>JAJOZX010001091.1:647500-815000 GCA_023014485.1 Bathynomus jamesi
ATATATATATATATATATATATATAAAATATATATATAAAATAATATATATATAAAATCATTCCATCCAGGAATAATACTAGTATGATAGTTGTAAGATTTAATCAGGGGACTTCCTGCTTCTCTTAACAGGGATATTATATTACTATAATACCTATCTATGAGTTTACAGTGAGAATCATTTGAGCAAGGATTATTACAGGCAAGGTGCAAAATTTCTAAATTATTAAAGAGGTGACTTGTTCTTTCTTTGTATTCTATTCTCTGCTGCATCGTAACACTGGACCAATCGTCGCGATTATTCTTACCTATTGAGTTCTTGTTAAGTCGTGTTGCGCATAAATTGGTAACGTTAATTAATATTTCTAATGGTCTATGATCAGAAAGAAGGAAATCATGCGTGTATATATATATATATATATATATATATATATATATATATATATTGTAAATTACGCTGGTATTTAATTTATTTTCGGTAGAGTAAACTGTTTCATTTTTTGAAATACAGCAAAAAGGTGAATGCAGTGAATACAGCATTGCTTTACACAATATTTAATTAAATGAAATCACTAGTGCTTAAATAAGAGTTTTTACACCCTCCATTTTACAGTGTTGTCATAATGGTGATTATCAGATCAAAAAATAACATCAAAAATAGTTTTATTTAATTCTGTTTATATATTGACGTAAAATTTTTAAAAAATTACAAGTACTCTGGTAATATACTCGCGTGTGTGTGTGTGTGTGTATATATATGAAAATGAAAATGAAAAGGTTTATTGGCAGACTATAGTCCATATGACAAATATTATTAACACAATGACAGTTCATATACTAAGGATAGAAATATATACAATTGATTAGAAATAATAGTGCACTGTCGAAGTTAAGTGGAGCTACAGACAGACGTTTTCGTACCAAGAATTCTATAGCTTAGAGGATAAATGGCAGGACTCATGGATAGCTTGGATAATCGAGTTGGTTGATTTTTTAATTCTTTGTATTAGACTGTATTGAGCGCGTCTTGTTACCTCCGGGAAGCTCGGGACATTGCGGGTAGCAAACATTTGCAAAGCTGAGCATCTCGGGGTTAATTTATGTAAGAGTCTAAAAGACCTGTTGTACAGCAAATTTAGGGTTCTGCCAGAACCTTTTTAATAATTTACCCAGAGTTGCTGTCCGTATATATTACTGCAGAAAGTACGAGAGTGTCTTTAGCTTCACTTGTACAAAATCGAAAGTTCCTTATTGTCATATTCGCTTTAGCACACAGGCTTCGAGATTGTTTTCTTATATCCGAGTCATCACTCAAGGAGCTGGTAATAGTTTGACCCAAATACTTAAACTCTTGTACTTCCTCAATTACTTCACCATTCATTTTAAACCTTATATCAGCTGGCTGATTACAGCTTTTAGGATGAAATTGCATAACCTTAGTTTTTGTAACATTAAAAAGAATATCATGTTTCTGCGAATACACTTCGCACATATATATATATATATATATATATATATATATATATATATATATATATATATATATATATATACATATATATATATATATATTAATTTGTGTGTATATGACTATATATATATGAGTTTTTTATATACGAAGGAGGAGCCAAAGGCAAGCGCCCGCAAAAAATGTCCCCCTATATAAGAGAGAGCTGAAAACAAGGTCTGTGAGACTCGCTATGCCATTTATATATATATAATTTATTCCTTTTTGCATATGATAATTGTTCTGTTTTACGACTTTTAACTACCAAGGGTCACTGAGACGGGCAGTAACGCCACATACATTACCTGCTGCAGCGGATTCGTCACGCCACACCCCTCTCATTTTCTAACACTGGCTTGGGACCGTCCGTTGCTGTATACAGTGCATATATTCCATATATACACTAGTAACTATCGCCTCTTACGGTTTTACTAAAAAAAATATATCTTATCTCATGATAGTTTCGAACGACAGTTCAGAATGAACCTGCGCTTGACCCCTTGTCAGCATCCCGCCTCATTTGCATAATTTGGTGGAGAGTAGAACCTTTTTCCGCTCTTCCCCTGCCCTCGTGACCAGCCACGCATGGCTGGTCAGGAACTTTGCACATGAACCTCCCCAACTAGTTCTTGAAATACCTACATTTCTCTGAACTTTCCCGTCAACACTACCCGTAGTGAAGCTGCCATGTGATCAGGACCAAACGGAGAATTTAAACACGGTGTGGAATATCATACGACGAATGAGTGAAAAATTTGGCTTTACCTTCTTTTTTAACGTCACTTGTGGCTCGACCTGATTTTTGTACTATGTTTCCTTGGTTGAAAGCAGTAGATATTCATCTCTCGTTGCTCCCATTCACAACAACTACAGATGAGCGTTCTTTTTCGTTAGTGAATAAAATTTTGTATTCTGAAAGAGGTTACTTTCTATCTGATCGTGTGAATGAATTAATGATCATATCGAATGAACGACTGAAAGTACCAGACACGCGGGAAGCCACCAAAGATAAATGCTCTGCATTCGAGAAGTTCATTAACAGAGCTGACAAAATTACGAGTCAAGAAGGATGTAGATATTATGCTTCATAGAAGGTCTGAGTAGTCAACTTTAATTTGTGATGATTTTTAAATATGATTTAAATCTAATGAAATTGTCGTGAAATATTTTCACTCTTTACTACTGTGCTATACAGTCCATCTTCGCCCTCACAGCCTCGCCCTTTCGCCCTCACCCCCTTCAAAATTCAAACACTTTTTATATTTTCCATTCCTCGGGAAAATATTGTTCAGGTTGGTGTGTTGGAGGTTCCTAAGTTCTTTTAGCAGTACATTAAAAGTTTTGGGCCTCGTATTCTGAAGGTATTTTCCATCCTCGTCGTCATTGTCCCCTGTTCCACCGCAACTGGGACAGTACACACTCTGCCTCTTCTCTCATCCCAATGTACTTTTATTTAATTTCTAAGGTTAGGGACACAACCCTTGATTAATTATTTTCCATATGTATATTATTGTGTACCGCTCGCGTCCTCTTTCCGGGGAGTAGAGTTTATAAAGGGTATAAACGCACATTCCAGAAAATGCATTCATACCGTGACGAATTGTGTTGTTGAATACACGAAAGGCCTTGGAATCGCTTTTCATTTTCCTTGTGGGTGTGCATCACTTAATTATTTCACGTGTTTAGTTGTAAAATTCATGCCATATACATTTATGATACCTATACTTACTTTATGAGGGTGTGAACGACGGTTCAGGATCGACCTGCGGTCGACCCCTCTGCAGCATCCCGACTCATTTGCGGGATTTGTTGGAGGAGGGAATTGTTTTCCGATCTTCTCCTGTCTTCATAGCCAACCACACAGGGATGGTCAGGGACTTTGCACAGGAACCTCTCCAGCTGGTTCTTGAAATTATTCAGGTTGGTGTGCTGGAGAGTCCTCAGTTCTTTGGGCAGGACATTAAAAAGTTTTAGGCCTCGTATTTCAAGGGTATTTGCTATCTTCGTTTTTATGGCCCCCCAACTGTCCCACTTACGGGGACAGAGGCTGCCTCTTCTCTCATTCCAGTGTGTTTCTATTTCGTTTCTAAGGTTAGAGAAAAAAACCCTCGATTATTTCTATACGTATATTATTGTGTACCGCTAGCGTCTTCTTTCCAGAGAATAGAGCTTCAGGGATTGGCATCGATACCAGTAGTCTTCACCTTTCGTTTCATCCATGTTAGACGTAAAAGTCTTTTGTATGGCTTCTGTGTTTGCAATGCCCCGTTTTCTGTATGGTCTTGTGAGTACTGAGCAATACTCAATTACTGGTAGGACTAGACCAGTGTTCTTCAACTTTTTATAACTTCAGGAACCCCTAAGCCAGGCTTTGAGAAACTCATGCATCCCAGAAGGAAAATTGCCACAAACTTGCTTGTTTACTTCACCCTTGTGCTTTATTTTCAGAATCAACACAGTACACACATTCACATGGTATGAATACCATTATTTTTTCCTCACACCACACACTATATATTTAAACATTAAGAAGCGAAATTTCCATCATCTGTGTTGGACTTTTCACGCAATATCACAGGCTGTTGTTCTTCAGTAACAACAGTTTTCTTGAAATATTTAAAAAGAGCCATCTGCAGGGAAGAAAAAATCCAATTAGGCCTATTATGTATTACGATTTACGTTTAAATATATACACACCACAGTCAACAAACACTACACTCTCATTCATGACTACACTATTTGCACTAGAAATAACTCTAAATTACATAAGCCTTCATAAATCACTTAAAATGTGTCAAAATTCCTGCACATAACTTGCTATATCTTTTCAATACTTTATGACTAGTGGGTAAAAACATATACAGGGGTTAGACAAAATAATATGAACACCCGCCAATTTCACCGGTTATCTTTACGGACTGCTCAGACACAAAGTAAACGGTCAAATGACTGGCAAACCTATTTAAATGCGTAACAGAGAGTGTATACGTCATGTTATAACCCTCACGTTGTTTTTACAGATCTGAGTAAATTATGAATTAGCAGTTATGAAAGACCTGTCAGACTTCCAAAGAGGGCAAATTGTCGGAGCGCGGATGGCTGGTGCATCGGTGACGAAAACCGCTCAGATGTTCAATGTATCCAGAGGAACTGTCTCTATGGTCATGTCTGCATACCAAAACAAACCGGAAAGACAAGCACCGACAAATGCAATAGTGGACGCAAGAAGAAGTTGTGTGATCGAGACCGCCGGGTGCTAAAGCGCATTGTGACAAAGAACCATAAGACCACAGCTCCAAAAGTGACTGCAGAGCTTAACCAGCATCTTGCAAGCCCGGTATCGACCAGAACTGTACGTCGCGAGTTCCATGGAGCTGGATACCATGGGAGGGCTGCAATTGCCAAACCCTTCCTTTCGCACATCAACACTGAGCGGCGCAGAAAATGGTGTAATGACCATAAGAATTGGTCAATGGACCTGTGGAAGAATGTAGTCTACTCCGACGAATCCTCCTTTACGCTATTTCCATGTTCCGGTCGAGTTTACGTCTGGAGACAGCCTAAAGATGCTTATGACCCCGACTGCCTGACCCCAACCGTTAAGCATGGAGGCGGATCTGTGATGGTTTGGGCAGCAATATCGTGGAATACTCTTTGCCCAGCTGTAGTACTGCATGGTAGGGTTAACCAGGTCCATCCCATGGTCCAAACGCTGTTTCCCAATGGCGGCGCCGTCTTCCAGGATGATAATGCACCAATCCACACGGGGTCGTTAAAAACTGGTTTGAAGAGCATGTTAGTGAAGTAGAACGCTTGGATTGGCCTCCACAATCCCCGGATCTTAACATTATCGAGCATCTGTGGTGTCAGTTGGAGCAGCAGGTCAGAAGTCGATTCCCACCGCCGGCGTCTTTGGAGGAATTGGAGCAGGGTTTGCTCGAAGAATGGCTCAGGATTCCTCTAGCCACTGTCCAAAAGCTGTATGAATCAATTCCCCGACGCATTGCAGCTGTTATTGCCGCTAAAGGAGGACCAACTCCATATTAAGAATAAAAACCGCCATTTATCAAGGTGTTCATATTATTTTGTCCAACCCCTGTACAATATAGATCCAACATTTTTCTCCAAAAGGCTCCTTTCGTACTGTGCACCCCTATGCACACTGTTCATGCCATGCACTCCTATGCACACTGTTCATGCCATGCACCCCTCCATGCCCCCCATCAGTTCCATGTACCCCTGGAAAAATCTCATGCACCCTAGTTGACTGTCACTGGACTAGACTCTTCCATAACACTAGTCAATAAGAATTTTGTTTCCTCAACGAGATTGTGATTTCTATAAATTTTTTAACGCTGATTACAGAAATGACCTGGAAATTTCTATATCGCGCAAGGTTTTCGAGAAATTTTCTCTTCCTTTATTTCATTATTATCAGCTTTAACATTTAAAACTTTTTAAATAGCACCTTTACCGTAATATTCCATATTGCAAAAGAAAATATCGTTAGACTTATTACTTTCCTATTTTTCAGGTACTTAAAAATTAAAATTCATTAGGCGCTAAGATCGCACAATCTGGCAACCGTGCTAAAAAGATGATGCAATAGTGACCGCTGCACTGCATTGTCTGAAAAAACGGTTCTAGGAAAATTCCCAGTTGGAAGACTGCCATGCGGAAGATTTTCAGGCGGAAAATTGCCAGTGGGGAATATTGCCAGTGAGAATATTGCCAGTGGGGAATATTGCCAGGAACAAAATAAATTAAATAGTGATTTATGACTAATTTAATAAAGAACACTCTTTTATTGATTAAAATAATTTGATAGGATTTCTTGGTAATAAAATAAATAATGATTTAAGACTAATTAATTAAAAGAACACTCTTTTATTGATTAAAATAGAAAATAAGATAGGATATCCGGGTAAGATTATTTAAGTTTCCAAAAATTAAAATTATTTAGAAAACATTCAAAACGAATGGAGATTGTATGCAACTGAGCGAAGATATGTGATTTTATCATCTTGGTTGTATCGACTGACAATTTTCTTTAATTTATCGTTGATATTCCTGTACTTTGATGTAGTTGGTCTCTCGTCCCCTCGTACGAAATGCAATTTTTTTGTTTGCGCTATAACCTCTTCTTTTTTCAAACATGATAGAAATTTCCAGATGTTTGGGTGGCATTGTGAAATGTTTTTGGTCAAAGCGTTGTTGAAGCCTTCAAGACTGTTGTTTGTACGGGGCATGCAATGCTCAACTCGGGAGTAGACATTCCACATAGCAATTGAAAAAAGTGGCGTCGCTCTTCTCCTATTATTACCTCTTCCCCTCATAACGCCAATATAAGTTAATTCAAAATCACTGGCAATATTCCCCACTGGCAATATTCTCACTGGAAATCTTCCCAACTGGCAATTTTCCCCCGGGAAATCTTCCGCATGGCAATCTTCCAACTGGGAATTTTCCGCTGTGTCGAAAGCTCTAAAAGGCCATTATGTCTCGCAAATGTGTTAACAACACTGATACTTTCTGTTACATGTGCGGTGAGTTCACTCTCAAATCTCCAAAGAAGAATATCACTCTTCTTATTAAAAAAGCATACGAACTCTATTTCGGATGTAAAGTAGGGACTAAGAAAAAAGCTGGGCTCCTCATATTTGTTGTACATCTTACACAGTAAATTCTAGGGCATGGCTAAAAGGTACTCGCGATCCATGCCATTTGCTGTCCCCATAGTTTGGAGAGAGCAGAGAGAGCACGTTACGGACTGTTATTTTTGTCTGACGAATGTGTCTGGATTTTCTTTTAAAAGCAAAAAATCGATTGAATATCCAAATCTTCCATCGGCAATAAGACTGGTGTCACACGGTGAAAGTCTTCCTCTACCAGAGACGCCACAAACGTGGACCTTAGAAGATGAAACTACCGTAGACGAGCCTATGGAATTGGAACAAGACATGAACCCAGATTTTCAACCACTCGAGTCAAAAGAGCATCACTTAATTGCATAAGATGAGTTAAATAACGTCGGCAGGGACTTAAGCTTATCTAAGAATCAAGCAGAAGTACTAGGTTCTAGGCTGCAAGGGTGGAAACTGTCTGTTGGCAAAAAACACTAACATTTCTGTGTTTCACAACCGTCAAAACGATTTCACCAAATTTTTTTCTTTGAGCGGAAATCTGTTATTGTAACGATGTAAACGGATTGAGGATGGCACTTGGTCATGAACATAAACCATAAGAATAAAAGCTGTGCTGTTGGACATGTTGTTCATATGAAAGAGTCAATGAAAATATGGAGCTTCTTTTGAATTACATAGAGTACGCTAAGTACAACTGTCACATCTGTGGTAATTTAAAAGTGGTAGCGCTTCTTTTTGGCATGCAGCCTTGGATATACAAAGTACTGCTGCTTTCTTTATGAGTGGGATAGTGGGGCCAGAGATTCTCATTATTCCAGTAAATAGCGGCTACTTCGTCAAGCTTTAGTTCCTGGTCAAAAGAGCGTCACACATAAACAGCTGGTTGATTCCAAAAAGATATTCCTGCCACCTCTTCACATTTAAGCTCGGAATAATGAAAAACTTCGTGAAAGCGATGAACAGGGAGGGTGAACGATTTCGATGCTTAAAACAGAAGTTTTCGCCAATTAGTGAGGCGAAGATAAAAGAAGGTGCTTTTTGGAAGAGGGGATCCACAGATTAGAGAAGTTATGAATGAAACCGATTTGATGAAATCCTAGACGGAACCGAGAGGGTTGCATGGGAATCCTTTAAAGTAGTCGTCAAGAACTTTTAAGGTAAGAACAAGGCACCGATCTACGTGCAGTTGGTTGAGGAATTGATCGAAGCGTTTAGATTAATGGGGTGCAATATGTCCTTAATGGTAAATTTCCTGCACTCTCATTTGTACTTTTCTCCGACCAACCTTGATGACGTTTTAGGTAAAACTTAATTCACAGCTTCAGTGACAAACATGCGGAAAGATTTCACCAGATCATTTCTACAATGGAAAAACTTTACCAAGGCAGGTGAAACCTAACGATGGTGGCTGACTGCTGCTGGACATTAGTAGGAGAAACCCCAAATGTCGCCTATAAAGCAAGTCGTCGACAAAGAGATTTTCGGTGTGGTTAGAGCACGTCCTATACAATACACACATGCAGTTTTGTATACTTTTGGGAAAACTTAACTCGCAGTTTTCTCAAGAATCCTACGTGATACAAAAATTCCAAGGTCATATTCATAATCAGCTTTGAAAATTCTATCAAGAACACAGAACCTCGGCGAAGAAACAAAAAGAAAAAGGTAAAATTTGTTGACCACTGTAGTTTTAGCATGATGTTTACTTTACTGTAGTGGAAGTTCCTCCGGATAATTCCCATTATTTTTCTAGCTTTTGTAATTCTAATATTATAGTGCTCTCTGAATTCTGCATCCGACAACATTATTACTCCAAGATTACTGACTTGTGAGTTTGGTGTTATTTGTTTGGCCTGTAGATTTTTGTACCCTTTATTCTGTAGCGGTTTTGTTACCATATCTTAGAAACTCGAATTTTTCTTCATTGAACTTCATATTATTGTCTTTTGCCCACTTGAATAATGTTTCAATGTCATTTCGTAATTTTTCTATGTCACCTTTGTATCATCTGCGAAACATGATATAATACTGTCACTAATATATGCATCACTGTCTGCAACCATTATTATGAACAGCAAAGGAGCTAATATTGTACCTTGTGGGACAGTGCTTATGACTTCTGAGACTTCAGATTTAACTCCATTTACTACCACTCTTTGCGTTCTTTGAGTCAGAAGATTAAATATCTAGCTTCCAGCTTTCCAGTAATTCCTGTATTTTCAAGTTAATGCCATGTTCACGTTTATTGAAAGATTTAGCAGTCAATATATGTTATATCTATGTTTTGTCGTCGACGCAACGTTTCCAGTATTTTTTCCTAGTGGTCTAATAGCTGTGATAGGCATAATCTATCTTTCAGCCCTAAAGTCATGTTGTTTATTATGCAGGAAGGAGAGGCCAATGACGGATGGGCGCAAAAACGCCCACCCCCGCCCCAACAGAGGAAGAAGAGAACCAAAATGAAGGTCTATTATCGAGATGCTTGGAAACTGCGTTTGAGAAATTGGAGGTCATAGACAGAAGGAAAGATGGATTGAGAAAGATTGTTCTAGAGTTGACCAGTTGAGTAGGTGAAAGATTGAAAATACCGATTAACTACTGCGTTAGTGAGTTGCACACAAAAGGAATGAGAATATGCTGAAAGTGTGGTACTACGTGCTCTCCTTAAAAGAGGTGGCGTGCAGTTAGAGAGTTCAAAAGAGCAGTGTCCGTTATAATTGCGATAGTAAAGGGAGAGTGAGGCAACAGTGCAGCGTAGAGAGAGAAATTGACGACAGTGAGTAAGAGGCGAGGAATTGATGAGACGGAAAGTCTTTGATTCCACCTGGTCAAGTACGGCTGTGTGGGTTGAGCCACCCCACTGTACAGGGACAGGAAATGAGTGGGGGTAAAGAAACTGCGAAGGCGGTACAACACACCTAACCTCTTAGAAGTTGTTTTACAAAGAGAGTATATGTGGTCTTTCCAGGAAAGATCATGAGAAAAAGGAACACCAATAATGTTAAGAGAAGAGGGAGGATTGAGTTGTGTATTGTTGAAGGTAAGGGGACAGTCGTGTGCAATATTGTGACGAGTAGACAGATGGAGGAACTGAATTTTTGAGGCATTGAACGCCACAAGGTTTTCTCTGCCCCAATCAGATATAGCAGAACGATCAGAGGTCAGGTGCTCCATAGCCGTCCTACGCAAATCATGGAGTGACTGTTGAGAGGGACGCTTTGGGAAGCGGGCGTAGAAGTGAAGAGTGAAATCATCGGCATAGAAGTGAATAGGACAGAAAGTGCGACTTAAAAGATCATTAATAAATAAAAGGAAAAGAGTGGGTGACAGGACAGAACCCTGAGAAACAACGTTATTGATAGCTTTAGGAGAAGAACAATGGTCATGTACAACCGTAGCTATAGATCGGCCAGAAAGGAAATTAGAGATGAATGCACATATAGAAGGATAGAAACCGAAAGGGGGCATTTTCGAAATTAAAGATTTGTGCCAGACTCTCTCAAAAGCTTTTGATATGTCTAGTACAATAGCAAAGGTTTCACCGAAATCCCAAAAGGAGGATAACCAAGAGTCAGAGAAATATGCAAGAAGATCGCCAGTAGGGATTCCCTTGCGCAACCCATATTGACGATCTGAAAGAAGATTGTGAAAAGAGAGGTGTCTAAGAATCTTCCTATTAAGGATGGATTCAAAAACATTAGAAAGGCAAGAAATCAAAGCAATTGGACGATAGTTGGATGGTTGAGAGCGGTCACCCTTCTTTGGGACAGGCTGAATGAAAGCGAACTTCCAGCAGGAAGGAAAAGTACCAGATGAAAGGCAAAGACGAAAGTTTGCCGAGGCAGTGTGTCAGCACAGAAGCACAGGTCTTGAAAACAACAGGAGGACCACCATTAGGACCCTACACCTTCCTAGAGTTAAGCCCAGATAGGGCAGAAAGAATGCCTTTGGAAGAGATTCTAATTTCAGACATAATTAAGTCAGAGGGAGGAGGAGATGGAGGAACAGCACAGGAATTGCCCAAAGTTGAGTTGGAGGCGAAAGTTTGAGTTAGGAGTTCAGTTTTATCGGGAGAAGAGACGGCAACTGAGCCTTCGGAATGAAAAAGAGGAGGAAAAGAAGAGGAAGTAAAATTGTTGGAGAGGTTCTTAGTTAGATGCCAGAAAGAGCGAGAAGAATTAGAATTAGATAGGTTTGGAGTGTGTAAATTCTTCTCTTGTTGGTAGTAAGTAGTTTTACCTCTAATTATACATTCAAAGCATTTTGTAAGGTGGGAGGTGAGAGCTACCGACTGATAATTCTTTGACATTGCTCTGTTACCTCCTTTAAATAAAGGGGCAATGTTCGCGTTCTTTAATTAATGAAAGTAAGTATAGCAGCTTGGCAATACTCTTTTGCATTTCTCAGAAACGTGGGGCTCCATGTGTCTAGCCCTGGTGCAGAATTTTCTCGCATTTGTGATAGAGCCTTAATTACATCTCCTTCCGAGAACTTGAATTCTATTAATAGGTTCGTGCCTAAACTTGTTCTTGGCTGATTTGTGTCAATGTACAAAAATTCACCTGGATTTTCTACTTTCTTCTTGGACTTGGGAATGCTAAACGCGGAGTTAAATTGTTTCTTCCTTAAGCAGTTCGCTCATTTTTTCTGGGTCGTTTGTGTATTCGGTCGCCCCATATATCAATGGACCAATATTTTCTTTACACTGTATTTTTCTTTTCGCAAACGTAAACGTGTAGAAATATTTTGGATTATTTTTTCTATTTTCTGCGTGTGTGTGTGTGTGTATATATATATATATATATATATATATATAATGTTACACACAGATCGTGCATGGAACAAGGAACTCTTCTGGGAAAATTAAATCCACTGTAGTTCGAATAAGTAATGGTAAATGACAAATACTATAGTTTTTCTTTTTCATGATGTTAGCCCGACGTGGCCCGACGTGCACGGTCTGCGTGCAACATAAAAGATCTCAGGGGACCATTCTGAGTTGAATCCCATATATATGTATATATATATATATATATATATAACTTGGTTGAATGGTTTGTTCTTAGGGAAACGTAGCTTAGCGAGGAATAGGAGGACGAAAAGATGGTACATGTTTATTTACAGACGTTTCGGAAAAGTTCAATTTCCATCATCAGTGCTAAAAAGTTTAAAATCAAATAGAAATAAGTAAGTATAATAAACAAAAACAAACAATATATTAAAATGAACATGCGACAATGGTTACGATATATATTAAATTTAAATTAAAAGATTAAAAATGAAATAATATAAAGTAGAAGAGTGTGGACAAGGGGGGGGGGGTCTTACCAGGTTGCTAACGTAGTGAAAGACTAATTGTACAGAAGACTGGGGATGGTTGCTTGTTGAAAAAATTCATATCAGAAAGATGGAGCCAGGCGGAGTGATGGTGGATTTCTTTTCAATATGAGAGTTTATTTGACGATGTTTAGGTTGAAAGCGGAACTGTAGTCGTTGAGGGTTGGCTGAATACTGAGTATATAAAGGGACTCAAGTATGCGAAGGTCGATTAGTTGGCTGGCAGAATTAATGATTTTGAAATTGGAGGGAAGTAACGGGTGGTTGTGAAGGTGGCAATGATCCCTTATTGCTGATTTGGAGGGTTTGTTCCGCATACTTGAGTTCCTTTATATACTCAGTATTCAGCCAACCCTCAACGACTACAGTTCCGCTTTCAACCTAAACATCGCCAAATAAACTCTCATATTGAAAAGAAATCCACCATCACTCCGCCTGGCTCCATCTTTCTAATATGGATTTTTTCAACAAGCAACCATCCCCAATCTTCTGTACAATTAGTCTTTCACTACGTTAGCAACCTGGTAAGACCCCCCCCCCCCTTGTCCACACTCTTCTACTTTATATTATTTCATTTTTAATCTTTTAATTTTAATTTAATATATATTGTAACCAATGTTCCCTCTAATTTTTTTTAGTCGGTGTGCGCAAGAAATTTTCGTTGTGCATACATTTGGATTCATGGTGAAAAATTGTGCAAACTTTTCTGAGCGTTATTATCTTCATAATGAAATATATATAAATATTAAATACTTAATAAATATTATTTCCATAAGGTCATAGCTTGATCATTACGGTACTATTAAATGGATATTAAAAAACTGTTTACAATATTATATATTCTTAAAAAAGAAAACAGGTACTTACGTATTAACGGGGGGGGGGGGGGGCCACCACATATTGATGATTGGTTAGGTTAAGTTGTAATATTTTCGTTAGTTGAAAATTTCTAATATATCATATTTTTAAATAGCAATATTTTTTTAAATATTTACAATAAGTTATATTTCAAATATTTACAATGATTAATACATGTTACATATTAGAAACAACATTTGTTTCTGGAGGCCAAAAATTTTTAATAGCATTAAGAATGGAATTGAATGGATCGTGATCATGTACCAACTGTCGCCACATAAATTCAGCAAGATATGACTCTAGGTGATGGCGTGCAGTGCCTCGATGCTTTTTATTTCTCCACTTAGCTAACGAAAATATTACAACTTAACCTAACCAATCATCAATATGTGGTGGCCCCCCGTTAATACGTAAGTACCAGAAAACATTAAAACATTTTATCCATTCTAAAAATATGAATAAAATAAAAATAGTAAAATAAAATTCAACAAAATAAAGAAATAAAATAAAAATAACATTAATTGAAAATGACTATTTTAGTTATCATTTCTCAAAACAATTTTTAGCATTTAGCAATTTAAAATAGACTCTCAAGATTAATACGTGATTTTATCCATTCACAAAATAGGAATAAAATAAAAAATAATTTTATTTTTTATGAATTATGAGATAATTACTGTTCATTTTTATGCAAAAATAAGAAAGAGAAGGTTTATATTCAATGCGTTAATGTATAAAAGAAAAAAATGCAAATACATAGAGTAAAAAAAATCCGTATTGCGTAATTGCGCGGACGTCGGCGAAGTCGGGCGGAAGGGGTTAATACTTAAAAGAGCGACTATAGAGTATGTTGATGCAAATGGTCAGATCTTGTGTGACGGTATATTTTTGAAATTACTTCATTTACTATCGTGACTCATGATACGCTTGAGCCTGTGCGCGGGTTTCACAACGCGTGTGCGCGCGCACACGCGCACACCTTAGAGGGAACATTGATTGTAACCATTGTCGCACGTTCATTTTAATATATTGTTTGTTTTTGTTTATTATACTTACTTATTTCTATTTGATTTTAAACTTTTTAGCACTGATGATGGAAATTGAACTTTTCCGAAACGTCTGTAAATAAACATGTACCATCTTTTCGTCCTCCTATTCCTCGCTATATATATATATATATATATATATATATATATATATATATCCTTGAAATTTGGGAAAGAAAAACGGGTGTTTACATGTTAAAATCTACTTACATTTACGTTTTCTTTAATGGTCATATTTAAAAGTGTTTTAAAAAGAATTAGGGATAACTTTTATTCTTTAGAGAAAGTTAAGGACGGAAATGCACTATATGTTTAAACTAAAAATTCCGCTCTGACATTAAGGTTAATTAAACCTTATTTACTGTTCTAATAGTTTTTAGAGTTAGTGAAAATTTATTTTTAACGAGTAACTATAAAAAACGAAAAAAAATTAAAATTTTGTTAAGTTATTTCTATTTTATGTATTTTGTTTCCACATTCTTTCGGAATATTATTCCGTGATGTCAAACTATGGTGAGTGTATATAATAATAAAATAGTTGTTAATATAATTACAGTATTATCTTTTTATTATTAATATAAAAGCGGAGCCATTTTAACGGATAAGTGAATTATCAAAGTTTGCGACAAAACTTAATATCTATTTTTCTCTTAAAATTATTTTATTTATTATATTTTATGTGACAAATTAGTTTTTATTATTGATTATTGTATCGCAAAGAAGAGTTCCCTCTTCCTAGTTTAGCGCGCTTGCTTGAGCCCGGGCATCTGTCTCATTCCATTTACGTTCTCGTTTCCTTTCTCTCTTTATCTCTCGCTTTCTCCATCTCTTTCTATCTCATTTCTTCTTCCGTTTCTCCTTTATTGGTAACATCGTATGGCCATATGGGTGGGTGGGTTGTTCCGTTTTACGTCCTCCATCCAACAGAGTGCGCTGAGACGGGCGGTAATGCTGCCACTAACGTGGCAATAATACCGTAAGTCCCCTATAATAGGAGAACTCATTCGAGCCAGATACATTAGTTGCAGCGGGCTCGTCACTGCACCTCTCCTCTCCCTTTCTCTGATCTTTCAGACTGGCTTGGAAAAGTCCATGGCTTGGGTGGCCATATGGTTACCGTTCGTGTGAATTAATGTTAATTGATGTGGTCTTTATTATTAATTAATATAAATATTCCGTTCATTATTATTATTATTATTATTGTCGTAGTTAGCATCAATTTAATCCGAAAAAAATAATATCCTTCCACATTCTGCCCACATTTCACTTGCATCTCTCCACATACCGCCCACAGTCCATCCATATCCTCCCACAGACAGCCCACGTATCATCTGCCTCCGAGTGTTTTCGCTGAAACATTAAACCATGTACCTCCTCAGAGCGAAGCACAAGCAATTTATTAATCTATCTGTCAATACCACTTATAAAATCGAAATCCCGTCTGAATGATCCTTCATACTAAGTAACCAAGAAACCCATTGAAATAATAGCGGCTCAACGGCATCAGTGGTTTCTTTTCACGATTATGTTATTGTTTGGGTAACCCAGCTACGGACTGTCCCATTGTGTCCCACGTCAGACTGAGAAATGGGGAAGGGTGTCCAGTGACGAGCCCGTTGCACGTAATATGCTTGTCTCGCCCCAGGTTTCTTTTTAAAGGGGACTCTTTGATTAAAAAAGTCATAAAGTTCGCCCTTAAAATTATACAAAGTACCACCATTCATCACTGTAGATGGCAAATCACACCAAAAATCTATAACTCTAGGACTAAAATAGATTTTTGTAGTTCCAGTCTACAAGTCCGATTTATAATTCTCTCATCATGCCCTCGAGTTTCCAACAGACTCTAATAAGAAAAAGTTATACCTAAATTGGCCAAATCTGGAAACATTTTTATACCAACCTTTACCTCATGCAGGTGATCTTGCAACCATATTTAAGATTTTGTACGGAGATTGTACAGACAATTTTTAAACCTACCACAAATGGTAGAGAGGGAAGGCAACATTTTGTCGCTTCCCCACAGTATAAGAGCGAGTGCATCGCAAGAATCATCGTTTGTCTGAGGATTAACAGGAAAAGTGGCCAACTCAACCCAACCCAGGAGCTACCAAACAGGAGTGAACCAGAGCCTCACCACTAAGTTTGGTAAAATAATCACTGAGCTATTAAAACCCTCAGATCTTTCCACGATAACCTAGTTATAAGGACTGCTTTGTAATGAACATAATTTTTTTTAATACAACATAACAATTTCAAAGCTTTCAAAGCCATAATAAAACAAATTAAATTTAGTTAAGATGCATGAGTTTCTCTCAAATATATGATCTTCAAGTGCAAATACCGTAACAGAGAGAGAGAGAGAGAGAAGAGAGGTGACATGGACAAAGGGAGAGAAGTAAGGAAAGTAAATAATTGAGGAATGGAAAAATTTAATATTTCTTAAGAATGAACCTTTAAACTTAACCAAATACCAAAAAGGTTTTATATATAAGAAACCTTTATTGAACTTTATCGTAAATCACGATTTATGTACATTTTAATCATTCTATACATGAATGATGGAATGATTAAAATATTTGAAAGTTATGACAAATATTATAAAGTAGGTTTAAATAAATATTTATCTAACATTAATAAAATCGGATCAAGTAAAGATAAGCACCCCCAACCTTTTTTAGTTAGCTTTATAAGGCTAACTAACGAGAATATCACGACTTAACCTAACCAATCGTTAGGTCAACTGTATGCCCTTGACGATTGGTTAGGTTAGGTCGTGATATTTTCGTTAGTTAGCCTTATAAAGCTAACTAAAAAAGGTTGGGGGTGCTTATCTTTACTTGATCCATAAAATCTTTGTTTATCATCTATTTCAATACATTTGAAGTCACAATTTTATCTCCTATTATGCTAGTTTATTTTGGCTTTAATAACTTGATTTGAGGCTTCACTAATTTCTTTTCATTTTTAAATAAGCTTTTAAAACACTCATTTAAATAAGAAAATGAGGAAATTTTTAATGTTTCTATTCTCGGAATGTATCTATTAATAAGGCATGGGAGATTATTTTAGAAGTATCAACTTCTCGTAACATTTTCTAGAGTTCTGGTTTGAGTTAGCCTAAAACTATATATAACACGCGAGTATGTTGAAGAAAGTCTTTCATTGGACTGGTGTATCAACCATGATTTACTGAATAAAGGACTGATTTGGCTATAACTGAAAAGTACTTTTAAGAGCCTTTACTCATTTTTTCCATGATTCCTGTACCGTATTAAAGCTCTAGGGTAAAATCTTTCTCCTTCTCACGTAGTTTCACGTATGATTTCTTTATAAAATAACTTTCCAGCAAATCAATAATTTTTTTTAGAAACTTGCAGTACGATCAAATCATCAAAAGTTTATAAATAGCTAAACGAGTCTTTACAGCCTACAAAACAGTGATGTAGTCGAGACCACCATGGTCGATACCGAGACCGAGACCTAAGCACCCACGACCGAGACCAGAAAAAAGGTCTCGAGGCCGAGACTGGTCTCGAGTCCTACATCACTGTTACGAAATACATATTTCGTTCATGAAAGCATGTGGCTATTAAAAATAGCTAAGAATCTAGTGTTCACCAACATAGGCCTAGTCATTCCAAAAATCTGGTAGGATGACTGAAGTAATTTTTAGAGAACCAGTCTACAAATTTATTTCCCATTAACCTTCTGTTTCAACTTTTTCTATCACACTTTCATAAGTAATGATCAACTACATCTAACGCTAACAATCCCCATTGTATCCCGTGAACTTTTGTAAAGGAGGGTATCAGGTCAATGCAAAGTGCTGTAAAATCAACAAAAATATCATAACTGTTTTAGCTAAGTTGATTTGACCACTTTCTGGTACATCCACTCCAAAAGATAAAGGTATTTTAACACGTAATAATCTTATTTTATATTACATTACAATTCATTTGGAAGACATGAACTCACTTGGGGGGCCTAGGCCTATCAAAGTTAGTCAAGTCATAAGCTGTATTTTACAATAAAAATTTGCAAAATAGCATTTCAAGTTGGCTAGTTATCATTAAACTACTGTAGTTGGACTTTACTTGGAGGAGGAGATTGTTGACATCAGTCGACCAGGGAGGTACTTGGGGTAAATGTTAGGCAGGAGACAGGAAGTGCTGGAACTCCCGTTCCTCCTGTCACTGTCCTCCTTAGCTGATCTTTTTCTGTATCTCATCTACCCTGTGAACAGTCCAGCATGCTGTCAAACACACACTTCTTCCTCTATTCTTCATTACACATGCATGCATTTTACACATTACACAATCTTTCCAAAATTTATATATATAAAAAGGCATGGTGGGCCCTGGAGACCTTGATTTTGGCTCTCTTGTATAGAGGAGCATTTTTGCGGGCGTCCGCCCTTGGGCCCTCCTTTTTGCATAAAAAAAGTTATACTTAAGTCTTGGCTAAAATACGTGTGTGTGTGTTATTTTTAGAATTTACAATCCATCTCTTTCATTCATCAAAGCATCGAAATTTTCTTTCAAACTATCTAAATTTATTACTCTGACTAAAAATGTATTTTTGTAGATCCAGTCTACAGCCCTGCTTTCTAACTTTTTTATTATGTCTTCAGGTTCTTGCATCAGACTAAAATAAGGAAAAAGTTACCTCTAATTTGTTCAAACCTGAAAACATTTTGGACACCTGTATCATATCTCTCCCTCAAGCAATGCCTCTCAAAACTAAGCATGTCTAGTTCCTTTAATCCTTCACTTTATTCTAACCTTCTTAATCTAGCGATAAGTTTGGATATCCCTACATTGATCTCACCTTCAAGTATATTTATATCCTACCTACGATATGGAGATCAGATTTGAATATGGTCTAACAGAAGAATTATATATTGGTCTAGATGACTTCCTTACTCTTTTACCAAGCATTCTTCTTAATAATACCTAGCATTTTCTTTGGCTTATTTATCACCTCTAATACTGTTTAGAAAGCTTTAAAACACTTCTAACTATAATGACAAGATGTTTTTTCCCAACTGACATCCTCTAGCCAGTTTCCTTGCATCCCATGACTAAAGTTTCTTTAACTATTTTTGCCAAGATGGTAGACTTTTCATTTTTTGAAAAATGAATTCCATCTGTCATTTACTAGCCTGGGAACTAACCTAATCTATCAAACCTTTTTGTAGTTTATAAAAATTTTCTATATTTGTAATTGAGTGAACCTAAGCCCTACTTTTGTATCATCTGCAAATTTAGATATTTTATTACTACTCCTTGCAATGAATCATTTAGACATACGATAGAGTAATAGCCCTAACACTGATCCCTGTGGTACATCACTTTTCATTTTCTGTCACCCTGATTTATGACCACTTAAAATTACTCTCTTCTGTCTGTTTTGTAATCATTTTCTACCTAATTCATAGCAGTGAGTCCCTGATACCTATTAACTTTTAATTTTTATGGAACTCTCCTATGGGGAACTTTGTCAAATGTCTTACTAAAAGCCAAATAAATAACGTGTAGGCTATACTGTGTTCACCATCTACCTGATCAATTACAAACTCCATAAAGTCTAAGAGACTAGGCAGATAAACAAGTCCTTCATGGTCTAATTCAGTGTTATGAACTTGAAATAAGATTAAAACTTTCCAGATGATTTCGAATATTGTTCTTTGTAATTCTTTCCAGTATCTCCCATACCAACAGCCCATCAGCTTCTTATCCCATTTTTACAGTCACTTTTGTAAATGGTTACTACATTTGCTTTTTCCATTCTTCAGGTAACTGCATAATTAATACATCAAACAAGCAAAATAGCTAGTGCTCCAGTTAAACTAACCTCCCCTTATCTGAGAATCCTAGCTCAAATCTTAGTAGGTCCAACAGCTTTATTTGGTTTCAGTGTGTTAATTCCTTGCCTAACATCATCAGTTTTTATCTGAATCTTATCAAGAATGTCCGAGTTCACAAAATCTAAAGAAATAAACCTAAGCCCTATAGTAAACATAATCCAAAAAAGTTTTTTGACTACGTGAATAATCGTAAGCCGATAAAAGATAACAGAGGCCCTCTAGGCGATGGCGGGTATTTTTAACAACTTTTTGGCGACAGTTTTTATCGTAGAAGACGTAAATAATGTCCCCGACGTGGATGATATCGTTCCATTTAGTAGCGAGACTATTTTGAATGAAATAACTGTTTACGAGGGTGAGATTGCGCATTATATCGATAAGCTAAAAGTGAGCAAGGCTCCAGGCCCTGACACGCTTTATCCCAGACATTTGGAAGATTTGAAAGACGTTATCGTAGGCCCCTTAACAAAAATTTTTAATAAGTCACTGGAAGCGGGGATTATTCCTGAAGACTTCAAATTAGCTAACGTTACGCCTATTTTTAAAAAAGGTGACCGCACAGTAGCTAGCAATTATAGGCCTATTAGTTTAACGTCAATTGTCGCTAAACTTTTGGAATCCGTAGTTAGGGATCGTATCGTCGATCACTTAGAAAGTCGCGATTTGATTAATAGTAGTCAGCATGGGTTTTGACGCCATAAATCTTGTTTAACTAATTTGTTAGAGTGAGTTTTATAATGAAATAGTGCGCGAATACGATAGGCATAGAGCGGTTGACGTTATTTATTTAGACTTTAAAAAAGCGTTCGATACAGTTCCGCGTAGAAGATTAATTGCGAAGGTTAAAGCGCACGGTATACGCGGTCAGGTAGCTAACTGGTCAGAGGAATGGCTTCGTGCTACGAAACAGAGAGTCGTTGTTAATGGTAGTGAATCGGGGTGGTTGGATGTAGGTAGCGGTGTCCAACAGGGTTCAGTGTTAGGCCCATTGCTATTCGTAATCTACATTAACGACATAGATGTAGGCTTGACCAGTAACGTGTCAAAATTCGCGGACGATACTAAAATAGGTGGTAAAGTTCTTAACGAGGACGATAGAAATAGGCTCCAAGACGATGTATGATAAATAGGATCATGGAGTGGACGGATAAGTGGCAGATGCAATTTAATGTAGACAAATGTAAAGTTTTGCATATAGGTTCTCGTAACAACAATTACATGTACACGATGGACAATAGACAGTTAGCGAGCGTTGAAGAGGAAGTAGATTTAGGCGTACGCGTATCTAAGGATTTAAAAGTTAGGAACCAGTGCCTGGAGTCTTGTGCAAAAGCTAATAGGATGTTAGGCTTCATAGCGCGTAATTTCGAATTTAAATCGAAGAATAATATATTGCCCCTTTACAAGTCCCTAGTCAGGCCTCATTTAGAATATGCCGTTCAGTTTTGGTGCCCGTATTTGCGTGAGGATATTGATAGGTTAGAAAGGGTTCAGCGACGCGCCACGAAACTAATTCCGTCACTACGCAACAAGTCTTACGAAGATAGGATTAAAGAGTTAAACTTGCATTCACTCGAGACTAGGAGATTAAGGGGGGAGCTTATTGAAGTTTTCAAAATCGTTAATAAAATCGATAACGTAAATTTTGACAAACTGTTCACTTTCGATAATAGCAATACTCGTAATAACGGATTTAAATTACGTGACAGACGTTTCATTACTAACATCGCTAAAAACTTTTTTACGTTTAAAGTAATTGATAAATGGAATAATCTTTCCGCGTCCGTCGTGAACTCTACCAGCGTTAATATGTTTGAAACCCGTTTAGATAGGCATTTTAAAAAAATTAACTTTGTTTAAAATAATAAAACAATTAGCAACAGGAGCTCTGGGGGTAGTGGTCGAGGTTTGAGTCGATTAATGCCAGTTTGTGACAGGCCAGCGTGTGATATGCCAGCAATAAAAAAAAAATTAGACTAACACGAACTTAGATGTAGCTCATGTAGCGCAAACTAACTCACTTTTTGTTATACTCTTCCTACTTTTTTTTCCCCTCTCTTTACTAGCACGTGTGTAGTTTGCATGGTATGACGGTGTTTGAGTTAAGACTGTGTTTGCATGGTTTGTAAGCGTTCTTATTTTACTTCTTTTCATCTTTTACCCCTTTCCTATTCTCTTCGACTATTTTTCCGACTTGTCGGCAGTGGCCGGCGGATGATGATGGTGAGTCTTTCTCTCTCGTTTTCTGAATGAATGTTAACCCACGAATGATAGGTTTTGCTACTTATTTAACCCCTTATTCTACTTCTTTTAACCCTTTACTCTCTTCTTTCTCTCGGGCTAACCTTAGAGTGAATCTTAGGGTCTTTGTTAGCCTTAGCTACTGGTAGATCTGTAGAAGTAGAGAAACATCTTCTGTAACTGTCAATACCAGAACTGGAAAACCTAAAATGTTGTCTAACAAGGATAAGTAATACCTGAAGATCTTATGTTTAAGGATTAGAAAAAAGAGAAATGAAGAATTAGTATCAGAACTGGTAGAAGACTTGGGTGTCATTGTCCAGCCATAATAGTACGAAGGACAAGGTTAAAAATTTGAAATATGTACAAGGACACAGGAATTAGTCTATGAACCAGTGGTCAAAGTGTTTTAGAAAGATGAATCATAAAAAGTTTCAACTATTTGGATGTAACTGAGGACCGTATGTGAGAGAATGAACAACGAAATCTACAAAGAACTATGCTTGAAGCCAATAGTTAAGCATGAAGGAGGTTCAGTTGAAGTTTGGGGGTGCATCGCTGTGATTAAAATTTTGTTTTTTCTTTTCCCCCCTCTTTTCCCGTCAGTTGGCACTGGCACCTCCACCCCTCATACTCGATGCTATTATACTATCATACAAAACGAACAACCAACGACTGTCTGGGTACAGCGTTAAATGTAATGGTAAAAAGCTCCATTTTGGGTACTTCATGCCCAGTCGAAGGTCAACAAAAACCAAAACAAGAAATATGTCCGAACGACATATCAATATTTGTGATCTTGACTTTCGATGGAAGGACCCGATTCTTGCTGATGACACATCATCTTGTGATGATCTACATGTGCATGAAGTTTCATCAATTTATGTTGAGCGGTTTCAAACTTACAGTATGGCGCGGACAAGAAAGTGTGACGGACGGACGAGCGCAATCCAGTATGGTTCCTCCAAATTTATTTGGTGGGGGGGCATAAAAACAAGATCATAGCTTCGTTCCTCTCTCTCTCTCTCTCTCTCTCTCTCTCTCTCTCAGTATATATATACACAATAATTACATAACAAGTGAATGGCAGTTTGAGTTTCTCTCCGCAATATAAACATGTTTATAACATGTTTAGCGACGCGTGAGAACCTGAATGATTTTGATTGAAGATGGTGAAATGTTTCCCCTCACAGTCAACATTAATAAATGACGTTGTTTTCGCTTATGTTATGGGCATATTATATATAGATTTTATTTCGTGTATATAATTATATATATATATATATATATATATATATATATATATATATATATATACTGTACCACAATCTAAACTTACAGAGGTTTCGCGTGCAGTCCTAGCTCGTGACGGATGTCAAGGGAACGAAAATTAATTTGAAGTTGAGCTGTGAAGTTGAAAATATTTTAGCTTTTTAAATTAAAAAATAAATTGAGAATTAAAAGTGGATATTTGTGAACATAAATACGGAAATCTTTAACTTTAAATGTACAAACTTCGTTCCATAAATAAATTTTAATTTAGAAGAAAAATCTTTAAAAATATTTAAAATTAAACCTTTGAAAAGAGAAGAAAATGGGGCTGAACAATTTTTGATGGTAGACAAATACAATAAATAAATAAATAATAAATAAATATAAATGCGCCTCGGTGGTGTAGTGGTTAGCATTGCTGACTACGAATCCACCGGCTCCCGGTTCGAAACCCGGTGACGGCGGGCGGCACGCACCAAAACCCAGCTGTTCATCCTTGTACACAATAAAGAAATTGGTTGGTAGATAAATGGGTACCCTAGGTAGCATAGTGGTTAAGACGCTCGACTGCTGATCGAGAGGTCGCGAGATAGAGTCCGAGCGAGGTCTTTGTAATTTCTGAACCCCCCCATGGTGGGGCATGGTTCAGATTCCGCGTTAAATTATAGGTTTAAGGTAATAATAATAATGATTGAGATTGTTTAACGTCCTTCGCAACATCTAAGGTCATATAACGGAGAGGACCTACAGCTTTACGTGGGATCCGAACCACGGGTCGCTACATAGTCTGGACGCGGCGGCGAACGGTCTCCCATCCAACCACTATCCGACCCAATGTCGCTAATTCCGCTGACCAATGGGAAGCGGTGTTACGACATTGGCTACGACGTAGCCAGTAGGTCTAAGGTGGAGTAACGAGCTTGACCTTCGTCAGAATAAACAATTCGGGCTGAAGGAAAAAAATCAAGGTTTTATATATAATTTTGGGACAAAATAGAAGAATTTTAACCATTAAATAAAAATTGGAGAATAAAAAATTTAGAATATCTTTAAATAATAATTGAGTACAAAATATTTTATAAAGTGTATTAAAGTCCTTCTACCGGAATAATTAGCGAGGAGGGACACAAAGTAGAACGACGCTCAGGCTATTGCTCTAGTTCCTCGATTATTAGGATCAACGGGAGCCGAACCTCCCCCCCCAACCTCAGTATCTTCACTTCGTTTATAGAGAAACAATACTGTTACCCACTGAGCTACCCACACGCGCTATTTTACGATTGATGATGAATGATGATGATGATGATGATGATGCAGCCAGAAAGGCTATGTTTTCCCTCCAGTAGATCGAATATTTGCTTAGCCGTTCGACGTTCGTTGGTTGATCCTTTTTGAAATGTTTGCGTCTTTCGTCACCAGAGGGCACAGAGACGGGTAGTAGCGCCACCCACCAGGAAAACTAAGCACCCTTTAAAAACGGAACTGGTTCCAGCTAAATACATTACGTGCAGCGGGCTCGTCACTACACCCCTTCTCCATTTCTCAGACTCTCAGCAAGATGCGGAGTTCGAGCTCTTTTGAAAAAAAAACTAAATATTTTCTCAAAAGATCTGGAAGAAGAAAAATTGAAATATTTTTCATTATTGCAGAAACATTTTTTGACTTTACAATATTTTGCAGACAATGAAGAAAATAAATTCGACGTGCTCAGAAAGTACTCTTCAATAATAAGAGATGCCGACAATCACTTTCAGAGAGGTTTTCACAATTCCGACAAATTGATGCAACACTACAATTCATCCAATTCCCCCATACTATTCAATTTGAAGATCTTCAGTTATCAGTTTTTCATTGGCTTGACATTGGTAATTTAGAAATGGAATTAGTTGACTTCCAAGAAAGTGCAGTATGGAAGACTAAATTTATTGATCTTACTCTGAAGTTACGAGAAAAGGAATTGGAGTCGTCAATTTTGGGTGTCACCAGAGAAAGACAATCAATAGAAAGAGTAAAGAATCTTATTCTTGCAGAATGGAACTCTTTACCAAATTCATTTGCATCAATGAAAAAGCTAGCATTAGCTCTGCTAACAATGTTTGGTTCATCTTATTCGTGTGAACAGTCGTTTTCCTCCATGAATTCGTCAAATCCACCACTAGGAGTCGCCTTGGCACAGATATGAGTGCTGCGTGTGTGACACTAAAGACGACCAAATATAAACCTCGGATCAAAACATTAGCAGCTAAAGTCCAACAACAAGTTTCTCACTAAAAATAGTAAGTAAATAAATTATTGTGACCCAATTTCGTTTTTTTTAAAATCAAAAGTAACAAAAATGACCCGCCAACAAAAAAGGTTCGCCACCACTGACATAGGTAATGAGACCTCCTTAAAGTTTAAAATTAGACTAATTTTCCAAAGGAAACTTGAAATACGAAATATTTTGTTAACATTTGACATATTGTGCGGAAGTTCATAGATCTCGTCGAGAGTGAAGAGTGATTGAACAATATATTGTATTTCGGGAAATGAGTTTATGGTAAAAATATATTTGAAATTTTTTTTTTCGTGATAAAGATTCTTATGGAGTTGATTTTAAATATCATGAACACGTTACTACATGAAATAATTAGTTTTAAATGAGTGAAAGTGTAAACATTTTGTAGTAAACTTGTTTTTGTCTTGTTCTGTTGATATCGAAGAAGGGAAACGTGTTAATAACTGGTTCTTCTTCCTTTCAGAAGTTTATGTTTCTTGGTTGTTTAAGTAGTTAAGGAAAGTAGCGATATATTCTTTGTTCTTACGAAGAAGGTGTCGTCCATACAAGGTTTAAATTTCACAAGGAACTGTCGAAGTTTTTCTTCGTGGTGACACAGGAATGTTCGCGAGAGTGGCACTGAGTGGTGATACCATAGCCATAGAACCACCATTTTTCATAATATTCACACCACCATTTTAGATTTTTTTTTTTTTGGCTTAAAAATAGTTTGAAACCAGGTCATTAATATTAATTTTATCTTGGTAAATCTTGGGTTTGCTTCCGCCCGAATTGTTCATCCTGGTGAAGGTCAAGCTTGTTGCTCCACTTTGGACCTACAACTTAATGTGGAATCCGAATCACGACTCACCAAGGGCGGTCAGAAATTACAAAATCTTTACCCGAACTCGATCTCACAACCTCCCGATCAGCAGCCTATCGTCTTAACCACTAGGCTACCGAGGGTGCCCATTTATCTACCAACCAAATTTTTATTGTGTGGAAGAATAAACAGCTGAGTTAGCTGCGCGCCGCCTGCGGTCACCAGGAATCAAACCCGAGGCCGATGGATTTGTAGTCACCGATACTAACCACTACACCACATACTGTTACTGTGTGTATATATATATGTATATATATGTGTGTGTGTGTGTGTGAGTGCGAAAGCAACTGAACATAATGTGGGCAAGTGTTTGATAATTCACAGATGTTATGACTTTATAAGATAACACTTTTAGTACTTTGGAACATTAAAAAAAATTATATAAAAATCTAGAAACATTTTATTTTCAGGAAAAAATATGTTGGTCTTGATTAGGTTTGGTTACACTAAATTTGGTTAGTTAAAGTTTGGTTAGGTTAGGCTAGGCTAGATTAGCGAGTACCTCACTATTTAATAATTTGACAGGAACCATCCTTCGAGCCCTCATTTGCATCCGAAACACTTATTGCGCTCTTCTCGGTTCGATGGCACTAAGCTTAGGTTAGGTTAAGTTAGGTTAAATTAAGTTTGGTTAATTATTTTTTTTAAATATATGGAAAACTGGTACCAAACCTCAAACTAAACCCAATTACCATCCAAACAACGCTGGAAAATAGGAAAGGCAGAATGTGTAGTACTCCCAAATTAAAGGCCTGACAAGAGACTTCCTCAACTCTGAAGGAAAATAACTTGGTAGTCAGGGGGGCCAAGAATCTTCAACCAGCTTCCAAAGGAACTCAGAAACGTTACAGGGGTCAAAGTTGAAGTCTTCAAGAGAAGACTAGATGCCTGGCTCAGAACGGTACCAGATGAGCCGGGTGTACCTGGTTATGTACGGTGGAGAAAGCAAGAGAGCAACTCGCTCCTCCACCAAGCCAGGACTAGAGGCGGGGCTACCAGCTTGACCTATGTATGAAGAAAGACCGACGCACGGAACCCTAACGAGGTTAACGAGGTGTGTATATATAAATACAGTATATATATATATATATATATATATATATATATATATATACTGTATATATGTGTGTGTGTGTGTGTGTGTGTGTGTTTGGTAATGCACCTAAGTATGCCAGCTGATATAGCTTGGCGTGTCACACTGGCACATAAACAAAAGTTGCCAATCCTTGTGATGGGATATATAAATTATATATATAAACTGTAGTCATAATAATAATACACAGTAAATAGAAAACGTCATATGGCGAAACATCGCACCACAAAATATTTTAAATCACCAAAAAGATCACAAAAAATCATAAAAAAAAACATTTAAATGTTAATAGATTTTCTCCACCTATAATATAGAACTTAGGTGTTACTGGCACACCTGAGCGTACAGTCAAACAATGAAAACCTGTGCGTAAAAAAAAAATTAAAAAAATTGCTAGAAATATCCAAATCTTATTCTCTGACAACCGATTTAAGTCTTCAAAACTTGGGTAAATCTAAAATAGAATAAGACGAAACTCCAGCACATCTTTGGAGAGAACTCATTCGTACACTTTAAAGTCTAAATTTCTTATTTTAGGACCAGTTTATGTAATATCTGTGTCATGTTTGGCTAATTGCATATTCTTGGTATCTACAGTAAAGTGTATGCAGAGGGTTAACAAAAGTAAATAGACACATTTGTTTTTTCCAAATTTTTTTTACTTCATTATAAAATTTAATTGAGTCAATAAAGGGGAAAAAGGGGAAACGAACACGATTTTAAATATGTTGATTCAATCAATTCGTTATTATTTAATAACTTTTATAATCAAATCAAATAAAATAAAAAACAAAGTTGTCTGTACAGTATATACAAGGTGTGTTCAAAAAGTTCCCGAACTGGTTATGCTGCGCGCGCATCACATGGTGATGCGTGTTGTAATGTGAATCAGTCTGTGTCCAAAGAGGGTAACCGTTTGTTGATATCTTATTTTGTTCTCTCGATATTTACTGTTTTGTAAAGTCATTTTGCGTGTTTTGTCGCATTTTGTGCATTTGAGCAATGACTACTGTCTCGCACTTCCATTGCGATGACTGCTGTTTTGTTTCAACATCATACCCGTACACCCACGTCTCATCACCCGTAACGATGTTTCTGAGAAAAATTTTCATCAAGATTGGCACGTTGAAGGAGGTCTTGAGACACAACAACCCGTTGCTCTTTCTGCTCGGCAGTCAAGAGTCGTGGCACAAATCAACAGTACCACGCATCCCCAAATTCTTTCTTAGTATCGTGTGGCATGATCCTATCGAAATGTTCACGTCGTCCGCGACTTCCCTGACTGTCAGTCTACGGTTCCCTCGAATCATTTCACGAACACAAGCAACAGTGTCATCAGTTCTTGAAATGGGAGGTCGTCCCACTCTTGCATCGTCCTCCATCGACGTTCGGCCTTCCTTAAAGCGCTTGTGCCACTCAAAAGTGGTTGTCCGACTTACGGTGTCATTGCCAAATGCTGTGTTCAGCATGGCATGGGTTTCAGAAGCAGTCTTGCCCAGCTTAACGGAAAATTTTATGTACACACGTTGTTCTTCAACAGTAGCCATTATTCAAATGCACAAAATGCGACAAAACACAAGAAATTACTTCACAAAACAGTAAATATCGAGAGAACAAAACACGATATCAACAAGCGGTAACCGTCTTTGGACACAGACTGAGTCACACTACAACATGCATCACATGACACACATGCGCGTCATGTGATGCGCGCCCAGCATAACCAGTTCGGGAACTTTTTGAACACACCTTGTGTGTGTGTGTGTGTGTGTGTGTATATATATATGAAAATTATTTCAGGAAAGTAACATGTGAATAATATTTATGATGAAAATAAACACGAAGGAAAAGTAAACACGATAATAGTGTTCAAGCGCTTTCGTCTAATAACATCTTCAGGAACACATTCTAGTGTCCCTGATTATGTTATTGGACGAAAGCACTTGAGCACTATTTCGTGTTTTCTTTTTCCGCAGTGGTTATTTTCATCTATATATATATATATATATATATATACACTGTACGTCTGTATATGTATATACATAAAATAATGAGAGTGCAGGAGCATAAACTTTGGGTGTCAAGAGCAGACAATTCGACAAAAATAATGGAGGTATCACTTAAAGTAATCGTACAGTACCAAATTTATTGATATACACGAGATTAAAATGCTTGAAAAATATCTCCCACAAATTACCGAATGATGCCGAATCATTAAACCAAATCGGTGTTGCGAACTGTTTGGTACTCTCCCGCCAAAAGCACGTAAACTGGTTGGTTGTTCCATTTACTTCTTCCGTTCAACAGAGACCGCTGAGACGGACAGTAACGCCACCAGCTGGGTTAAAAGTCCCCTTTAAAAAGGGAAAGGGGTTGAGCGGTCAATGCACCCTCTTCCATTTCTCAGACCTGCTTGGAACAGTTCCCGGTGTAGTTTCTTAACGAAGTTGTTCCGCCTTACGCTACTTCAAACAACATTTACCCTCACAGATATTAACCTACGAACTCATACCAGCAAATTCAAAGAGACCCATACCTCTCTTATTCCAATTAATAATAATAATAATAATAATAATAATAATAATAATAATAATAACTTTCATATAAAAAACATTATATCCATACTTATTTTCACCCTTCAAATCGAATTGGCGCTTTTCGCCCCAATTCCTAATGGGATGCTGATGAATGATGTAACAAAAATTAAATAAATGAACGCATAAATAATGATAATAACAATAAATAATAATAATTTCCATAATATTTCACTAATTTTTATCAGTTGAAATTTACAAGTGATTTAAGTCTTTAATCCCAAGGGCCTCAGCTAATTCTGAAGGACTAATTTTAAGGCCGTTACGTTAATAGGGCTAATGGATTAGCACAGTGGAAACCATTTATTTCATACTGATAAATGGAAGAATCAGCCCAGACTAATTTATAAGATCAGATCGTCAGTATATACAGTGTGTGTATATATATATATATATATATATATATATATACACCAGGGTAATTCAATAAGTATCCGCACTTTTTATTTTCACAATTTTATTTTCACATCCGATAGATTATAAACACATCACTTCTCAACATAGTCTCCCTGTTTCTCAATACACTTATTCCAGCGATCTACAAGCTTCCTAACGCCATCACAAAAGAATGTTTTTGGCTGTGTGCGTAGCCAGTCATGCACCGCCTCCTTCAGGTCATCATCGCCTTGGAATCGCTGACCTCTCAAAGCGTCTTTTAGTGGTCCAAACAGGTAAAAATCCGAAGGTGCCAGGTCTGGACTGTAGGCTGTATGGTCGAGAACTTCAAATTTAAGTTCTTGAAGGTATTTTCTAGTCTGTGCAGTGGTATGAGGGCGCGCATTGTCGTGTAACAGAATAACACCTTCCGACAATCTCCCTCTCCGTTTTGTGCGAATTGCTTGCTTTAACTTATTCCGAAGCATGTCAGAATACGATGCACTTGTTAATGTAGTTCCACGCTGTAGATAATGTTCAAGGATAGGGCCTCATGTATCCCAAAACAGTGTTAGCATAACTTTACCTGCTGACGGCTGCGCTTTGAACTTCCTTGCAGTGGTTGCAAGGTTTGTGCAAAGTGGGTGCCCAAACAGTTGACAGAAGAGTTGAAGCGTAATCGTATGGACGTCTGCTCTCGTCTTTTGGCGCGATATCATAATGAAGGTGAAAACCTTTTGGAATGTATTATCACTAGAGATGAAACCTGGCTCCATCACTATAAACCAGAAAGCAAACGACAGAGCATGCAATGGAAGCATCCAACATCTCCCGTTGCAAGGAAGTTCAAAGTGCAGCCGTCAGCAGGTAAAGTTATGCTAACACTGTTTTGGGATACACGAGGCCCTATCCTTGAACATTATCTAGAGCGTAGAACTACAGTAACAAGTGCATCGTATTCTGACATGCTTTGGAATGAGTTAAAGCAAGCAATTCGCACAAAACGGAGAGGGAGATTGTCGGAAGGTGTTATTCTGTTACACGACAATGCGCGCCCTCATACCGCTGCACAGACTAGAAAATGCCTTCAAGAACTTAAATTTGAAGTTCTCGACCATCCAGCCTACAGTCCAGACCTGACACCAGATTTTTCCCTGTTTGAACCACTAAAAGACGCTTTGAGAGGTCAGCGATTCCAAGGCGATGATGACCTGGAGGAGGCGGTGTATGACTGGCTACGCACACAGCCAAAAACATTCTTTTGTGATGGAATTAGGAAGCTTGTAGATCGCTGGACTAAGTGTATTGAGAAACAGGGAGACTATGTTGAGAAGTGATGTGATTATAATCTATCAGATGTGAAAATAAAAGTGTGAAAATAAAAAGTGCGGATTCTTATTGAATTACCCTCGTGTGTGTGTGTGTATATATATATAACTTTAGTTTTGCTTCCGCAGGAATTATTCATTCTGACGAAGGTCAAGTTTATTATAGTACCTTAGACCTACAGCTTAAGGTGTAATCTGAACCAGGACCTAACAGAGAAATTTGAAATTACAAAGTCCTCGCCCGGACTCAATCTCTCCAAGTCCCGATCAGCTGCCCAGCATCTTAACCAATATATATGTTACGGACAAAACCCGGCAGTTGGACAATGCGCGCTTTGTCTGGACACACCGCGCATTGTCCTCCCTCATTTGACAGAGTCCGAAATATATAAATAGTTCGGACTATAAACCAGCCACAGCCGCTGAACAAAGCGCGGAGTGTCCGCCCTCATTTAACAGAGTCTGAAATACAGTATATAATTATTTCAGACTTTTCCCAGCCCCATCTGGACAGTGTGCGGACTGTTCATCTGTTTTAGGTTAGATTAAATTAGGTTAGGTTAGGTTAAGTAAGGTTAGGTCACATAAATAACTAGGATACATATATTTTGGGGGGGGGACTCTATCAAATGAGGGAGGACAATGCGCGTTGTGTCCAGACAAAGTGCACATTGTTCAACTGCCGGGCTTTGTCCGCAACATATATATATATATATTTTTTTTTTTAATTAATATTTTGTATGAAAACTATTGATCAAAGAAATTTCTTTATTAAAATAACGTCAATATCTGTTTTAAAAATAATATTTTTTGTCTGGTAAAAAGCGATTTATATTTGCGTTTAAAAACTTTTTCAAATTAAATTAATATTTTATTGCAGAAATTCATTTTGTTTCGTATATCTAAAATATTATAGATTTTTAAGCAAAGTTAAATAATAATATTTAACTTTCAAACAATTTTTGGCGTCAGAAAAGCGCTATTTTAGAGTATAATTAAGAATAATTAAAAAAAAATTATCTTTCTTCAAATGTGAACCTTCGTCATAAATAAGAACTCACGAACGTTATGTCGAAGTTCACCTGCTGATAAATGTTTAATTTCTACTCTCATTAAATAACTATGCGTCTTAAACCAGTCTCAACGTGTCGTAAACCAGTCTGAACACGTCCTCAACCATCTCCACACGTTCTCAACCATTCTCAACACGTTTTCAGCCAGTGGGAACATGTTCTAAACCCGTCCGACCATCATCAACTGGCTCTAAAACTGCTCTAAAAAGCTGAGCACTCTACATACTTTCGCCATTAAGAACGAGACTAAGGAACAAGGTCTGTCAGATGACGCCTTCGCTGTAACATTATTTTCCTTATGACAGACGATTTTACGAGAGGACGAAGGGTTTTTGACGATGTTCGAAAGATTAAAAGGGAAACCTGCGATCAAGGCGGTGTTTGGCGCCTTTTTGCGAAGAAAGTAGTCTTTGTAATACGTACTTTTATGAACTCCAAACACGAAAAGTTCTCCGGTTAGAGTATGGTTTATCGCCCTTTAGTTGCATACTTGCCTCACATACGTATATATACTGTTAAATAAGAGTGTGTGTGTGTGTGTGTGTGTGTGTGTGTGTGTGTGCATCCTATGCAAAAGAAACACGACTATACATATATTATCCAAATTAATTTTTTAATTATATATACCTACTCGCGCGTGCAGATAAACATAAATTGAATCATTTTTATTATTTATAAAAATTACTTATCTATTTATTTATTTATATATTTATTTTAATATAGATAGGAACGACTCTCCTTTCACTCTCAAATTCAAATATTTATGTAGATCTTCGTATCATGTATTTGTTTGATCCTATTTTCAAAGGTAAATTTATAATATACATATTATTCAGTACGTGAAAACAAAAATTGTTGTACATAAATAAATATATATATATATATATATATATATATATATATATATATATATATATATATATACAGGGTAGTCCAAAAGCTGCTATCGGAGAAAAATATATTTATTTACTTAACATTTTTTATAATAGTATTCTTAAGAAATACAAACCGAGTTACAACAGCCAATTTCCTATGGATTCCATCATGTACAGTGACAGGTTTAAAATTGCAGGTTTGCTACGTTCCTTTTGGACCATCCTTTTATATATATATATATAATGTGCATGTATGTGTGTGTGTGTGTGTTCTTGGCTACCTTACGAAATAGCGACCGTCTTCAGAATACACCCAGAGTTCATAGCGAAACGAGCATGTGTTTCGCGACAATAGAGGCATTGCTATAATTTCAGGATTATTTTTTTATTGAAAATCATAAGCTCTCATAAAAAAGGGGGAACGTAACGTTTACGCAAGTTTAGGTTAGATTAGATTTGATTTAGTGGATCACCTGAAAATCAGGGCCCCCAGCCTTCTTTAGTTAGCCTTATAAGGCTAACTAAAGAAAATATCACGACTTAACCTAACCAATCGTTAGGTCAACTGTACACCCTTGACGACTGGTTAGGTTAAGTCGTGATATTTTCGTTAGCTAGCATTATAAGGCTAACTAACGAAGCCTGGGGGCCCTGTTCTTCAGGTGATCCGATTTAGTTTATTAGTTATTTAGATTAGGTTAAATATCACCATCCAAAGTTGAAAATGTAAAAATACTGCGGTTTGTTAGATAGCCAAACTGTGTGTGTGTGTTGTGTGTGTGTGTGTGTGCTTAGAACCGTTTTAATATCAGATTAAAAACCGATGAAAGATAAGGGTAAGGATAAAAACATGTTATAGGAATTAATCAAGCGTTTAAAAAGCCTTCTCCAAATACCTCTTTAAAAGAGAGCGATGAAGGCTTCCTGAGCGTTCTCTTGTCATCGACAAATTTCTAGATAGAAAAATTGTTCCTACACTTCATGTTAATATCTCTTTTAATATTAATATCGTAATTATAAGAAAATATCCAGCTTTTAGTTTATTTTTGGCTTTATGGATATATTGATATCCATAAAGACACGTTACTATCCATAATAGATATATTAATATACATAAAAGGAATTAATATACTATAAGCAATCATATATACGAGTATAAATGTGGACAGGATAGATGACCTTAACGGCACCAAATATGTTTATAATAATTTTTGCGTTATTTTAACCTCCTTCGTAATGCCAAAACTCACGTCAGGGAGGAGGGACCTACGGATTTACGTGGGATCCAACCCATCTACGAGTCGGTACATCATCTGAACGGTGATAAGGGTCACCCATCCAACCACTGAACAAACCCAACGTTGTTTAACTTCGCTAGTCTAACGGGAAACGGTGATGCGGCGTGACCACGATGTAGCCCAAAGAAACATGAATACTCTACTTTCACACTATAAACACAGTTATAAACAAATATAGATAAGCTGTTAAAAACAAACATCTGTGGCGTAACAAAACCTTTATGGGAGAAATTATTCGCATCTCGACAAGTTATTCGTAAGGTTAAAATGGTCATAAAAACTAATTAATTAATCGTTATTTATTCATTTTGCTAAAATCAGCAAATTCAAATCTTAAAATTTAGAAACTAAAATTTTAAGTTTGAGACTAAAAGAGAAATTATAAATTTTTTCCTTTGAAATCAAATCTTAATTAAAACTATATTGTCTATTTTCATTTAAATCATCACTGATCATTATCAACCATCAGTTTCTCACTCTATGATACACTTCTTATCTCCTCCTCAAATTCTTCCACGTCTTCATCCTCTGCCACTTCTGCCTCACTGTGGATCTCTTTATGATGCTGACCCTGTGATGTACTTGGAATTAAATCTTTCACCGCAGTTAGTGAGGATCCAGAAGTACGGGCGTACTCGCAAACTAATTTTCGGGCTATTTCATCGTAAGTTCGTTCCTTTTGGCCGTACGTATGTTAGTGTATGCGCTAAAACTCCTTTCACGCGCTACATTCGTTGCTGGGCAGTTAAGAATTGTAGATCAAACCTTGAACATAAAAACTGATCCGCACAAACCTTTGCACCGACTTTTCGGTGATGTTCTACCTACGGCTATCCACAAGAAAGAGTTACTGAAAGCTTTTTATTTGTCCTGTACTCTGCCAAATCTGTCATTACATCCGTTTCATTAACATCCAACATCGCTAAAATATCTGCTAAAGTATTGCATGTAGCATTCTAATAAAAAAAAATAAATAAATAAATGACGGCCTAACTCTCGTATTAAAGTTCAAAGATGGCGAATATTTGTTAAAGTGAAATACGAGTGTAATTATTGTTTCAAAAAAGAAATCGTTCTTTTGCTCCTATTTTCTTAAAAGAAAAAAAAAGTCCAAATTAAAACACGTCGCATCACTTTTCGGAAATTTTCCGCTCCCATAACCAGTGGTCTAAAATAAATTTTGAAATACAACATTGCAAAAAAGATATATATATATATATATATATATATATATATATATATATATATATAATATAATATATATATATATATATATATATATGGGTAGGCGATATCTATCCATCTCTGAAAACGGGGCCATATTGTAAGATTCCAATCCCGGATGCATAAAAGGAAAGCCCATTTGAATAATTTTCTTATTTACCAAACTTTCCTGAGGGAAAAATAAATTTGATGTTTTCTGAATTAAATTTCACCGAAAGAAGAATATCTGGTAAAGCTCCAATCTTCATTTCTTTACAAAATCGCTTCTAGTGAGCGATGGCTTTATAGGTGAAACGTAAAAGTTCTATCTAATTTACCTGGTTTGCCTATATAGTTTAGCCTCCCTGGAGAGGTCAACGGAGAGAGAGAGAGAGAGAGCGAGGTAAAAAACTCATATCTGTGTTTTTTATGTATACAGGGTGGCCCAAAAGTCTGTTGCCCCGACGCATTCTAAACTATTTTTTTTCGGGACAACAGACTTTTGGACCACCCTGTATACACGAGTGTGTGTGTGTGTGTGTGTGTATAAATATATATAAATATATATATTTGTCTCCGTTTCTATCTGTTTTTACTTCTCTTTTATTTATTTATTTATATATTGATATTATTGTTGTGTTTTTATTTATTTTGAACGTTTATTTTTCATTTATTTCGTTTTATTTATTCTCTTTTCATATTTTATTTTGTTTATTTTTTGTATTTCTGCAAAAAAAACAAGTGATGCGGGTGTTGAAGGGTGGAAGATTCGATGTTCTGGGGTTGTGTGAAGAAAAGATGAAAGGAGGTGGAGAGTGTTAAGTGTCTGAGGGCCGGTGTGAGCGAGAGGGTGAAAGAAAAAGGTTGAACCTGTTGATGAATGATATATGGTATGAAGCGATGACAGACTTCTCGTATGTCAGTTCCCGGATTAAGTGTTGTGTGTGTGGTGTGTGTGTGTGTGTTTAATTTAAGTTTGAGAATGAAAGTGACAGTAGAAGATGGATATGCGAATAATAAGTGTGAGGATAAGAAAAAACTTCTGGAAAGAAACTGATAGTGCGATCGGAAGGTTGTCTGAATGTTACAAAATGTTTGTGATAGGAGCCATACATGGGAAAATTGGTATGGGTCTGGAGGATGAGGTGTTGGGGAAGCATGATGCACCAGGAGAGAATGATAATGGGTGTAAGCTGAAAGAGTTATGCGATGAGAGAAAACTGTGCGTAACGAATAAAACAAATAATACAGTGCGTTCGAAAAGTCTCTCCGCAGTGCTCTGTTAAACGCATAGGAAATTGAAAAACTACAATGTTTTCATTAAACCATGATTTAGTGATTTTATTACATAACCTTTTGATTTTACAGCATGTGGTGAAAGTGTTTTCCACCATTTTGCAGGCACAGAGCAACTCCTCTACACTTGTTGTCAAACACTTTTTTTAAGGTGTTGGTTGACTGCGGAGAGACTTTTCGAACGCACTGTATATATGGTGAGAAAAGCTTAATAGACTATGCTCGTGAAACGAAATATGCTGAAAGAGGTGTGACACGCGTGTAGTGCGAGGTATGAATTGACCTCTCTCTAACCGCATGATAGTCCTGTGTAAAGTGAGGTTGTGTGGAGGATGAAAAAGAGTAAATAGGAAAAAAGTGGATCATGAAAAAATTAAAGTGAAAAAGTTGATGGTGAGAGAGGTTGCGGATGAGTATTTTTTTTATGCAGGAAGGAGGGAACAAGGGCGAACGCCCGCAAAACTGACCTCCCCCCGAATAGAAGGGGAAGGTAAGGGCCGAAATCAAGGTCCACAGTTTTCGAGATGCTTAGATACTCTGCGTTTGAAAGACTGGGGGAAAGATGGATTGAGGAAGGTTGTTCCAGAGTTGACCGGTTGAGTACGTGAAAGACTGAGAATACGGATTAACCTTTGCGTTAGTGTGTTGGACGGGAAAGGGGTAGGAATGTATCGAAAGTCTGGTACTGCAAGTTCTCCTTAAAAGAGGTTTGTTTTGGTTTTGGTTTTGGCTAAAAATACAATAGTTACCCCTGTTTCTTTGATGTATTCAATCCGACGTGAATGCAACGAGTTTCTTGCTTATATTGAGCTTCTAAATATAGTGGGACTAGGCTGCTTTAAACCGTAGATCCTGTCCCAAAGCTGGATCTTATCTGCTTGGCAGATAGCTGGTGAGGGAAGCTATATTTCCGGGCCTCTTTGTGAGTGACCAGTTGCTCACATCGGGCTAACACCATGAAAAGGAAAAAACTATAGTGTTTATCATTTACCATTACTTATTCGGACTATAGTGGATTTAATTTTCCCAGAAGAGTTCCTTGTTCCATGCACGGTTTGTGTGTAACATAAAAGATCTCAGGTGGACATTCTGAGTTCTATCCCATATATATATATATATACTGTGTGTGTGTGTGTGTGTGTGTGTATACTCGTATATGCCATTGATGATATCAGAAACCTAGTAAAGTTCGTAAAATCTCCATCCCCAGATATAATACTGTGCGGAGATTTTAACTTCCTATTTATAAAAAAAAAAGTGGTTAGAAATATATATATACACCAGGACAAGGGTGACACAAGAGAAGACCAGGAGCAAGCAAAAATGTTGATGGTTCTAACAAACGAGTTTATGTTGACACAAGAGATAACAGAAAACACCAGAAAAAATAACTGCCTAGATCTGGTATTCACAAGCAACACGAACTTGAGTGTTGATATAAAAATAACCCCAACTATTATCTCAGACCACAACATAATCGAAATATCAACAAATATGGCAAAAGCATTAAAAGATAATACCCATAATGAAGAAAGGAGAAAATTTGGGACTTTTAACTTAAACTCCAAGACTATGAATTGGGAAGCAATCAGCTCACACATGGACCAAATAGAATGGAAAGCAGTTTTCGAGAATAAAACAACCGAAGAAATACTAACAATCTTGGAAGAGAAGACGGTGGAAATTTTAGAAAAATATGCTCCGAAAGCACAGCCAAAAGGAAAGAGGAACTGCTTCGAGAGACAAGAGCAAACAATTTTCCGCAAAAGAAAGAGTTGCGGAAAAGTTAGTTAATTGTAGAGGTAACAATACCAAGAAAATAATACAAGAAAAACTGGAGACTATTGATAAGGCCATACAAGACCTGATTCAGGGCCATACAGAGGGGGAAGTGGAAAAGGCGGTAGAAGTAATAAAGGATAATCCAAAATACTTCTATAGCTATGCGAAAAGAAAAACAAAAACGCGCGCCACTATCGGGCACTTAAGAAAAGGAAATAATGAACTAACTGACGATCTAAAAGAAACATCTGAAACATTGAGAACCCAGTATGAATCAGTCTTCAGTACTCTAAAAGGTGACAAAGCGATACCTGAAATAGATACACTCTTTGAAGAGAAATTGCAAGGAGATTATCTAACAGATTTTGACTTTACCCCAGAAGCTATAGCGAGAGCTATAGAACAAATGAAATCGCACTCAGCTGCAGGTCTGGACAAATGGAACGCATTATTGATTAAAGACTGTAAAAATGAAATAGCCACACCTATATACTGGATATGGAGAAGATCCCTAGACTCTGGGGAAATACCGAGTATCTTGAAAAGAGCAAACATTGTCCCTATATATAAAGGAGAGGATAGATCTCAAGCAAGAAACTAGAGACCGGTGTCTCTGACGTCCCATCTTACCAAAGTATTTGAAAGAATAGTTAGAAAATCTGTGACTTCTTGGAGACACTGGAAAGACTCAACGAAACTCAGCACGGATTCCGATCAGGAAGATCATGCCTATCACAACTTATAGAGCACTATAACAATATCCTAGACGCACTTGAAGCTTTTGACATATGTGATCATGGTACAATTGTGCATAAAGTGAAACATATGGGAATAACAGGCAAAGTTGGGAAATGGATCTACAACTTCCTCAGAGAATGGTCTACAGATCACCAAAATTCAAAGTATATCATCATCAGAATCGGAAGTACGCAGCTAAGTACAAGGAACAGCATTGGCCCCACTCCTTTTCATTATCATGTTAGCAAACACAGACAATGAAGTAAACAGCAATAGTATAGTAACATCCTTTAGAAACGATACAAAGCTCAGCAGAAAAATTAGCGATGCAAAAGAGGTGGTCTTGCAGACGGACAAGACAGAATATAGAAATGGTCAGAAGAGAACATGACATTTAACACCGAGAAATTCCAGCTCTTGAGATACGGTAGAAATGAGGAACCGAAACAGACAGCATATTATGCCCCCGACAGACAGGAAATTCAGAGAAGCACGAAAGCGATAGATTTAGGGGTTATAATGACCATGACACGACATTCGAGATACAAAATCAGATAGCGATAAACAAAGCAAAAAGAGTCGTGCGACAGATACAAAGAAACTTTAAAAGAAGAGAGAAGACGGTAATGATTCCCCTGTTGAAGACACTGATCATACCAAAACTTGAATACTGCTCAATCTTGACGTCCCCATACAAGAAGAAAGAAATTAATAAACTAGAAGATATTCAGAACATTCCACAGCCAAGATCGATGGTTGCAAAGAACTTAACTACTGGGAAAGACTACGTAAATCTATGTAGATCTGTACTCCCTGGAAAGAAGAAGAGAGAGGTACACATAATCTACGATGGAAAATAATTGAAAAATTGGTACCAAACCTCAAACTAAACCCAATTACCATCCAAACAACGCTGGAAAATAGGAAAGGCAGAATGTGTAGTGTTCCCAAATTAAAGGCCCGACAAGGGACCTCCTCAACACAGAAGGAAAACAGCTTGGTTGTCAGGGGGCCAAGACTTTTTAATCAGCTTCCAAAGGACCTCGGGAATCAAATGAGCCGGGTGTGCCTGGCTATGTGCGGTGGAGAGCGCAAGAGAGCAACTCGCTCCTACATCATGCCAGGCCTAGAGGCGCGCCACCAGATTCACCTTTGTGTGAAGAGAGACCAACGCACGGAAATGCGAAGAGGTTAACGAGGTGTTTATATATATATACAGGGTGTTTGAAAACTTTCTGTACAAATTGTAATGGGGGATAGGCAACACCAAGACAAACCCTTTTCGTCTATAAGTGTACGTCCGCTGACGTCACCATTCGGCTCGAGAGGGCGCCGCTGCAATTGGCTAAAAGGTGAAGTGGGCTAGACTCGCGCTTGCCGCGGGCATTCTTAAATCGGACGTAGTACGCGTAACATGTTTATTTAAAGAAGGCATGTTTATTTAAAGAAGGTGCTGAAAGTTGCGACCGGTAGCATCAATGCATGCCCGACAGCGTCGAAGCATTGACCGACGTACACGTCGAAAGATTCCCGGCATTTCGGGAACAGTTCCAGCGGCGACAGCGATTCTTGCTACGAGGTCTTCTTCTGAGTAAATGGGAGTCTCGTACACGAGGTTCTTCATGTGTCCCCACAGGAAGCAATCGAGGCATGTTAAATCGGGCGATCTCGGTGGCCAGGCTACGGGCCCACCCCGGCCTATCCATCGGTCCCCAAAAGTGGCGTTCAGATAATCCCGCACATCGTTGCTGGAGTGTGCTGGGGGCCCCGTCGTGTTGAAACCACATTCGTCTACGAATAGCCACGGGAACATCTTCCAGCAGTTCCGGCAACGTTTTTTCAAGAAATATCCGATAAACCCGCCCGTCGAGTCGGGCAGGAAGCAGGTACGGCCCAATCAACTTGCCATGGACGATACCCGCCCAAACATTGACGGCGAACCGTTCTTGATGAGCATGCACCCGTGTAGCATGTGGATTTGCGTGCGCCCACACGTGAGAATTGTGCATGTTAAACACACCCTCACGTGTGAAACAGGCCTCATCTGAGAACAGCACATAAGCCGGAAAATTAGGCTGCACCGCTGTCTGCTGCAGAAACCAGCGTGCGAATTCCACACGAAGAGGGTAATCCCGAGGTTATAATGCCTGGACTCTCTGACGATGAAACGGATGTAACTGCTGCTCGTGCAACACTCTCCAGACCAGGTCGTGGTTCACACCGAGGATACGTGCAACACCTCGCGTGCTTGCGCTTCGATTGTCCTCAAATCGCCGTAGGATTTCTTCTTCCATGTCAGGAGTGCGCACGTTTCTCTCCCGACCAGTGTCATGCATGTTTGCATGGAATGTTCCAGTTTCTCGCAGTCGCCGATGCAAATGCGCAAACGTTTGATGGTTTGGCACACGTCTGTTTGGGAAGCGCTGTCGCACAACCTCACAGCAGCTCTTCCGTTTCCATTGGCAGCCCCATACACCATATGCATGTCAGCCATCTCAGCAGTCGTGAAGCGCTCCATGTTACGCGTACTACGTCCGATTTAAGAATGCCCGCGGCAAGCGCGAGTCTAGCCCACTTCACCTTTTAGCCAATTGCAGCGGCGCCCTCTCGCGCCGAATGGTGACGTCAGCGGACATACACTTATAGACGAAAAGGGTTTGTCTTGGTGTTGCCTATCCCCCATTACAATTTGTACAGAAAGTTTTCAAACACCCTGTATATATATATATATATATATATATATATATATATATATATATATATATATATATATATATATATATATAAGGCCTTCCGAAGCAAAAGTAACCCAAGCGTCATTTTTTTTAATCGTCAGAAAATGCGTTGAAAGTTATGCGACCTTCGGACAGAGATAATGCATTATTTTTCGCGGAACTTTCGACCATACAAACATTGGCGTTTCTGCAATTCATCCATTACCATATGATAGTATACGGTCTGAAGAACCTCTCAGTGGGTATAACTCATTTTTGCCCCGGATGGCGCTTGTGCTACTTTTGCTTCGGAGGTCCTCATATATATATATATATATATATATATATATATTAGGGTGATGCAAAAGTGGGGGAGTAAAATTTTTTTGTTTCAAATTTTTGAGATACCCTCTCATTTGGTTTAATTTGGTGGAAAAATGATCCTGGGGAAATTTCGGGTCAAAATTCGAATATTTGGAGGTCGCGCCCGCCATTTGAAAATTTGCTGATTTCCATGACACCCAGGAGGTACAGCAAGCGTCACGTTACTTTTTTTTTGAGTGGAAGTTCCCCACGAGGCCTATCATACCACCTTCCTCTTTTCCATTTGTTCATAAAACAGATACAATACAATAGATATTTATAATAGATACATAGAATGGATATACTCGTAAATTTTACTGTTGCGTCAAAGATACGAGAGTTTTCTTAGTTTTGTCCGGAAGCTTCTTCCGATAATTTGATACAACTTGCAGTAGATATTGCTTCTGTTGTTCATCATTGGTAATTAATTTGTTATAATCTTCAATCAATTTCACTCCTCTTTCAGCAATATCATTATCAACTTTCATGTGATTCACTACGTTCTTTGCAACCCAATAACTCTCATCGAGAAGCCAATCTTCTACTGGTTTGCTCAAGAACGTTGAGGACAATCCGAGTATACTGAAGAAGGACTTTGTATTAGCAGTTACAAAATCTTCAAGCTTCTTATTGTCAATAGTTTTGATGTCTATTTGTGTCTTCTTTGGAGGATCTGGCTCCGAAGATTTTGTAAGAGCCTCCTTCATTTTTCTTTTGGTGTCAAAGCTGATTTTATCATCAAAGAAAGCCAATGCGATCAACTCTTCTGAGAGATACCACAAATGATTCTTGAATTTTTCTAAAGCAGCATTTGCTAGTTGTTCATTTGTGCTTTTGTAGCTGTGAAGATTCTTGAGAAGACTCAGATCATTTCGTGGAGCACTTGCTGCGCAGGGTGCTGAAAACCAATGCTTAATATAAATTGAAACAGAAAACCAACAAATTTCTTTTAGATTTCTTTCTTCTATTGCTGTTATTTTGAACTGACTTTTGATCATAAAGATTTTCATTGAATAAATGACTTTCGCCATCCAACGGGCTCTATGATAAGCCCCAGGCTTCCTGAATTTTATTCCAGTCGTTGGAGTACCGCCAAGCAAGATGATTGTCAGTTCCAATAACTCTCTGTAATCGTCGCGAGGTTGATCTTCATTGATTTTTCTTGCTGCAAAGTTGATGATTTCCTCTTTTTCCTTTTGTGGATAATTTTCTAATTTATCGTATGAAGTTAGATTAATCTTATTCCAGTTTGTTTTGAATCTTTTGAATAACTGAATGTCAGGGCCTGATGAAGCCTGTAATGCAGGGGATACCACTGCTTCCAACATGATTTCAAGGATATGGTGTCGACAAGGACACCACAACAAATCTTTCTCCATTTTCTGTTCAATTAGGACACAAGCTCCGTTTTTACGACCTGTGTTCGATGCAGTTGTATCGAAACACATGCCTTTTACCTTATCTATTAGATTCCAATCAATGATCGCCTGATGTACTGCATTTGCAGTATCCTTTCCTGTGCCATGATCTATATTTGGCACTCCAAGCAGTTGATTTTCTCCACTGCCAGAGATTAGGACTGGCAACCGATCAACAACCTCATTCCCGGTAATGTCTTCGAGGAGTTTGCCATCCCAATGAACAATCAAGGGTTTGTCAGCTTGAAATTCTTCTTTCAAGTTTTCACTGAACTTCTTTCTTGATTTCTGTCTTGCCCTGCGAATCGATGAGTAGCTAACATTGTAATTCTCTGGATCTTTTCCAACATTTGCGATCGTTGGAATAATTATTAAAGAGGCTGATCGGTCGCTGATCTTAGCAACATCCAATGAGGAAAGCAGATTTTCATTCATAATCTTGAATTTTTTTCTTGAAGGCCTCTTTTGGATGTTGAGGGCACTTCCAGATCTACTTCTTCTTCCGTAGATGCAGGTGAATCACTGCAGGAACTGCTGCTGCTTGCAAGAACAACTGTTTCATCAAATGCACTTGATTCATGTAACCTTTTCTTATCCATTTTTTCATGTCTCTTCGCAGCTTCCTTTCGACGTTTTTCTTCATCCTTATCAACTGCCATCATTTTACCCTTTCGACCTTCCCTTTGTAGCCGTAGAAACTCTCTATCTTCCTCAATAGTTATTAACTCGTTAGCATTTGCATGCGCAATATCAAAGAGTCCATCCAATTTTTCTTTCCATGTATTCTCTTTCTCTATTGAAAACTTCGATTTTTTTCCTTTGCTCTTCTTCAGCCCTTGCCACTCATCATACAGTTTATTTAATTTCTTCACAACATTACATTTCTGGGTTGTTGGTATTCCTGCTCTCTGCCACACTTCCAATACATCATTAACGGTTGAAGTTAATGCTTCTCTGACAGTTTCATTCTTGATATGTTTATAATTCATGAATAAGGAAATTACTTCTTTCTTTGATTGAAGCTTACTTTGATTCAATTTATCTATTTGTTGACCGATCAGCCAGATATCTGTTGAGCTTCTTGATCTCATTTTTGTCACAATTAAGATAGAGGAAATAGAAGAGAAATTGAGGAGAGACTCACTGATATAGTACCTCTCCTGGACACTGCCACAAGCACACTGCGATACCGATTTCCTTGAACGCTATTTGCTCATATACGCATCACCTACCACTCTGCCTGCAGCAAACCTGCACAAAACCTGCAACCTGCAACAAACCTGCAACAAAAATAAGAACAAATTCAAAAAATTTGATTTTACTCTAATTTTTTGTAATTTTCAAATTTTCAATTGGCGGGCGCGACCTCTGAATGTTATTTGTTTGACCTGGAATTTCTCACAGGGTTTTTGTGACAAATTGGAACAAATGAGGGGGTATCCCTAAAAATCCACGATGGTCATGATTTGTGCATCACCCTAATATATATATATATATATATATATATATAATATATATATATATATATAATATATATATACACGGTGAACCAAAAGTAGGTGGACAGTAGGTTGAATACGGTTTGTGTTATATTATATTATAACTATGGTGTTCATTATAACTATGGTGTTTGTGTTTTATTATATTAAATATTATAACTAAATTTATTTAAATTTTATTTTGTATTATAGTATACAAAAAAATTAAATATGTATTCTCAAAATAAACGTTATCATTTACTGTCCACCTACATTTGGTTCACCCTATATATATATATTATTCCATTATTCATTTGTGTTTTATATATATATATATATATATATATATATATATATATATATATTATATATATATATATATATATAACACAAATGAATAATGGAATAATATTTATTTCCACAAAATTTCGTTATATACTATCTTCTTTGTTAGCGGGGGGAAACATATACAGTATGTTGTATGTTTGCCCTCTTTATTTATGTAACCTCGACTGGTAGGCTGTATTTACTTAGGTGGGGCTAAATCTGATATAATTCTTCGTTCTCTCTCTCTCTCTCTCTCTCTCTCTCTCTCTCTCTATATATATATATATATATATATATATATATATATAAAAGTTGTTTTAACGTTGAAATATGACGTAATTTAACATCTGCAGGATGTTAAATGGTTATTTAACAGATAATTATTATCCATTTCTATTATATTCAGATTAAATAATAAACAGTTACGGGAAGCGACCTCAAGGATTGCAAAACACGCAAATGTGGCGAGTTTGTCACTTGTACTCGCGACGCCTCATATATATATATGTATATATATATATATATATATATTATTATCATCTCTATTTTTTCTGAAGTGTGGAAATATATTTCACCCTCAGTGAAACCAAATATAAATTTAATTCAATTCCAAGCTCTAAGATGAGATTTTCTTCTCTCGTCGCCACTGAAACCGCCTTTCAGAAATAATCAGTATTCATTATTTACCAAATAAACATTACAGTTTGTGCTCCTGAAATATGAACTCAAGTTAAATGTCGCACAAATAAAAATTCCACGTTTTTAATATATTCATTATTGGATTCACTGTCTTTTGGTTCACTTTTCTTATTATTAATAACTATTACTCCATTATTCATTGTGATATATAAAAAATGCAAACTTACAAGGAAAACGAAAAAATTATTCCAAGGTTTTTCGTATATTCAACAATACACCTCTTCAGGGAATGAAGGGAAAGGGCAAGATGACCAAAAGATATACCTATGTACATTAAAATAAAAAAGTAAAAAGAGACCAGCATAAGGTTAACAAGCACTGATTAAAGGCAAAAGGCATTTTAACAAAATATTGTTAATTTTCTACATTTCCGCACTGTTATTGAAATTATTTTTGAAATGGATGAATGCACATTCTAGAATATTCCTTTCAATTATATCTGTTTTTAACGAGAACTTTAGAACTCTCCCATTTAATACTAGGATTACACCTATAGGCCTACATATGGTTAAGCAATACATTAAAATTATTTGCTGTTCGACATGCAAATTTATGCTGCTTTACCTCGATATCTAAAGTTTTTCCCGTTTGAGCTATATAAACTGAATTACAGTGCATACATCCGATCGAATACACAGCCAACAGCATTGTTCAGATTGTTCAGGCTATTGAAAATAAAAATGGAAATGAAAATGAAAAGGTTTATTGGCAGACTATAGTCCATATGACAAATATTAATAATACAATGACAGTTCATATACTAAGGATAGAAATATACACAATTAATTAGAAATAATACAGTAATGTCGGAGTTAAGTGAAGCTACAGACAGACGTTTTCGTACCATGAATTCCATAGCTTAGACGACAAACGGCAGGACTCATGGACAGCTTGGATAATCGGGTTGGTTGATTTTTAATTCTTTGCATTAGACCGTATTGAGCACGTCTTGTTACCTCCGGGAAGCTCGGGACATTGCGGGTAGCAAACATTTACGAAGCTGAGCATCGCGGGGATAATTTATGTAAGAGTCTAAAAGACCCGTTGTACAGCAAATTTAGGGTTCTGCCAGAACCTTTTTTATAATTCACCCAGAGTTGCTGTCCGTATATATTACTGCAGAAAGTACGAAAGAGAGTGTCTTTAGCTTCACTTGTACAGAACCGGAAGTTCCTTATTGTCATATTCGCTTCAGCACAAAGGTTTCGAGATTGTTTTCTTATATCTAGTCATCACTCAAGGAACTGGTGATAGTTTGACCCAAATACTTAAACTCTTGTACTTCCTCAATTATTTCACCTCTCATTTTAAACCTAATATCAGCTGGCTGATTACAGCTTTTAAGATGGAATTGCATAACCTTAGTTTTTGTAACATTAAAAAAATATCATGTTTCTGCGAGTACACTTCGCAGACTTTTAGTAGCCGATCCAGACCTTTAACAGAGGGACTTATTAATACAATATCATCGGCATAAACTAAGTTATTTATCCTTGTGTTATCTATACAACATCCCACTGTTGCCTCATTAAATGAAACAATTAATCCATCAATATACACATTAAGCAGCATAGGAGAGAGCAAGGAGCCTTGTCTCACCCCGCAAGAGGAGCCTAAACTTTCGGATACTACATTTACCCACCTAACGGTAAAAGATTGGTGGGAATACCAAAATTTCAATAAATTTAATATGTACATGGGAACCTTCCTGTCTTCTAGTTTTTTTAAATAAAATATTGTGGTTCACTCTATCATATGCCTTACTTATATCTAGGAAACAGCTATAAATAGTTGAATTACTGTCAATGTATTTAGATATTATTTCTTTAAGTACATAGATACACAGGTCAGTTGAATGGGACCTTTTAAAACCAAACTGATTGGGAGATGTCCATAGGTAATCATTTATTCGAAGTAACAAGAGTTTTTCTAGTAGTTTCGAGAAGCAGGAAGCGACAGCAATAGGCCTGCAATTATTGCTGGACAGAATGTCTCCATACTTATTTTTGACCAGGGGCAAGATATATACCCTCATGAACTCTGCTGGGATATAGCTATGAGCAAGCATGGCTGATAAGAGCAATGATATATGCAGACATACCACGTCATTGTCATATTTTAAGTGCTCATTCGATAGGTCATCTACCCCTGACGCAGAACCAGTCTTTAACTCTTTAATTAACCTCTTTACTTCAGGAACTGATATCAAAGTATTTTCCCTTGTCCCTGCCACAGTCGTTTCGCTGCAGTCTACCTTAATATTATCCCTACTCACTCTGTTAAGAATGTTAGAGTAGTGGTTTTTCAACAGCTTTGCAATTTCATCCTCCCCCGACACCCCATCGATTGTCGGAGGGAGGGCATTTTTGACACCCGTTTCATTCTTAACAAATTTCCAAAATTTGTTATTATCGTTATTTATGTGAGCTTCACAGGCTTTTGATGCTCGAATAGACTCTTCTTCCTGTTTACATCGCCTTATGGCCGCCTTATACTGACCCCTACTTCTACACATATTCATGTATACTGGTTCTAATCTGGGTCTACCATGAAAGTACCACAAATCGTAGGCGTCTTTCGATTCCCTCTTCAGGGGGACAATAAAATCATTCCATCCAGGAATAATCTTAGTATGATAGTTGTAAGATTTAATGAGGGGGCTTCCTGCTTCTCTTAGGGATACTATCTTACTATAATACCTATCTATGAGTTTACAGTGAGAATCATTTGAGCAAGGATTACTACAGGCAAGATGCAAAATTTCGAAATTATTAAAGGATTTTTATTAGGCGAGATTTAACGGTATTATTACACCTAAAGACTACGTTCATCCCAACTGATGGAATGAGTGATAAAACGAAGAATCAAAAGCGTTACTACATACAGTTTTAAGAGATTTTAATGCACTTGTGTAAATAGATACTATAACCGGTCAAAGTTATACAGATAAGGGAACAACATTCAGTGCCATGTGTGTGTGTGTATATATATATATATATATATATATATATATATATATATATATATACACTGTATATATTGTTATGTATATAAGATGACGATGATGTCGACGAGGTGTTTTATTTAATACTTTATGTATTTATTGATATTAATTATATCATACATTTCTTTGACCTGATGTCATTTAAACCACGTCATATACGTTTACGCAAGGTGATAAATATGTTTCTCTGTCAATTCAGTTTAGGGGGATAATTATACATTTTTTACAAAAATAGTATATTCAAGATCTTAAAACCAATTATACTGCAAATAACAATTTTGACAGTAATAAAGATTTGTTTATGGAAATTACACTTGAGACATTGATTCTTACTTCAAGAATTTGTTATTTAGAATTAACCTAAGCCAGTCAAAATATGACGGCTAGCCAAATTTTTTAGCATGGAATCAATTACCATGAAAAGAATGATACTTAATCATAAGTCAATTAATTAAAATGTATAAACTCTTTACAGTTGACTAATAGACAATTTGAATCTACAATTGGTAGTTATTTAACTGAATACAGTTCTCTTGTAATATGCCAGGTCATAAAAATTTATTAATCGCGTACATACTACAATTTTAAAACAATTTTAATTTACTTAATTTTTTAGAACACTATTGGTTCTCTACCCTTTCAATTATATGGACTTTAACATCAGTTACTTCCTGTAAATAAAAGATGTTTGAGACAATTAACCTTTGTCTCAAGAATTCTGAGATTCAATATTAATACAAGACCATTAAATAACTGGGTATAATGTATACGATAAGAAAATACAAATGAATGTATAATGTCAATAATTACAAAACGTCAGATACTTATCTTATGGACGTAAACCCTTTTTGTGTATGGTTTTTAATTCCTTGTAATTATGTACGTATACTTTCACTTCATGTCTCTCCCGTTTTCTAAGAGAAATTTTAAGGGGAGACAATTTTTACATCTTATTTGAGCTAAGTCCGTTTTCTCCTTTTGGAAGTTGGAGGGTAGACTCTTTTGAATCTTTAACTCACGCGAACGCTCGCTTCTAGTTTCTCGGGGCGTGTACTATGGAGAGACGACTTTTACGTCTTATTTTATTTAAGCCAACCCGTTCGTTTTTCGGGTAATTTATGCTTAAGTCGGAACAATGGTACGTTATGCCACACACACAATATTTTTGGTACGAACTTCAGTTAAGTTCAAAAGGAATTTTAATCCAATTTTGTTTCATTTTAGACACAGGATTTTCACGGGACCCGCTTTATGTAAAGCTTCGAGACACACTGCCCTAAGCTGTTTTTTGCCTTTGTCTCATACCCTCTCTCTCTGTTTCGCGGTGGGCATCTTCCCGCTTCGAATTTATATTTTTTCGCAGACATTTATCCCATCTCTTTTTCAATAAATCCTATTTGTATGAATTATTAGCCTTTTAGAAGGTGTAATTTGTATATGCCAATCAACTTGTTAAGGATGTAACAATTTAAATTTAAACGGAGTCTTTCCATTTCTTACGAAAACGAACGTTACATTTTATAACATTCCTTCTTTTGAGGGAGCGGAGGAACGCACGTGTCCGAATGCGTTCGTTTCGTTTGAAAATGTACTTTTTACATTTAATTTATTTTCCCGCGTTTCGGGGTATACTTCATAGGTTATTTTTAACCGAATTGTTTAGAATTGAATAGACAATTAAATTCATGTGTTTCTCCCCAAATTACATGGATATGTTCAGGACCATTAGGCACAATAGTCAAAGTGCCTAGGGCGTACGAAAATTTCAGGGGCTACGAAAAATTTTGGGACCTAAAAAAATTAGAAGAATCAGATCAGCAATCACTCAGTCTTCAGTAGGCTGGAAATAATTCGCTGAAAATTAGGGAGAATTTTGTTTTAGCGTTTTTCTAAAATTTAGAATGACACTTCACCAGCTGAATGACGTGGGGCCACAGTGGGGGGGCCACGAATGCAAGTGTGCCTAGGGCCTACGAAAGTCTTAAAACGGCCCGGGCATGTTAACGTGTAGGTGTTTTAAGAACTTATAAAACTTTGTTTATGCCTGAACGTCGAATTACGCTCGAACTGTTCTCGAACAACGACTCTTCGTTTGAGATGAACGCGGAGGAAATCCACGTCCGAATGCATACGTTTTTTGGCACTTATTGTTCGTATTTACCATACTTATTCATACATACGTTTATATGAACAATTCATTTGTGGTTTAATTAATAACCAGTAATTAACCTTATGATTCATTCCCATACATAATATATATATATATACTGTATACATATGGTAACCAATTTTCACATGAATTTTATTAAATATGACACCTCTCAAGGAATTAACTGCAAATATCTCGTACACCAACAAACTATACTAATTAAGAAGCTACCCAATTTTTATATATATATCAGTGGCGACTCCTGCACTCGGGCTTCTCTGGCTGAGCCCGAGAGGCAAGGGGCAAGGAGAAGCATGGGAGATAAAATTGTGTATTTATAGATTTAAGTTTTAAAAAAAAGTTTTAAATACAAATTGTAAAAATGGTTTTTGGCTGGTAGTATGTTACTATTTTTCTGTCTAGCCTTTGTCACGCAAGCAAATTTTGAGCGCATTTAGATACCCTTACTATCTATAAAAAACTATATTGACACATTAAGTTTTCGTGTAATCTTTCAAGATCCTTTACTCGGGCGCAAGACATTACGCCCAAGAAAGTATAAGTAATATCATATATTTAAAGTTCTTTTAATGAATAATTATTTGCTTGCATACGGTTACATAATAGTCCTTCTTCTAATTCTTATTAAATAAAATACATTTTTCCTCCTATTAATTTTTTTTATGAAGAAAAAACATTTCAACTCGGGCTTATATCCTTCGGCCTTGTAGAGGCACAATTTTTAATCCTCGCGATACATGGTAACTTTTTATGTTTCGATAAGCGTGCCTTCAACTGCCTTGGGCGGCGGTGCAGTTTGATTTTTGCCGCAATGTGAGGTTGTTCGCTTTTCTTAAATAATCTGATTTATTTTTAATATTTTTAGTATTCTGAGAAGTATAGCCTACCCATGGGCAAAAAGGAATTACATAACCGAATATTAAAGGAATTTGCTTTAAAACCAAGACGCTTAGACTTTATGTTCAAGTAAATAAAATTCAAATAATTTTTTTACCGAGGTATGTATCTATTTATTTTATTGATAATCTTAAGTTATTGTCATGCATTTAAATGTCGGCTCATATGTAGACTTGAAAATTTAAAAAGAGCCCGAGTAGTCTTAAAGAGCTGGAGTCGCCACTGATATATATATATATATATATATATATATATATATATATATTTTAACTGCAAAGAACACACAGTATAATTAATGTAAAGAACGACGCTTGTATAGAAGAACGTTCCGCACAAGATGAGGAGGGAAAACGAACAAATGAAAATGAGGTAACCACCCGGGAATCGAACCCGGGATCTTCCGATTGCTGGTCAGATATGCTAACCACTACACCATGGGCCTCGATTAATCAGAAGTCATAATTCTCCTACATACGAGCAGAAACCAATGCCCTGAAGGGGCACCTCCCAGGTGGTTACCTCATTTTTCATTTGTTCGTTTTCCCTCCTCATCTTGTGCGGAACGTTCTTCTATACAAGCGTCGTTCTTTACATTAATTATACTGTGTGTTCTTTGCAGTTAAAATGTATATATGTGCGGCATGCGGGAGGTGCCCCTTCAGGGCATTGGTTTCTGCTCGTCATATATATACATATATGAAGACATTGAAAGAAAAAAGAAAACGCACAATTAATAAGAAAAACCACCAATTTCTCGTGAACAACATTCAGAATTAGAAATTATTTGATTTTATCCCAGTTTGGTTCTTAAGCTTTTCGCTTCTCCTCCTTTCACTCCATTAAATAATAATGTTTGGGATTATTCAACCTCTTTCGTAACGTCAAAGGTCATGTGACGGAGGGAAAGTACAGCTTTTCGCGAGATTCGAACCATTTAAGGGTCGATACATCATCCGTAAACAAAGAGGACTCAACCGTCCAACTACTAAATCTACCCAATAATCTAATGGGAAGCAGTATTGATAATATAATGATTGAGGAAGAGGGCCAGAAACTGGCACAGCGCTCAGTGCAACTAATGCAACCCATTGTTCAAACGCCCGTATTAATATTACCAGCTGCATCGGGATTTGAACCCCCGAAGGTTCAGGATCGACCTTCGATCGACCCCTCTGTAGCATCCCGCCTCATTATTATTATATACACAGAAAAAATAATAATCAGGTGGTAAAAACAAGAAAACACGTTTTGTTGACCGTATTGTGCTTCGATGAAATAAATCAATGGTTGAAATATACTAACTGATTTAATTAGTTACCACAACATTTCTTTTGGTTTCATTTTTTACTGTAGAATTTGATTGTGAATATTATAATTATAAACACTAATGGATTATATTTCAGAACGACAACCCATCAATTCATATATGCACTCATGCATTCGTGACGCGTCCATTAAGGGCTATTATTCGTTGTTTTAATGTCCAAAAAGTTAATTTCTTTATTTTCTTGTAAATGGAAAGCTTTTAAAAGCGTATATAAAAAAATTTCACTTAAAAATTATTTAACAAATTTCTAATGCAGAGTAAAACTATAAATACCAATTTGATAAATGTGATGGAAGGTTGGGATGGCGTAACCGGTGCAACATCCTGAAAAAGCTGCGAGAGAGTGGTGTTACCTACTGTCCTACCGAAGCTGTCGGAGAGCTAGTGTCTGAAAACAAGCAAATGGCTACCCTGCTAAACGAGTGTTTTACGTCAATTTTTACTATAGAAGATGTAACGAATATACCTACGGTCATAGACATAATACCTTTTGACAATGGTAATACTTTAGATAATATTGTAGTTAGTGAAAGGGAAGTAATGCACTATATTGATAAAATGAAAATGCGTAAAACACCGGGGCCGAGTTCCATATATCCCATACAACTAAAAGAATTAAAATAAAGCATTGTTGTGGCGCTAACAAAGATTTTTAATGCGTCTATTTCTGAGGGGTGCGTACCAGATAATTTCAAGTTAGCAAATGTAACACCTATTTTTAAGAAAGGTGATAAAGGTGCGGTGGGAAATTATAGGCCAATCAGTTTAACGTCTGTTGTAGGTAAACTACTGGAATCAATAATTAGGGATCGTATTGTCGAACACTTGGAATTGTATAACTTGATTAGAAATACGCAGCACGGTTTTAGGCGAAACAAATCTTGCTTAACTAATCTTTTAGAATTTTTCCAAAACGTGGTTGACGTTTACGATGGTCATCGGGCGGTAGATGTAGTGTATTTAGATTTTCAAAAAGCGTTTGGCACCGTACTGCACAAAAGACTCATTGAAAAAACTAAGGTTCATGGAATCAGGGGTTTAGTAATAAATTGGATAGAAGAGTGTTTGCGAGGTAGGAAACAGAGGGTGGTCGTTGATGGAGCGGAGTCGTCTTTGGCTAATGTAGCGAGCGGCGTTCCTCAGGGTTCTGTATTGGGCCCCTTGCTTTTTCTTATATATATTAACGATTTAGATGTCGGCCTAGTCAGTACAGTTTCAAAGTTTGCGGATGACACGAAGTTGGGTGGTAGGGCAATTAATGATGAAGTTAGAGGTAAAATCTAGGAAGATCTGAACAAACTCGTTAATTGGTCAGTCACATGGCAAATGAGATTTAACGTCGATAAGTGCAAAATTTTACATATAGGTTCGCGTAACGGTAATTTTGCGTATAGTATGTCATAGTATGTCAGGGAAGGAGTTGGCAAGTGTAGAACAGGAAAAAGACTTAGGAGTTATCGTCACTGGTGATTTAAAAGTGACGAAACAAAGTACAGCAGCGTTCAATAAGGCGAACAAGGTGCTAGGTTTTATAGCTAGGAATTTTGAGTACAAATCGCGCGATATTATTGTTCCTCTTTATAAATCATTAGTTAGACCCCACTTCGAGTGCGCGATCCATTTTTGGAATCCGCATATGCGCAAAGATATAGATAAAATCGAAAGAGTTCAAAGACGAGCCATTAAGATGATTCCCTCGCTTAGGTCAAAGTCGTACGAGGATAGGCTTAAGGAGTTAAAATTGACTACACTCGATACTAGGAGGCTAAGGGGTGATCTAATCCAGGTTTTTAAAATTATGAATGGGTTCGATAACGTAAATAGAAATAGCTGTTTCGAAATATCTTAATATAATAGGACTAGAAATAACGGGTGTAAGTTGACAAGTAGAAGGTTCGAGACAGCAGTTGCCAAAAACTTTTTTTACGCATAGAATAGTAAATAGCTGGAATAGTTTGCCGGTAGAAGTAATTAGTAGCACAATTAGCACATCTATAAACATGTTTAAAAATCGATTAGACGCATATGTTGATAGATTGGGTATAGTTTAAGGTAATAAAATTAAGGCTTTGTGGTTCGGAACCCACGTAAAATTGTAGGTCCCCTCCGTCACCACGGAGGACATGCGCAATACACAACTACAACCACAGTTAGGTAGACCAGCCATGAGTGGATCCTAGAGTCTTTGTTGGTCTGAAACATTATAACATTATAACATTATATTGTTAAATGATTTTTTTCACATGAAACTAAAAGAGTTGCTTCATGATTTAACAACAAAACATATACTCGGGAAGCTAAGTGCATTTTTGTATGTAGTTCAAATTTCAAATTTCAGTTGACGAAACCCGCCAAAAAATGACGGGTTGAAGTTTCTCACATGCCCCACACCACCCCAGCATCCCCACACCCCTTCCGCCTCAAAAAATTGACGGGCTGGCGTTATTCATATGCCCCACACCACCCTCTCACCCCTTTCTGCCTAAACAAACCAAAAGAAACATTTTTATTCTACGCACTTTTTCTCAATGTGGCTTCGTTTGAAAGTTGCGATGCGCATGCGCGCACGCGTTTGCGCATGAAAAAATAAATATCCTTAGGATCCTCCCAGAGCAGAGACCTTTTCAACGGTGTAAAGGTAAGTGCCCTACGTTTCTGAGAAAAACGACAGACAGGCAGACAGACAGAAGGCCAGAAACTGCGTATTATTATTATAGATTAGATTCCTTTAAAATACAAATTAAATTTACGGTAAACTGTCTAAAAGCATCTGGAACAACGAATGTCGCACAATTATTCTAATTATTTTAACGCAAATAATTCGAGACAGTATGTTATCAAAAGGTTTATTATTTAACTTAATACAGCACCTTCTGCTATTTTTTCACCTTTCTTCAGACATGAGAACATACGAGTATACAATTTTCTTTTATTTACTTGGCAGGACAGCTCTGGGGTAAAACGCCGAACTGTAATTTAAGGGTCTCGAATTCGAGTCTCAGTTCGTAGGCCTACTTCAGATTTCAAAGATGAGGGTGCCTCTCTGCGTGGCTAGGGTTGTAAAATTCCCGAAAATTTTGAGAATGGTAAATTTCTGCTGGAAATTTTAGGAATTTTAGGAATTTTAAAAAATGTTGAGAATTTTTGGAAACTTTGAGAAGTTTTTGGAACTTTCAGAAACTTTCATTTTCATAAAAAGAACAGTTGCCTATTCTTGAATTAGTTTACTCTGTGTAATTTAATTGTTTGAGAAAAGTGTAGAATAATGAAGCCAAGAAAAACAGTTCAAAATATAGTTGGTGATATTATCAAATGATTTGCTTCTGTATGATATTAGCTTCTGTAAGTAGCGTGGAGTTGGGGATGCTGAAATAAGAAACCCCACTCCGTGGATTTTCTTTTACTGTAACCCCCAATTATTTCACAGGAAGGACATTCCCAAAATTCTGAAATGGAAACTCCCCATTTAGAAATAAATCATATCAGTTAATGAATATTAAAACGTGAATTTCCTGCATACTGATTTCAAATTCTACTTTCAGCCAGGAATAGTCCCAGCAAAATCATCTGAACTCGGTAAAAACAATTGATATAAGAAGCCAGATCTTCTGTTTTGGTTGGAAAATGCTTAAATATGTTATATTTTACTATTCACTGCCAAAAAAAATATATTCCCCACAGAATTTAAAAAATGACCTAAAATTGAAAATTCTCAAAATTCCCAAAATTCCTGACTCATTCAAAATTCTCTAAACTTTGCAAAATTGCAGGAAAATTTCAATCCCTTTGCAACCCTATCATCACGGCTCTTCTTTGGTCGGGTATAGTGTTTCGGATACAACGAAAATAACGTTTGCCGTTGGAAAATAAATTAAACAACTCCAAACATTATTATTTGCACGTTCTACTTGGGAAATACGAGGAGAGCCTCTCTTTAACTTATGATCGTATGAAGCAACGCTCGTATTTCTCTGTTGTGCTTCGTTGCTGCAGTCTCCATTTATGAATGAGAATGAACTAATTTGCGGATCTAACACACACCTTTAACGGAACGACAAAATGACATAACAATACCATAGTGACGGACCAAATTAGATCAAATGCATTTCTTAATTAACTTAATTACATTCAGTTGTTCTCTCTCTCTCTCTCTACATTTACACACACACACACACACACACACACACACATATATATATATATATATATATATATATATATATATTATTGGTGGACCGGATATCCGCATCATTTTTAACATCCGCATCCGCACTTCTGACTGCGGATGTTATGCGGATATTACCTCTAATAAATTATGCAATTTACATTTAAATTAGCTTACAAAGTACCTTAGAAGGCCCAGTCATGCACATTTCATGTAAAGTACTAATAATTAATGAACAAACAAATATATAAACCTTAAAATATAAATACAGAAAATTTAATGAAACTTGTTTCATTGAATTTTCTGTGGCTGAAACTCTTGAGAAAGTTATTATTTTTATCATAATGAAAACATTAATATTAATTTTAATTCTTATGCATTGCCTGCCATAATAGTAATATCACGAAATTTGAAAAATTGTCATATATTCATAATTCTATATTATATTGATAGATTAACTAAATATCCGCATCCGCATCCGAGGGTATTGAAATTAAAAATCTGCATCCGCATCTGCAGATGTTGAAAAACTGACATCCGGTCCACTACTAATATATATATATATATATATATATATATATATATATATATATATATATATATATATATACATATATGCAAGGATGCCCAACCAGGATTCGAACCAACAACTCTTGAGAAAGTGAGGGGCGTTGGTGGGAGCAATAATTTTGATTATGCAAAATCGTGAGTTTATGCATGATATTTCATCCATGAGTCCAAAGTTTTACACCAAAGATTTTTATTAAATGCAGCCATTGCTTCAAATGCAGCGGGGGTAGTACAGAAAACACCTCTGGACGCGTTGTTCTGGTGTTGAAATATCGACCAAGTTGCACTAACATTTAACTTGTCGTAGCGTGGTGGTGGTAGCACCCTCGCCATCTACATAAGAGATATTGGGCTCGAATTCTGGTGGGAGCATTTTCACATTATGCAAAATCGTGCGTGTTCATACGTGATATTATGATGATATGATATTCTACACACACACACACACACACACACAATATATATATATATATATATATATATATATATATATATAGGGTGAGCAAAAAAAAGGGAGACCTCGAACTTTGGCTGTAAAATCCAAAGTTATGGTCAGATTTCAATATTTTTTTCACACCCCACAACTAAGTAAATTTCCTATCCGTTGGGTGGATTTCAAAGAAAACTAATGAAAATTACGGTTTTATTGAACATTTCTTTATGCCATTGGATATTCTCCATTTACACTACTACTGCATTATCGGGTCGGCAAAAAATAAGGGAGACCTTTTAAATCCTTCATATCTCGGCAAATACGGTACATAGAACCATAAAATTTTAGTATGTTAGTACTAGATAATTTTATGGTTTGTATGCCATCTTTTAGGATCTCCTGTTTCATCGATTTTCTTGAAAAGCTTGTCCAAACCTCCGGCAGTTGGCTTATGTTAATTAAAATCGCTTTAATTATCGCAAGATTTTTCTGGAATATTCGCTATAAATCCAATTTCTCAGCTAAAATGCTAAAAGATGGCATACAAACTATAAACTTACCTAGTACTAACATAGCAAAATTTCTTGGTTCTATGTACCGTATTTGCCAAGATATGAAGGATTTAAAAGGTCTCCCTTTTTTTTCTGCCGACCCGATAATGCAGTAATAGTGTAAATGGAGAATATCCAGTGGCATAAAGAAATGTTCAATAAATCCGTAATTTTCATTAGTTTTCTTTGAAATCCGCTCAACGTATAGGAACTTTACTTAGTTGTGGGGTGTGAACAAAAATATTGAAATCTGACCATAACTTTGGATTTTACAGCCAAAGTTCGAGGTCTCCCTTTTTTTTTGCCCACCCAATATATGTGTATATATACACATACAGGAAGCGTGAAAAATGTAAGGTATTTTGAAACTGTTCTTTGTGCAGGTGTTCACAGATTTCTTTCTTTTTTTGAGGATGAAGTAAAAAAAGTTGGGAGATTGTTAAGTGTAAATTTGGACCAACAATACTGAGAATGGCGCTGACAAATGAACAGATGTTAAAAGTAGTAAAATTCTTCTTGGACTCTAAGTCTGTGACTGAGACTCAAAGGCGTTACTGACGTCACTTTAACGCTCGAACTGCGCGGAAAAGATGGCTGAGAACGAAAAGTGAATCAACAACGTGTGGTTTACGGATGAGATTCATTTTCACTTATCCTCTGTTCATATGTCAGCGCCATCCTCAGTATTGGCGGTCCAAATTTTATCTTAACAATTTTCCAACTTTCCTCACTTCATCCTCAAAAAGAGAAATTTGTGAAAACGTCCCCAAGGGGCATAGCTTCAAAAAAACCTTACCTTTTATTGACGCTCCTTATATATACAGTGTATATATATGGAGAGAGAGAGAGAGAGAGAGAAAGAGAGAGAGAGAGATATATATAGAGAGAGAGAGAGGTTTTCTAAATATTTTTTATTCTATTAGAAAAGTCAATAAATAAATTTATATTGAATGAATAAATGGAAAAGGGAAATGGAATACGATTTTAAATATTGTGATTCAGTTAATTTGTTAGTATTTGTTGAATTTATAATCAAATAAAAAAAAAACAAGTGTCTATTTGTCAACGCTCTGTGTGTGTGTGTGTGAGAGAGAGAGAGAGAGAGAGAGAGAGAGAGAGAGAGAGAATGAGTTTATTTCAACTCCCATAAAATCACTACAAGACAAAGTGTGTGTGTGTGTGTGTGTGTGGTGTGTGTGTGTGTGTGTGTGTGTAATTCCATTAGTGTTATATTTTGATGCAAATTTATGACTATTTTGTATTTAACTCGATCCGAGGCATTTCCGCGCATTATTTATGGAGTTCTCTTTTGAGAAGAGACTTTTGTAAATGAAGGCTTTAGTTTTAACTAATGTTTTCTTATTTGATCATTTGTAATGTTCTTTCTCGTTTTTTTTTATTTTTTATGAAAAATTGTAAGAGAGGAAAAACCCGACAAATTATTCAAAAATGTTCTTTGAGAATCACGTTATTTTTCGGTAGACTTTTTTCCCCTTTTTTTTATTTAGATTCCCCTAAAAATAGATGATTTTTTTAATTATTTTTTATTTTAATGTATTTTCAGGGTAGAATTTGTAAATATCTGTTTTCATTTTGAATATCACAAACAATATCATTTTTCTGAATAAATTTTATATTATTTATTATACAATTCGTCCCAAAAGTCCGTTGACATGGAAATTATTCATTATTATTCAGAGTAGGTGTTCCAACTGCATTCCTTACAAATGTCAGAGTAGGTGTTCCAACTGCGTTCCTTACAAATATCGGCACATTGAAATACGATGTTTGATGAATCTAGTGACGTTTTGAACAGTTTCGTATCGATGTGTGAACATTCATTACAGATGCTAACTTTGAGATTTTCGTGTGTTCGATTGTTGTAAAAGAAATCCAAAGGCGTAACTCTCTCTCTCTCTCTCTCTCTCTCTCTCTCTCTCTCTCTCTCTCTCTCTCTCTCTCTCTCTCTCTCTCTCGTAATGTCAGAACTCGATGGCCATTCAACTATATTTTTTCTCTCAATCCACCGAGTGTTAAATTTTTGTCAATAATGAAATTGTGTTAACTACATTCGAAATAATAAATAATTTCCATGTCACCATACTTTTGGGTCACCCTGTAGTTCCCTACGTTTAACACGATAGATAAAGAAAGCGCGAGGTCAGTGGAAGGTTACAGTACGGATTTATACGCACTTCCATAAGGGGCACATTCTATTAACATTATTATTACCCAAACTTAACCTAACCTAACCCGCATGAAATCTGTCGATAGTATGTGTCTTCGGAGACCGATAAAAGTTAACCTAACCAGATGTACAATCCGTTCAAGAAGTCTTGTCTTGTAACTCCGTTTCTTACCGATAAATACTGGGTGGTCCAAACTTGTCTAGTAATTGACGTACCACTGAAAGAGAAAGAGAACTTACTGGTAAAAAACAGGAAGTTTCACATCACTTTTTGAACGGACTGTACCTGTACAGTCGCCTGCAATAGTTCCGCTCCACCCTTTCCGAGATGTGACAACAACGCAGTCCCTCTTGACGGTTGACGGGGGCTCTGGTTAGGTGGCAGCAACGGATTTTCTCACTCTGGGGTAGCTGGTACCATGTAGGGAATCGCAGTAGTTTCTTTTATACTTCACTCCGATATCTTCTTGTAGTGGATCGCAGGATTCTGTGAAAACTTGTTAAATTATCCGACGGTTTTCCAATTCTTCTTGTAGCGTATCGGGAAATTATTTATTTTATTTTAAAACTAGGTTCTCTGGAGAAAGCAGGGCTCAAAGGAGAAGATAAAGGGATCCTCTGACTGAATTTTACTGCTTCTAAAATATTACAGGTAATGCTTCAGCCTCTAGGTCAGATCAGAATAATCAGAATGATAATTTGAAAAATTACAAGAGTTTATATACTAATAATTTGGTGACATCATTATTATCTAATGTTGACCTGTTTTGTTTTTTATTCTCAATAGGCTGAATTTTTTTTGCAAAATATTTGAAGATAAATGTAAATTTTGGCTGTAACAACATACTGGCAGATAAGCAAGATAGTTGAAGATGAAGTCATATTTTTCCTTTAAACAATATATTGACAGATCTGATGTTATCATGATTTGCCGAGTTAACTAAAAATGGAAATTGAAATATGCATTTTATTAGGGATTAAAATTAAACATGCATATGAGCCACACTTAAATGCTTAAAATTTAAAATTAAGTGTTAATTTAGAATTTTGGCAAGTTATGACTTCATCTTTTACAACTAAGAGAGAATGTATAAAAAAAAATTAATATTGAAGAATTTAAGACGATTACATGATTAAGCTTAATCCAAAAAATGATTAGGTAATTTAAAAAATAAATAATTCATCAATTAGTAAAAATAAAATAGAAAGAAAATTAAAAAAATTTCAAACTTACATTTTGTATACAGTTGGGGTGTGACACGAGTTTGGACTTTATAAGCAAAAAAGAATATTAGAATTATTCATCTTTACATATATATGAATATATATTATTTAATATATTTCGTCACTGGGTTCAAATCACAGTTTAAAATTAAATGCTATTCGAATCGTAATCTGACACTTTTAGGATCATTCGCGATGCAGCACGTTTTGTCATATCGTGATTCGATATTAACACTTACAAATAAATGTTGTATTCTTCTCTTCTATATTATGATGATTAATTTCAGCTATTGTGCGATTCCATGCAGACTGTTTGATCTCTTAATATCGTCGTTTTGGGTGTTGCGAAAAGAGAAGGGGAGGACGAGAGCGGGGGGGGGGATAGAGAGAGGAGAGGGGGAGGAAGAAAGGGAGGGAGTGAGGGTGGGGGAGAATGAGGGACTGCGTTGCCTCCACATCTCGGAGAGGGTGGAGCAGAACTATTGCAGGGGACTGTATGTCAGAAGCTGCATGAAAACCGGAGGGCAAACAATTACGAAATGATTCTGAATGAAAAGAAACAACTGAAACATCTTTAAAATCCTTAGTGGAGGCGTTACTGTCAGAATTTTTTTTCTAGCAACACCAAGTGCTTTTTCGATAAAAATATGGACTGCTTTACGAGAATCGTAAATCATGACTTTGATCACAAGCCATGGAACTATGCATGCAAATTCGATGAAGCAATACACCCCAAGAAGATCAGAGCCTCTCACTGAAGGACGAACGGTTTGATCAACTCACAAACTGTGAAGCAACGACGCTACCCCACTACGAAGATGGAAGACAATTTTTTGCTGGGATGAGTCTCACCAACCAGTTGATCAGTATCTGCAGATAATTTCAAGAAATTGCATTTTTCCCGTGTTCCTCTGTGCTGGTACCCCTCATTGGGATTCACCTGATAAATCCTCTCATTCGACTGACGACGTCCAGCTCGACAATATATGGTGAACTGATCCCTGCATTTAAAATTCTGTATGAAGAGCTCAGAGAAACACCTGCTGAGTCTCTTCTGTCCGTGGATACGCCCGCTTTCAATTTCATCAATGATCTAATCTTCCAAGGGAGCCTATACGAGCCTATATACATTCTATACGCGAATATAGTGAACTGCACAAGGACCAGCTGATCCGGTTGATGAAGCCCCTGCTGAAGATGTTAGCGGATAGTTTTGAGTACCAAAAGGCCACATTTTCAGATTTGGTGAGCTTGAAGGCCGAACAGAGCAGTACCGAGTTGACCTGCTCCCCTCAGAAAAGCTCCACCATGTCCCTGTTCATAATCTCGCCCAAGAGCGCTCTGTGGGTTTTGTGAACTATGAACTCTCGGTTCGTGGCACCGGGCGACTTGCAGCAACATCATCTGTGTTAGTGAAGCGACAGAGTGCTAACCTGATAAGTCACATTCAATAAATATCAAACGACAGCAACTAAATTGAAGAAAATGAGGCTGTCATGGAATGAAAAACAAAAAGATCTAAAGAGGGATACACAAAGCGAGAAAGAAATTGCTAACATGGCCATCGAAAGACAGAAAAATGAAGATCTTCAGAAACTGAAGTGCATGGGGGACCGTTCACTGTCCCAGCGAAAGTGGGCCAGTTCCTTAACAAAGAAGACATCTGTGAGCAGGAGAAAATAAATAGACTGTACACGGAGGTTGGACACGCGAAAAACACATCGCTCGTGCATCCAAAAACATCAGAGTTCTTTTCGCCTGAGGAGCGACAGGAAGATGATGACTATCAGAATATGCGAAAAACATAAAAACCTATATGAATCGTTTCAACATGGGTGAGATCGCCAACATGGACGACTTCGAAGGGAACATCAACAAGATTGGATAAAGTTGATTCTGCGGGCACAGGGATACTTTATTTGCTATTTTGTATTGTGATAAAAACATTATCAGATATTGTTTGTGCATAAACGGTACATTATTACGCTTTTAAGCTAATGGTCATTCTAAGTCAGGCTGAAAGTCACAGATGGAGATATTTATTTAGAGTTCCCAATTTGAAATACGGATAAAATATATTTAGTTAAATATCTATGACCAATTGAACGTTTAAATCATAATTCCGGATAAGGAACATTGGAATTTTTCATGAAAAAGGGGTTGGAAATAGTCAAACTCCATGTCCAGAGGGGTTAATGAGTCTCAAATCAAATTTTTCTTGTTATATTCAAATTCAGCACTTCAAAATGCATAAATGAGGACCCTTACACGGTTTTTATTTAGAAATTTTTGATTTAACACCCCTCCTAATAATAAACTGATTTAAATTGTACGAAAGTAACGTGTGTAAAATGTAATTATTTGAAATATAAATCACTAATTAGCAACCATTAGAGAGAGGTGGGAAATTCTGGAGGCTCATACCCCGAGCCATTCCTCGGACTCAATGGAGTATAAGAAGGAGTGTTTTGTCCAATTAAAATGAGATTGTGATTTAAATTTAGCTAAAAACTCTCTCGACGGTAAAACCATTAAATTATAAATTCGCGCTCGCTTTCCCCCGTCCTCTTCATTGTTTCAACGCAAATAAAAATCGGTAAATAGTGATAAAGTGTCCTCATTTTCCCCACGCCCTCGCTTTGTTTGTTCAGTTTCGATGGCAGCCACGTTAACCCGTCTACCCGTTTATAAAACACACCGAACTCAGTGTGAATACGTAGAAAGAGTGATAATAAACGAAAGAGTAAAGAAAAGTAAATAAAAAACGCAGAAATTCCCTATAGATAATACACCATCGGGAGTCGAACCCTCAACCTCAGTCTTAATATCAATGTGGTAGTTAAAATGTTTTGATCATCAGTATGGATATAAATATTTTCAATTTTATTTATTTTTCCTTATTTTTTTTTTGTTTCCTTATCCTCGAGCGACAGCGCTCACATTCCATCGTTGATGACCATCATCTTATAAAAGACGCATACATAGACAATTTAAAAATGAGTGAGGAGTAAATACGAGGGCCACTCAATATATTTTGCCCCACCTTTTTTTTTCTTTCCAAGTTTCCTTGTAAGTTCCAGAAATTTTGTACACAAGTAGTTACATACCTTTTTTACAAGTTTTTATTTTTCCACATAGTCTCCATCCTTTTTACGGCTTTCCTCCACTTCGAAACAAGGGACTTTATTCCTTGCTGGTAAAAGTCCGCTGGATTCCGCTGGAGCCACCTCTTAACCTCCTCAACAACCTCATCGTCACTCTGAAACTTTTTTCCACGATTAGCATCCTTCATTGGCTATGATGGCTTTGATGCATTATGTGGTTACACTCTCCACTGTTCTCCTCTCCTCTGCACACTTCACGCACAGGGGAAACATAAACTTGTGATCTATGCCAAGAGGTAAGATGGGCATCCATAAATCACAAAGGGAAGTACATAAGGATAGACCAAAATAGTTTTCGTTTAAATTGTTTGAGAACACTTCGATGGTGGGTTGGGTCTACACGTTCCACGAACTTTTCAGGGATACGTACGAGATATGGCTTATTCTTCATCACGTAAGAGTATAAGGTGCAGAAATCAAAGCAATGAATGTTTAGACCCTTTGTAGGTGGAAAGTATAGTTTGAAAGGGTTTGCATGCTCTCCAAACAAATATTCACCATACTTGAGAGGATCCACCATCATTGGACGTTTGATAGCTCTACACGATATTGCTCGTTGGTCGCTATCCACTCATCATACTCGTGTTCCCATAATATCTTGTGAGTGAACTGAGAACTTATAAGCTGATCTCGAGTACAGGTCCATACCAGACTATCAACGGGTGATCTGCCATGGAAGTTACCTGTGATACCACACTCAGGACGTGGGCATTCGTACTTGCGCTGTTTGTTTCGCGGTATGATAGCAAGCGAGTCCTTTGGTATGAAATATTTCTTGAATACAGCGAAGCAAAGGGTTGTAATCGTAGTTGCAGCCTGTAGCGGATCGCAATTGCACCGGGTTATGAACATATTTCTAAAAGTTTTGAAGCAATCTCTAAGCACACGTACGTCATTCACGCAATATCGTTCACACTCGTTCGCTATATTGTACGGATTATCTTCAGTGAAGCTATTGTAATAACCATCAAAGTCTGCTCATTCACTCGCACTCATACTGTCATAGTTAAAGTAGTGTTTGTTCACTTCAGCTTCACAAGCTCCTCAGTGTTTATATTACACCCAAAATTAAGTCCACTGGATCTAACCAGCTTTGGCGCACGATATATAACTGTACACAACCCATATGTTTTTAGCTATCATGTTAAGAACTCCAATCATATGCGTTAAAATCACAACCATAAAGCCACAGCCATGATCCCTGTTTGTATGTCTTCTGTAAATTTTATCGGTGTTAAAGTTTAATGTGTATGGTGTAGGGTCATGGCCCTCAACACGAAAGATGTGTTCAGTATCATTCATGAAATTCTCCAGGTTGAATTTTTACCAATTTTGCATCGAATTCTCAATACGTGATATGATATACTCAGTAGCTCAAAACCAAGTACCAACCTCATCCCTGCCTCCCTCCTCTCATTGCGATGAAAGGCGTATGCAACGATGCATAGAACTACATTGCAAAGACCTTGTTCGAAACCATCAGCATAAACGATCCGTGAATTAATCCTAACGTTGTACCTGTTCCTAAGCAGTATAGGGGTGTTACTCACATTGTGTAACAATTTGAATAATACACCCCCGTCTGAAGAACGAGTTGTTGCTGATGATGATTCTGTGTGGGATGTAGGTGGGACAGAAGAAGTGTCTTAGGGTGCTGCGGAGAATGTTGAAGGTTGTGGTGACGCGGGACTATTTAAGTTCTCTGATGCATGTGGGTTTGGTGACCAAGGGGTTGTTGTTAGTGGCGACATTGTGTCCTCAGACTTGTACAACTCGAGTCTTCGACGTTTTGATGCCATACCTGATGTGGAGGTCTTTCCAGAATCTACTACCAACGGCCGCTTAACTCCCGTGGAGGTAGAAGGAACCTGGCTCGTTCCTCGAATACGTCTTCCTACATCCGAAGATGTCTTCTTACATTGGTGATACGTCTCGAGTTTCTTCTGACATCTCAGGGTTTCGTAAAACTGTTTATGCTTGAAGTTATTGAAGATAAAGATGCATTTTTCTCAAAAACCTGTACACACTGTTATGTGGTGTTATTCAGCCTATCAACCTATTTTCGTTTTTATGAATTTAGAAAACGCGGTGAAGTTGAGAAAGCGGGTCTGGTAAAGGATAAAACTATACGTTCAGCTGGGAACGGTGGTGTACACTACTACAACACAGAACTAACACTATGCCCTAGCCATTATGACAGCATGGAGGATATTGTAAGAGACCAAAATAAGAGCTTGGATAAATTTAAAGTTCAAATTATCTAGTTTTCAAATCATACGCGTAGCATGGACTGCAGGATCGGAACATGCTCCATTGTTAAGATCAGAGGCAAAAAGAAATATTGGAGACAAAAGTGTTCAAGATTCTATCTAATAGAAGATACAATTTTGCTTTCCAAAGAGATATTTTTCATGAAATACAGGATGATAAGACTAACTTATTATATCATCTAAAATTGGAAAGTCAACTAGATACCTCCTATATGTTACATTTACAGTAATATCGTGGAACATCAGTTTGTGAGGGACGGTCAGGTGCGTTTGCTACGTATTGTACATATATATACCTGATCATGGCCGGAAAAGTTTGAGCATAACGTATGATAACCCCCATTATGTCAAAGTTGCTTCTTACCTACTAAACAGTATTGTGATACATATAAGAACGATTGTAGGGAAAAACTATCAATTCGGTTACGAGAGCTTAAAAGTGAAACGTCACTTTCGGCGTATTACAGTATGATGCAAAAGCTGTTAGTCGTGTACCGTGGTGCGAGATACCAACTAATGAACACGGTTCGATCTTTTCTTATATGCTGCGAACGGTTGTCGCCTTATAAAAGAGTGGTGCCAGATATCTCGGTCGGAAGGTTGTACAATCAGGTATTAACACGGTTGAAGATGTGATGACTGGTGTCAAGCCAAAAGAACCTTTGAAAAAACAATTACGTCTTTCGTGACAAGAGATTATCGATGAAGCTAAAAAAATGTTATAAAAAGGAGAATGCGCGGTAAAAGGGCTAATAAACGGCTAAGAAAGATTAAACATCTATTGAAGAAGAAGAAGAAGATGTTATCTCGATGCATAAAACGAAAAAGAAAGACTTTTAAAAAACAGAGAGATGCTCTAAACGTATGAAGCCTACGGTTTACTTCTTTAACTGACATACTGTAAACGCCAATCTTGTACAACTATCTCTCATAGGTAATTGTGGTTCTTTAGTGTGATGTATGGTCCGGTATTCGCTCAAACAGTTCAACATGACACAGCTAATCCACCCACACAGCGACGAGTGCTGTGAATTGGAACTCTCCCTTTTTAGCATTCCACCTACTCAGCCATCTATAGACGTATCCGATTACGTGACGATTAATCCCTCAACACAGTTGGATCGTGAATCGCTCCTATAGACTTCGTTACACCTAACGCAGGCTCATTCTTTTACGATCCCAGCAATATATATCTGTATACAAAAGTGCGAATAGCGCACTCTGATGGGACAGATTGTGAGGACAATTACTCAATCTACCCTAAAATTAACTTTTTTATACAGTTATATTTAAATCGAGCGAATGTCTCCGCAGGTTCCAATTATTATCATTACCGCGGATACTTAGAGAATGTTCTAAAGTATTCAAAAGATGCCAAGGAAATACATTTCCTTGCCTCAGGGCATTATACCCCTGAAGCAGGAAAAAAAAAGAATTTTCGTTGTTATGCACATCTACACAGCGAGTACTTAATTCAAGAGAAGCTTCTCATCAACGGGATTGAGATGAGGATTAAAATCTCCCGAACATACTCCGAAATATAATTAAACTTGGTTGAGGGCGAGAAGAGGACTCTAAACCAGTGGTAACTCGTATTATTGAGACGTATCTCAGTGTACGACGCGTAAAATTATCCGCACTTAAACAAATCGGGATTCAAAGATTATTGTTATGATCACAGCTAAATAGTAAATATATATACACTCGTGTGTGTGTGTGTGTGTGTGTGCGTGTATGTGTGTGTGTGTGTGTGTGTGTGTGTAGATATATATATTAGTGGTGGACCGGATGTCAGTTTTTCAACATCTGCGGATGCGGATGTGGATATTTAGTTAATCTATGCATATAATATAGAATTATGAATATATGACATAATTTTTCAAATTTCGTGATATTACTATTATGGGAGGCAATGCATAAGAATTAAAATTAATATTAATGTTTTCATTATGATAAAAATAATAACTTTCTCAAGAGTTTCAGCCACAGAAAATTCAATGAAACAAGTTTCATTCAATTTTCAATTGCTAATTTTAGAAACTACAAATTAGCACTTTTATTTTTGCTAAAGAATTTACTGTTTTTTGTATTTATTTACAATAATCTTGTTTGAAACACGATAGACTGCTTGATCTTATACGAACAATTTCATTCTGAAACGTTACTGTGTTGCTGTGAAAAAAAAAATCAGTGGAGTACACACAGCGGCACAGGCAGTGTTTGTTGATTTAATGGTATTTATATTTTGAGGTTTATATGTTTGTTTGTTCATTAATAATTAATATTTTACATGAAATGTGCATGACTGGGCCTTATAAGCTACTTTATAAGCTAATTTAATTGTAAATTGAATAATTTATTAGAGGTAATATCCGCATAACATCCGCAGTCAGAAGTGCGGATGCGGATGTTAAAAATGATGCGGATATCCGGTCCACCACTAATATATATATTTCTAGCATTATTTGATGTGTACAATCCCTGTTTTGTTAAAAACGACTGTCCTTTGAGCCGAACCACTAAAATATATAATGGGTCTAGGCTGTAGACCTACTATAATGAAGGCAAATTTAAATGAATGGGATACCTAAGCAAGGTCACCAACGGTCTTTCGACCATAACCCAAATAAATAATAAATTTTAGCAAGGAGAGAAAAATAGTTCTATGGTTTCTTATTTAACAAAAATAAAGGAAATCTCTTTTTACAGTAAATAACAGTTGTTTACATATAGATTTGTGCAATATTATGAAATGTTTACTAACAAGAACGAGAAGTTTATACAGAACATAAATTAATAATGTGATAACATTACTTACAATAATTGCGACAAAGAAACATAGGGTAAGGCCTATCAACACGGATGAACCTTATAAAACCATCTTGAGGCTTATTAATAAGGCTAAGACTTACGAGGCAATATTGACGCCTATTAATGAGAATAAGTTTTACAAGACAATAAAGATAGATTTTATACAACGACAAGTAGGATAGTCCTATACAAGGACAATTCGGCCTACTTGCGGACACACACTAACAAAACTGTCAAAGGTCTAAAACGGTATGAGTCACTTTTATATAACCCTAATCTCGCATAGGCGTCAATCACTAGTTGATTGGCTATTACGCGAGAACCTAAAACTACCCAATACACTCACTGTAGGCCAAGACGATTGGATCTATTCAAACGTTTACCAAACCTGGTGGAGTAAATTGTGTAGGCTGTTGAGATGAACTTGCAATTCGGGATGAATAATGAAATCCTAAAAACCGTTAGTTTGTAGGCGTGGAATTCACAGAGGAATTCACGTCGGTGCTCAATAGGCCTGTCAGCTATCTGCTATCAGCAGATAGTTGGTGAGGGAAGCTATATTTTGGGGCTTCTTTGCTAGTGACCCGTTGCCCACGTTGGGCTTCCATTATGAAAAGGAAAAACTATAGTATTTGTCATTTACCATTACTTATTCGGACTATAGTGGAATTAATTTTCCCAAAAGAGTTCCTTCTTCCATTCACGGTCTGTGCGTAACATATATATATTGGACTGATCACAGCTGCACCAATATGCGCATATTGTCTATGTCTTTCTCGCAGAGGTGCTTGGCATCATGCAATTTCATGCATTTTTTTCTATGCATAGCATTTCACTTATAATATCCTTATCGAGGTAGCCGAATATGAGTTATAGAAGGTGACTGGTAACAATTACCTCCTACAACAATTTTAGGGTAATCAGACCCTTGCCTGAGATTAAAAATAGAACAAATCTGGAATAAATGAGTGATTCTATCTGTTCAGTAACTCCTCGTCCTTTTAAATTGTGGTGAGCGTCTGAGGGTAGCTGGCAACTAGGGGAGAACCTAGTTCCAGTACTTCTTCATAGAACAGCATGTTACTCTAATTTGGAAATTTCTGTCTATTAGTATTAATTATTGATAGTAGAATATATTATTTTCGTTCTATTAAACAGCATTTTATTCTAATTTGGAAATTCCTGTCTAGTTGTATTAAATACTGATGGTAGAATATATTTGGTTCTGTTACTGTGCAAGAGATATTATTGTTTACAGGACACAGGTTTCACAAAGGAAAGTAAGTTGAATCATGTAACTTATCATAGGGGATGTCATTCTTACTATTAAAGGATTTGAGAAATGTGTTTGTAATTGTTTCTTTTCCTATCAAAATGATGCCGATTTGATGCACACGTTTTCAGTTTTATCAAAGTTTTTTATTTTTTCTTGAATTCCCATTTTATTTAACAAATACCCTACAGATTGTTACAGAAAGTATCGATGGTAACTTTAAATATAAATATTTCTGTTCTTATGTATAGGCAAAGGTGGGCAGTTGCGCCGCAAAAAGCGGCGCAACTTGCGGCGCAACATTTTTGGTTGCGCTTGCGCTTGCGGCGCAACTTTTTGAAAAGGGTTGCGCTTGCGCGTGCGGCGCAACTATTTCAGCAGAGTTGCGGTTGCGGTTGCGGCGCTACAAAAATCGTTGCGCGTGCCCACCACTGCAGATTTACGTTAGATGCAAAGGTGGGCAGTTGCGGCGCAACTTGCGGCGCAACATTTTTGGTTGCGCTTGCGCTTGCGGCGCAACTTTTTGAAAAGGGTTGCGCTTGCGCGTGCGGCGCAACTATTTCAGCAGAGTTGCGGTTGCGGTTGCGGCGCTACAAAAATCGTTGCGCGTGCCCACCACTGCAGATATACGTTAGATGCAAAGGTGGGCAGTTGCGGCGCAACTTGCGGCGCAACACTTTTGGTTGCGCTTGCGCTTGCGGCGCAACTTTTTGAAGAGGGTTGCGCTTGCGCGTGCGGCGCAACTATTTCAGCAGAGTTGCGGTTGCGGTTGCGGCGCTACAAAAATCGTTGCGCGTGCCCACCACTGCAGATATACGTTAGATGCAAAGGTGGGCAGTTGCGGCGCAACTTGCGGCGCAACATTTTTGGTTGCGCTTGCGCTTGCGGCGCAACTTTTTGAAAAGGGTTGCGCTTGCGCGTGCGGCACAACTATTTCAGCAGAGTTGCGGTTGCGGTTGCGGCGCTACAAAAATCGTTGCGCGTGCCCACCACTGTGTATAGGTGCTGTAATTTCTTTATCAGTCATAATAGTTAAATGAAATCTCATTTTATATATATATATATATATATATATATATATATATATATATATATATATATATATATATATATATGAGATGAATTTCACACTTAAACACGTGAAATGAATGAATGATGCAAACCCACAAGTAAAAAGAAAAACGATTCCAAGGTATTTCGTGTATTCAGAGCTACACCTTGTCAGGGAATGAAGAGAGAAGGCAAAATGCCCATAAATATATAGAACGTAGCGGAAACCAAAACAATTAGCTCATACTTAACAAGAGTTAATGAGAGGCAAAAGGAATTTTAACAAGATATTGTCAATCTTCTACATTCCTGCACTGTTATTAAAATTGTTATAAAAATGGATAAATGCACATTCTAGAATATTGCTTTCAATTATATCTCTATTTTCAACAAGCCCTTTAAAACTATCCCACTTGATGCTATGGTTACCTCTATACATATGGTTAAACAATGTGCCACTATACAACTATTTAGTTAACAACATTATACAGATAAGTGTTGAAATGATGAAACAAGTCAAACAAAAAGTCTATAAGAATTTTATTCATACAAATATTTTGTTAAACTGTAATTTAATCTTCAAAAAGTTCTTCATCCGTTATGATACATTTGTGAATTCTCTCTCTGAAACTCTTCATGTTAATTATCTATAACTTTAGGGTTATGTCTCAAGATTTGGGCAAATTAATTTCAGGCATATCGTTGTTGTGTTTATAATTATTTTTTAATTAATTATTGAACTCAAATTGAACTACAGAGAAATTACTAATGCACACTATGCACATAACGAATCTAAATTAGAGATTATGAAGCGGCCTATACAATACAACAGAAGTACAATAAGTTTTTCTACTATTCTTCTTCGTTTTATTTGAGAAATAAAAATAAAAATAAGAAGTAGAAAATTTCAAATGCAATTTTGGCGCCCCTCCCTCTCTTTGGCGCCCAGTGCGGCTACCCCTTCTGCCATCCCCTAATTACGCTCCTGCTCTCAATACCTGGCAATGACGTTTTTCATCCATCGTATTTCTCGAGATGTCAAAGGAAACGACTCCTCAATAATCAAAGCATGCCCAAACTGTGAGTGTAACCGTTTTAACGGGTTTACCCAATTGTATTTTGGGATTTTTTTTTTCGCCCAGTAGTGAACGTTGTGTTTGTTTCCTTTACTCATTAAACCGAAAACACATTCATCTGAAAATTTGATCTTTCGAACGAGATGTGGGTCACTGTTGAACTTTTGCCTCATTGTTTCAGCATATATGAGTTGAGAGTATATGGGTTTGTAATCGTGATACCCATGTGATTTCAATATTTTTGGTACCGAAAATTTGGAAATACCCAATTCCTCTGTGACTTTTCTTGTTAAAGTTGTTGGATGGACTTGAAATGTGGCGAGGACATTTTCTTTGTTGTTGTCTCCTGTCGCCGTTACTGGCTTTCCGCTTCTTGGACGATCTTTTACCAGGCTCCCTGTTTCCAAAAGTTTCAGCTTCCAGTATCGAAGAGTGGTTGCATTTGGTGGTGTTTATTATATTTTTATTAAAATAAACACACACTTTGTTCACAGTTGTTATGAAAAATAGCCCACGATACAAGGTACACTTTTTCTTCATTGCTGTATTCCATCCTTACTGACATGACGCTGACTGGGGCTAGGGCCTTGGGCCTTCTTATTCTAGTCTAGGGTCATTCCTGGGTTTGTATAGTTGCTTTGAAAAGTATCACATACACTGTAGCGTCTAGTGATGTCACTGGAATTTATTTATTATTAACAAATTATTTGGATGTATAAAATCCTTAACGACTTTTCTCCCACCATGTGTATATATACCATAAATTTTTATTTTCAAACTTGGGATAGGTTAAGTTAGGATAGGGTAAATTATTTTTGGAGTAGCCTGAAAAGATGATGCTCGCGATTTAGGTTAGGTTAGTTTGCTCTTGCGACAGCGTGAAAAATTAGTTTAAGTTAGGTTAGGTTACGTTATTTCAATTTTCTAATTTTTGGGTAGCGGCACCCCCAACCCCCTTTGAGATGTCAAAGTTCCGCTTTTTTTCCTCTCGTCATTTTTACACCTATACTACTGTTGCCTCTCTTTGTAAAGGAACTATGAAGCGAAAGACAGTTACCATAAGATTAGAATGAGTGGCTCTTCGCTTCAGTAAACTCAGGTATTTTATTAAAAGTTCTTTTAACTTGAATATCCCAAAAAGATTATTTTAATTCCGTTCAGCCTCTACAGCAAATTTAATACAGGGCAAGATATTATTTATTCAGTCGAGAATGACATAAGGATCGGTTTCTACAGGAAGGAAAACGAAGACGTCATCAACGTAACGATACCAACAAGCGGATGAATCAATACTATCAGGAAGAAAATTCTTCTCAAGTAACTCCCTAAATAAATTACTGAGGGTAACTGAGAGGGGAGAATCCATACTGATGGCTTCTTTCTGCAGAAAAATATAAAATTTTGAAAGTGAAAAAAAAGTTTTAATTCCTTTCAAATTTTCTTTTGGGGATCTTACTTGTTTAATGAATTTGCATTGATATATATATATATATATATATATATATTATGCAGGAAGGAGGCTAAGGGCGAATACCCGCAAAAAGCGACCGCCCCATAGAAGAAGAAGAGAGCCAAAATCAAGGTCCGGGGTGTTCGAGATGCTTAAACACTCTGCGTTTGAAAGATGGTTGGTCATAGACAGGAGGAAAGATTGATTGAGAAAGATTGTTCCAGAGTTGACCGGTTGAGTAGATGAAAGATTGAAAATACCGATTAACCGTTGCGTTAGAGAGTTGGACAGAAAAGGAATGAGAAAGTGTAGAATGTCTGGTGCTGCGTGCTCTCCTTAAAGGAGGAGGCATGCAGTTAGAGAGTTCAGAAGAGCAATGTCCGTTATAATAGCGATAGTAAAGAGAGAGTGAGGCAACACTGCGGCAAAGAGAGAGAGATTAAAGACAGTGAGTAAGAGGCGGAGAATTGATGAGACGAAAAGGTTTTGATTGCACCCGGTCAAGTACTGCTGTGGATTGAGCCACCTTACACATGATAAGCATACTCCATGCAGGGGCGAACAAGACCCCTGTACAGAGACAGCAACTGAGTGGGGGTACTGCGGAGGTGCTGTGCCGCGGAGGTGGTACAGCACACCTAACCTCTTAGAAGCTGTTTTGGAAAGAGAGTATACGTGATCTTTCCAGGAAAGATCACGAGAAAGGGAAATGCTAAAAATGTTAAGAGAAGAGGAAGGATTGAGTTGTGTATTGTCGAAAGTAAGGGGATAGTAGTGTGGAAGATTATGACGAGTAGACAGATGGAGAAACTGAGTTTTTGAGGCATTGAAAGACACAAGATTTTCTCTGCCCCAAATCAGAGATAGAAAAAAGATCAGATGTCAGGTGTTCCATAATGGAATTCTTAACGGAGTACAACATTCCACTGGTTCCCCAACCACCGTATTCACCGGATTTGACACCCTGTGACTTTTTTCTGTTCCCCAAGCTGAAAAACACCCCAAGGGAAAAAGATTTCAGGAAGTGGCAGAGATCGAACAAAATGCGACACGGGAATTGAAGAACATTCCGAAACAAGAGTATAAGAGGTGCTTCAATAAGTGGCTGGACCGCTGGAATTACTGTTTACAATCAGAAGGAGACTACTTTGAAGGAGACAAATTTGATTGGGTATGTGACATTTAGTTTTGCAATAAATACATCGGTCCCGGAACTTTTCGATCAGTCCTCGTATATGTGAAAAAGGGTAAATTACAAACTTTTAACCACTTCATTAAAGGACGGAGGTTTGGGAAGTGGTTGGAGGGATGCATTACGAGTTGGATCCTCGTCCCGCAACTTGGTAACACTACAATAATAATATAATCACTTAATCAGTGTAGCTAAAACTCGTAAATACTATATTGAAAGATTATACTAAAGTATCACTATTATATTAAGAACAAATGTAGCGTATCATATTGTTTACCTATATGATTTTTTTGGTGAAGTGATCAATGTTGTAGTTCCTTATAAAGTGACCAACAGTTTTTACCTTATAAAAACCTAAAACATGTTGTTAATAATGTGGGGAATCGAAAACCTATCATTTTTTTAGAGACATCTGCATCCGCGGATGTCAACTGTAAAGATCCGCGTAAAATAACACATCCATTACATCACTAATATATATATATATATATATATATATATATATATATATATATATATATATATATATGTGTGTGTGTGTGTGTGTGTGTGTACCAGGGTCTTGTTCGCCCCGGTATGGAGTACGCTTCTCATGTGTCGGCCTGTGGGGTGACTCAACCAACACATCTCTGCTTGACCGGGTGGAATCAAAGGCATTTCGTCCCATCACTTTCCCGCCTCTTACAGACTGTCTACAATCTCTTTCTTTGCCTCTTCACCATAATGCTGCCTCACTCTCTCTTTACCATCGCTATTATAACGGACGCTGATCTTCTGAACAATCTAACTGCATGCCTCCTCCTTTAAGGAGGTCTTGTAGTACCAGACTTTCAACACCCTCTCACCCATTTTCTTTCCAGCTCTCTAACGCAAGGGTTAATCGCTATGCTCCAGTCTTTCATCTTTTCAACCGGTCAACTCTGGAACAACCTTCCTCATTTCATCTTTTCCCCTGTCTATGACCTCCACTCTTTCAAACGCAGTCTCCAGACATTTTGAAAACTCCTGCCCTTGATGTCGGCTCTCTCTCTCTCTCTCTCTCTCTCTCTCTCTCTCTCTCTCTCTCTCTCCTTCTATGGGGGTGGAGGGCATTTTTGTGGGCGTCTGCCCCTGGCCTCTCCTTCCTGCATAAAAATTGTGTGTGTGTGTGTGTGTGTGTGTGTGTGTGTGTGTGTGTGTGTGCGCGCGTGGCGCAAGACGCTCCTACTTTTAGTGTATGGTCGTAATGCCATGTTTGAAGATAAGATTTGACGTGGTAAGAGGTTGAAAGTCAAAATATGTCACGTGAAAGTCAATGGAACGTTAGAGCCAAAATTGAAATACGTTTTTGCTGCAAAAGAATGTAATACATTTTTCATACTTAAAATAGTTTGCATTTCCAGATCTCATATTCTCTTCAATTGGAGAAACTACATGAACTTATATATATATATATATATATAATATATATATATATATTATCCCCACGACCACTCCCGTTCCAGTTTCTAGTTGTACCCTACATTTGCTGGCAAACTACTGGTCTCCCCATTAAGTGCAATTCATCTAACTGCTATTTTAGCCATTTTCAGTGCCACAGTACCATCTTCGGCCCCAGTACCTCCCGAAAAGTGTAGTTCTAATGCTACCAATTATACCTACATATTCCTGGTTTTGAACCAAAATTCAAATTTAATTTGTTCAAAAACTGCGAGTGATGGAAACATTTCTCATCCATATTCGTATTCTGGGCGAAAAAATCTACCAGAATCACCCTATTTTACTTGAGGAACAGGAAAAAAGTTATAATTTGTTGTCCAATTTAATTAATACAACCTGTCATATATTTAAACAACCTAGGAAACGCATAACGCATAACTCAGCAGATAGTTTGAATGAAATGCTGGTCATCACCTCGAGTGCTGGAGGGTTACCACGTGAAAGCTTTATGCGTTTCTTCGGTTGTTTAAATATATGATAGGTTGTGTTAACTTTTATCTTGTAGCTAGTGTCCTCACCTTCTATTAAAGAAGTGGTGGGTTCGAACCCTGGTGGGGGCGATTTTTTCATCATAAAAAATCGTGCGTGTTCAAACATGATATTCCATATATATATAAAGGGTGATCCAGAGAAATGGGACCCAAAAGAAACCCCTGTAACTCTTAAAGTATAAGTCCTTTTATAAAATCATACGCATCATTCGAAAGAGGATAGTTACAAGTTTGTACAGGATTATATAGGTTTTGACAATACAAGACAAGATAAGATACAAAACAAAATAAAAGGGTTAGTTAAAACTAACCCTTCAAGATGAGTGCATGGACTGTGGAACAGCTGCGTTTCATAACTGAGCAATATTATGAGCATGGAAGAAGTGTAGTTTCAGCTCAAAGATCTTTCAAGACAAATTTTCCGATGTCAAAATCACCTTCTAATAGCTGAAACTACACTTCTTCCATGCTCATAATATTTCTCAGTTATGAAACGCAGCTGTTCCACAGTCCATGCAGTCATCTTGAAGGGTTAGTTTTAACTAACCCTTTTATTTTGTTTTGTATCTTATCTTGTCTTGTATTGTCAAAACCTATATAATCCTGTACAAACTTGTAACTATCCTCTTTCGAATGATGCGTATGATTTTATAAAAGGACTTATACTTTAAGAGTTACAGGGGTTTCTTTTGGGTCCCATTTCTCTGGATCACCCTTTATATATATATATGATGAAAATAACCACGAAGGAAAAAAGAAACAGAATGGTGCTCAAGCGCTTTCGTCTAATGACATCCTCAGGAACACTACTGAAATAAATAACAAGTTCAAGACTATACATAGGTCACAGAAAAAATAATAAATAAAAATTGTAGGAGGAGCATACAAATTTATAAGGAAAATCTACCTCTTGTCTAAATACATTCTGAACGAATTCAAAACAACAGGATCAAGCGAAAAAAAGGCCCTGGCTAATGTTGAAATTATTTGTAAGTTGAATAATAGCAGACTCAAGAATATTTCTGTTAACAATGTTGCTTGAGTGAAACAAAATTGAAGCATTATTCCAATCAATACAGTGGGATAACTCTGACAAATGGACGAAAGGGCACTGGACGACTGTCCCGTTCTAACGGAATATTGAAGCTGTTTGACACGCGTGTTTCCTTTTCCCTGTGGTTGTTTGCTTATATATATATATATATATATACGTATATATATATATATATATACACAGAATATCATGTATAAACACGAACACTGACGTTGGTTTCACATCTTGAGGGCATCGAATAAACCAAAGCCTGTACAAGTATACCCTTTCGAAAGGGGATGTAAGTCTTGCAGGTTTGTTGGGTTCACTTTCAAAACATCATTTTTTATTTGGTTCCATGAATGCTCAGTGGGATTTAGATCAGAACTTTGTGGTGGAAACTTCAGCCTCTCCAAGTACAAAAAGCTTTGTTGAGTAATGCAGTATGTTTGGGGAGTTATTTTGCTGCAAGATGACCCACCACCACCACCACCACCACCACCATTTAAACGAACTCCAGTCGGTAGTGCGTGCTGAAAAGAAAATCTATGGTCGTGTCTCTTATTTATATTCCCATCGATTTTTACGAAATCACCCATTTCAGCTGAACTGAAGCAATCCCCACACACACCGTAAAGCGTTTTACAGTCTTAATGACGTAGTTAGACTGAAACTTTATAACTACTTCATCTTTCAAACCCACGCTTTCATTTTTAAAATTCTACTTTTCATCTGATTACTCCACACAACATTTTTCCATTCATCACACCAGATCTGATGTTTCCTTGCAAACTCACTCCTCGTTTTCTTATTCATATCGCTATTATACACCTTTCTCACACCAATCCAAGTTTTTGGAGTCTTTTTACAGCGGGTGTGTTTACAGCACTTCCATAGTCCTCCTGAATGACTGCATTTATTTCGGTAGCTGTCTTAAAGCGATTTGCTAAGGAGAGTCTTTGAATAATGCGATCCTATTTGGAAATAGTTATTCTGGGCCAACCTTGTGCGTTCTACAAGTAGCCAAACTAACATTTTCCCGAACCAACTTTGTAGATTCTTTGAACTGCTCTTTCGGATGCTTTGAGCTCCAATGTAGTTTTTCTTTGTTCGTTGCCTTTTTTTATGGACAGTGTTTGTGTTTTCGTGGTACCGAGAATTATCAGACATTTTTCTGGAATATCTGATAAAGGATATATTAAAAAAAACATACCAATCAATATTTTATTACTCGTACCTTTTATGGTATCTGACCTTGCATGAATATGAAAACAAGAAATTAAGAGTAGTAACTCTTTGTAGCAATTTAAGGATCTACCAAACTTACACGATTACTAAAACTATAATTAGGTTGCACAAAAGACATCAGACCATGCTGCGTCATTCCAGATAGGTGTTAATGAAGATATATAACTATGGTATAAACCAGGGCTTCTCAAACTTTTTTCACTTGCGACCCCTTTGGATCAGACAATTTTTTTCGCGACCCTTCACTCAATGTCATAAAAGCAATAGGTACTAACACTGTATATTTATGAAAAAAATAATATTTTCAAATGTTTCTGCGACCCCCAATAATATTTACGCGACCCCTAGTTTGAGAAGCGTGGGTATAAACTACCTTACATTCAGACTGGATTCAGACTTAGGATCGGAACACACACACACACACACACATAATATATATATATATATATATATACACCTTTCAACCTTTCAACCTTGTTGCCAATCCTCTCAAGGTGGGTAATTATATATATATATATATATATATATATATATATATATATATGGGATGAATTTCACAATTAAAAACGTGGAATGAATGAATGCTGCAAACCCACAAGGAAAAAGAAAAACGATTCCAAGGCCTTTCGTGGATTCAGATATAATAGAAAACAGAGATATAATAGAAAGAAATATTCTAGAATGTGCATTTATCCATTTTAAAAACAATTTCAGTAACAGTGCGGGAATGTATAAAATTGACAATATCTTGTTAAAATTCCTTTTGCCTCTCATTAACTCTTGTTAAGTATGTGCTAATTGCTTTGGTTTCCGCTACGTTGTATATATTTATGGGCATCTTGCCTTCTCTCTTCATTCCCTGACGAGGTGTAGCTCTGAATACACGAAAGACCTTGGAATCGTTTTACTTTTTCCTTGTGGGTTTGCAGCATATATATATATATATATTATATATATATATATATATAAACTTGCTTAACCTTGATTTTGCTTTCGCCCGAATTGTTCATTCTGACGAAGGTCAAGCTTGTCACTCCACCTTAGACCTATAGTTTAACAGAATCTGAACCACGGCCCATTAGGGCATATCATACTTTTCCGAGTCCGAATTTCACTCTGGCTAATATGTATTTTTATGTAAAATTTAATTCTAAGAGGGGTTTCTTTTCTGCAACTTTTCCCAAAAATCGCGTTATCATGTTCAAAATTGCGGTTTTCTGTTCTATGTTGAAATACCGAATATTCAATTGAACACAACCTCATATTTTTAACACTTTGTCGTAATTTGTTGCCATTTAGACACATTAACTTTGCTTAACTCTTACACAGGTTTAATACATACATACATACATACATACATAACAAAAAAAATCTACTCCATTTGAATCTTTGTAACCATTTGGACGCAGAAGGCGAAGTTCAACATTCTCTCAATAGATGGCTCTGAGCAATTACGCCAGTTATAATTGTGAAGTAGAAGTGAATGGACGCCATTTTTTTCGGTAAGTGTTTTTTTGTAATTTTCCTAAGTTTAATCACCATTATTATATTTGTTTTTACTATAATTTCATTCTAGAAGTATTAAGGAAGCTCCCTGTTTACTTTCTTTAAGTAATATTTTTAATAACTGTGAAGAAAAGACTTTATTCAAAGTTCGTTTCGAAATGGACACAAAGTTTTCATAGGGTAAATTTCTATCTATGATAACACGTGTGTCCAATTGGATACATGAAATTAATTTTTCATTACGATTGTTTTTGTACTGTCATATATATATATATATATATATATATATATATATATATATATATATATATATATATATATAGAGAGAGAGAGAGAGAGAGAGAGAGAGAGAGAGAGAGAGAGAGAGAGTACTAACTACCACCCGCTAATTACCTTATTAGACCTTTGTTGACTAATGGACACATAAATTATTTCATTTAGAAATGTTCTTACAAAGAAAAGATTGCTAAAAATGCTTATATATACCTCTTATGCATATGTCAAGTAAAAAAATGAACCTACGCTAAAATTAAATGGTACTGAATGACAAAGGGTTAAGCTTATGTTACACCATTATTATGAATTTTAAATTAAATTTGCAATGCCAAATTCAGTTTTCTATTACCAAAATAAATATTCATTACCAAATTTAGGTTAATTTGGTAATTAAAAATGCCGGTTGGCAACCCTGATTATAACCAAAAATTATATTCCTTTTCTATATTTATGGCGAAAGAACACTAAACATACTGATATGAATTTGTTACAGATTGGACAAGAGCGAGAATAAGCACCGACTAAACGTGATGGCCGAATCTGCCCCCAAAACCAGGAAAATGTCAGGTTCAAAGCTCTCGGATGTTGTGGGCTCGGGAAAGGAGTTCATTCCCAGCGAGGCGCCGACTTGGAGAGCCGTTCTTCAGAGAGGGATTCGTCTGCAGGAGGAAAAGTTCCTCATTCATGACATCCAAAGGTCTAAATACCCTATCCGAGAGATGGCTAACGAGCTGGCTTCACTCGTGATGACTCAGTGGAGAAAGTCGAATGTAAAGTTCGCCCCGCCTGTGACAATAACGGAAAAATCGCTCTCATATAGATCTTGTTGAAATGGAAGGAAATGACAGACGTTGTGAACGGGAGAGTTAAGTCTGCTACCCAGGAGAAGAAGATGGCTGATCTGAATAAACTCTGTGAAGTCTGCGTTTGCAAGCATCAGATCTTCTTGTGCGGCTCAGAGGGGAGTGGATGCTCTGGATGCTCCCTCAAGGCCCATGTGAACTGTAACTGTCCTTTGGAGGTGAAGATTCCTAAACTGGACCTTCAGTGGCTGTACTACCAGAGAGTGAAGACTTCCGAAGCTTCAGGAATCCAGATGTCTTCTGTAGACTTCGAAGACAGCAGGAGACAGATCAAAGCAGCGAAGAAGGAGGCTGAAGAAGCTTCTGCTGTGAAGAGGAAGAAGAAAGAGGAGGCTACTAATGAGGAGCTTCTCATGAAAGACTTTGAGGAGGACGAAGAGCCAAACTTGGAAGAAGCTGCAAAAGAAGCCTCTGGCAATGCTGAGGCTACTGAAGCTCCTATGGACGTTCCCGCTGAAGTACCTGCCGAAACTCCAACTTCTGCTACACGAAACTACATGAAGATCCAAGGGACAGCTTCAGCACCTTTGAGGTACAGGGTGGCAAATGTTCCGGCAGCTGCAGTTGCCACTGGCTTCCTGAACGACCTCATCAAGGCCGGTCATCTTTCCAAAGACAAGGCTTACTTGGCCATAGATGGCATGAAAGTCTGGAGGGCCAAGGAGGAAGTAATGGCCTCATCAGTTGAAGCTCTCACGCAGAGGTCAGAGGAGAAGATCTCTGGGATATTCTTTGATGGCAAGCAGGATAGGAACACAAAGGTGTTGAAATATGACGAAGTGACAGGGAGATTTCATCCTGGCAAAGTGATCGAGGAGCATTACACTATCACGTGGGAGCCTCAAGGAAAGTACCTCTTCCATTTCACTCCCGAGGAACCTGAGGAAGGAGAAAAGCCTGCTCATAAGATCGCTCAGGGCCTGCATGAGTGGCTTCTGGATCACGGAGCTGACGAGAGCCTTGTAATGATTGGAGGAGACTCTACCAACACCAACACGGGGTGGTCTGGAGGCGCCATAGCCCTATTGGAGAAGATGCTGGGTCGCAAGTGCCACTGGATGATCTGTCAGCTCCATGTGAACGAGCTCCCCCTGAGGCACTTAATCATCAAGCTGGACGGCCCTGTAACTCCCCGGTCAGGCTTCAGTGGGCCTATTGGAAAACTTCTTGAGAAAGTGAATGAACTTGAGGTCAACTTCAACTTCAAACCAGTGGAAGGAACTGAAGATATCATAGAGCTGCCAGTAGAGATAGTCAAATCTCTCTCCACAGACCAGCACAACTGCTATCTTCTGATCAAAGCCATCAAGTCTGGAAGTCTCAGTCCACAGTTGGCTGGTCTCAAGTGCGGACCTCTGAACCAATCCAGGTGGCTCACTACTGCACAGGCCATCTTGCTGTTGTGGATGAGGGAGCACGGACTGAAGGGGGAGGTGTTGAGGAGGCTCGAGGTCCTCGTGAAGTTCTGCCTTAACTTCTACTTCAAAATGTACTACGACATCAAAGTGAAGCACCACCTCAAATTTGGTCCTGCACACGTTTTTTCAAGCCTGAGGCTGCTGAGGAACCAGACTACCGAGGTCAGGAACATCATCTCTGCTGCAGTGATAAGAGGATTACCACGCACATCCTGAGAACATCCTGGCTTCATTCCTGTGCAGTGAGGATGAGCATCAGAGAGCTTTTGCTGTGAGCCAGATAGAGAAGATCAGAGAAGGAAGAGACTTTGGTGATACGACAGTGAGGCCCCATAAAAATCCCAAAGTCAATCTGCAAGCCACTTCACCTGAGGATCTCATCAACTGGGAATCAGAGAATATTTACGAGCCTATTTTCACCTGCAAGATGACCTTGACTGAGCTCGAGGATCTCAGGAAAACTCCACTCAAAGTGGACGCTTTCTCTGTTCATACTCAGTCCTGCGAGAGAGCTGTACAGGAAGTCTCAACTGCTTCCCAAGCTGTGTACGGTCACGAGAGGAGAGATGGGTGGGTGAGAGCCAGGATAGACCATCGAGAAATGCTCCCAGTGTTCAGATCGAAGCAGGACATACTTAAGAGCTTTTCAGGTTCGAGTGGCTGATGAAGAGGCTGAAGCCATCGTTAATGCTCATAGAGCTGAAAGTCCTCATAAGATCATAATATAAGATCTTATGAGGCCACGCTTTTCAGGGATCCAGGAAGAACAGGCGTGTAAACCTACACGTGGAGGTGGCAAGTCTCCCGCTACTCGATCAGAGTAGAGCTGGTGAGCCGCGCCTATTCTTTGAAGAAAAACTTAAAATTCTTAAGTTTTACGTGAAATCTAAACATTTTTTCAGCACCCAGAGGTGTTGAAATACGCAAGAAAGCAAGGATGAGGTCAGAAAAGCAGCTTTTAGACTAAATCATATGCAGAACAGCTGCGCGCTTTGGTTTGGGTGCCCTGAGGCTGCGTTAGGCAGCCTTCAAATCAGAAAATTGCGATTTTGACCATGAAAATGAGATTTTTCGGAAAAGTTGCAAATAATAAACCCATCTTAGAATTAATTTTTACATAGGAATACATATTAGCCACTTTGTTTTTCCAAAATTTCAACCCTGAACCCAGAGTATGATATGTCCTAACGGCCCATTACGGGCGGTTAGAAATTACAAAGTCCTCTCCCAGACTCGATCTCACGACCTCCCGATCAACAGCCCAGCGTCTTAACCACCAGGCTACCCATTTATGTACCAACCAATATTTACTGTGTGGAAGGATGAACAGCTGGGTTTTGCTGCGCGCCGCCTGCCGTCACCGGATCTCGATCCCGGGGCCGATGGATTCCTAGTCAACGATGCTAACCACTACACCACCGAGGCGCATAACCTTGTTAGGGTTCCGTGCGTCGGTCTTTCTTCACACGAAGGTCACGCTGGTGGCCCCACTTCTAGTCCTGGCTTCGTGGAGGAGCGAGTTGCTCTCTTGCGCTCTCCACCGTACATAGCCGGGTATACCCGGCTCGTCTGGTACCGTCCTGAGCCAGGCATCTAGTCTTCTCTTGAAGACTGCAACTTTGACCCCTGTAATGTTTCTGAGTTCTTTTGGAAGCTGATTGAAAATTCATTCATGGCCCCCTAACAACCACGCTGTTTTCCTTCAGTGTTGAGGAGGTCCCTTGTCGGGCCTTTAATTTGGAAATACGACACATTCTGCCTTTCCTATTTTCCAGCGTTATTTGTTTGGATGGTAATTGGGTTTAGTTTGAGGTTTGGTACCAGTTTTTCGATCATTTTCCATATGTAGATTATGGTGTACCTCTCTCTTCTTCTTTCCAGGGCGTACAGATTTAGTTTACGTAGTCTTTCCCAGTAGTTGAGTTCTTTGCAGCCATCAATCTTGGCTGTGAAATGTCTCTGCGTTTCTTCTAGTTTATTAATTTCTTCCTTTTTATATTCAAGTTTTGGTATGATCAGTGTTCTCAGCAAGGGAATCATTACTGTCTTGTCCCTCCTTTTGAACGTTCTTAGTACCTGTCCCGCGACTCGTTTTTGTTTATTACTATCTGATTTTGTGTCTCGAATTTCGCATCATCGGTCATTATTACCCCCAAATCGACCGCTTTCGTGCTTCTCTGAATTTCTTTTCTATCTGGAGCATAATATGCAGTCTGTTTAAATTCCTCATTTCTACCACATCTCAAGAGTTGAAATTTCTCGGTGTTAAATGTCTTGTTGTTGTCTTCTGACCATTTGTATATTTTGTTTGTGTCCCTCTGCAAGGCCTCCACTTCATTTGTATCGCTGATTTTTCTGCTGATCTTTGTATCGTCTGCGCAAAGGATGGTGCTATACTGTTGCTGTTTACTCCACTGTCTATATCTGTTAGCATGATAATGAACAGGAATGGGGCCAGCCCTGTACCTTGTGGTACTGAGCTGCGTACTTCTGATTCTAATGATGATACACCTTGAATTTTAACCACCTGTAGTAGTTTTCTGAGGAAGTTGTGGATCCATTTTCCCACTTTGCCTGTTATTCCTATTTGTTTCATTTTATGTGCTATTATACCATGATCACATTTGTCGAAAGCTTTTGCAAAATCCGTGTATATGACATCATAGTTTTCATTGCCTTCATGTGCATCCAGGACATTGTTATAATGCTCTATAAGTTGTGATAGGCATGATATTCCTGATCGGAAAAGGTGTTGATTTTCGTTGAATCTTTCCAATGGCTCGAAGAAGTCATAGATTTTCTCTTTGACTATTCTTTAAAATATTTTGGCGAGGTGGAACGTCAAGGGCACTGGTCTATAGTTCTTTGCTTGAGATCTATCCCCGCCTTTATATATAGGGACGATGTTTGCTCTTTTCAAGATGCTCGGTATTTCCCCAGTGTCTAGGGATCTTCTCCATATCCAGTATAAGGGTGTAGCTATTTCATTTTTACTGTTTTTAATCAATAGTGCGTTCCATTTGTCCGGACCGGCAGCTGAATGTGATTTCATTTGTCATATAGCTCTCGCTACATCTTCTGGGGTAAAATCAAAGTCTGTTATACATTCTCCTTGCAATTTCTCTTTGAAGAATTCATTTATGTAAGGTATCGTTTTGTCACTTTTTGGGGTACTGAAGACCGATTCATACTGGGCTCTCAGTGTTTCAGATGTTTCTTTTATATCGTCTGTTAGTTCATTATTTCCTTTCCTTAAGGGCCCGATAGTAGCGCGCGTTTTTGTTTTCCTTTTCGTATAGCTATAGAAGTATTTTGGATTTTCCTTTATTGCTTCTGCCGCTTTTTCCTCTTCCCTGTCTGTATGGCCCTTTATCAGAGTTTGTGTTTCCCAATTGATTCTCTCCAGTTTTTCTTGTATTACTTTCCTGGCAATGTTGTCTCCGCAATTAGTTAACTTCGTCGCTACTCTCTTTCTTTTGGGGAATATTCTTCTCTTTTGCCTCTCTAGCCAGTTCCTCTTTTCTTTTGGCTGTGCTTTCGGAGCATATTTTTCCAAAATTCTCAGCGTCTTTTCTTCCAAGGTTGTTAGCATTTCCTCAGTTGTTTTATTCTCTAAAACTGTTTTCCACTCAATTTGGGCCATGTGTGATCTGATTTCTTCCCAATTTATGGTTTTGGAGTTTAAGTTAAAAGCCCCAAATTTGTTTCTTCCTTCCATATGTGCATTGTCTTTCAAAGTTATCGCCATATTTAATGATAACTCGATTATATTGTGGTCTGAGGTAATAGTTGGAGTTATTTTTATATCGGCAATCAAGTTCATGTTATTTGTGAATACCAGATCTAGGCAGTTATTTTTCTTGGTATTTTCTGTTATCTCCTGTGTCAGCATCAACTTGTTTGTGAGAGCCATCAGCATTTTTGCTTGCTCCTGGTCCTCTCTTGTGCCCCCTTTATCTTGTTGTATAAATATATTTCTACCCACCTTTTTGTATTTTAGAAACGGGAAGTTAAAATCGCCGCAGAGTATTATATTATGGGATGGAGAGTTTACAGACTTTATTAGGGTTCTGAGTGGCATCCGAAAATTTTTCATTTGGGGAGTTTGGAGGTCTATAGATGACTATTTGTACCACGTTTAGTTTCTTTATTTTCACTGCAAGGGTTTCCACGAAACTGTTGGATTTACTTATTGCCGTCTCTGTCTTATGCCTCTCATGTATATAAATAGCACAGCCACCTTTACGTCTCGCTGTTCTCCGCTCTTAGTAAGTTGAATCCATCGATATGCAATTCTTTCTTATCGATACAGTGTTCGCAATTATCGCAGTTTTCTTGGCAGTCTTTAAGATGTGTTTCTGTGAGGCATGCGATGTCCGCCTTTGTTTCGTCCATCAAACCTTTCAGGTACGAAACTTTGTTTAATGAATTGTTCGGTTTTATTCCTTGAATATTTGCAGGACAATGTTTACGTTCTTTGCTTTGCATTGCTCCTTGCGCATTTTAAGTTCGTCGTCCTTTGATATCGCGTGTTTTGTAGCCTTGTGGTCCTCCGAGACGGATCCGTTCCCGCTTACCTGTTCTGGTAGCTTCCTGCCATGTAGCTGTCCGGCTCGAGGGTTCCCAGCTGTGTCAGCTGCATGTGCTGTATAAGACTTAGCAGCCGTATTGTGTCCGAGATGTTGAAAAACTTTTGTGTGCTGTGTGTGTTTTGTTTGCTATTTGGGTGCATATTTTTTTTCCTCACATTCCTTCTGTTGTCATTTGAAACTTGTTGAGAGACTTGTCCTTTGAGCTTGTCGGGAGATGATGGTAGTAGCATTTTCTCCCATACTGGCAGGTTCCATATGTCGCGTAGGTCTTGGAAGTGTCCGGATGGTAGAATTTGCATTTTCCACCAAATTTGCAGTGACCATTATTGTAGAAGTAGTTGCCCACAGGAGGGTGTTCGTAAATACATTCCCCTCCCTTATATCTGCATATTCCTTTCACATAGTATTTACATATATTTTCTTCCCCATTTTTACTTGGGGCCTTTGTTTTTGGTGGTTTCAGTATGGTTTCTTTATTGTCTACTTGTTTGTTCCTATTGCTGCTAATGCCCTTTGTTTGAAAACTTTGGATTTGGTTTTGTGCCTCTGTTTCCTCTGTTGGTGCTTCTTTTATTTCTATTATTTCTGCAGTTTCCTCTCGTACTATCTTCGTTCCTTTTATTTCTTTCCTCTGTTCACTATTCATAAACTCCTCTTTTGCCTTTTCCTCATAGTCTCGTTCTGTTTTAAAAACCGTGAACGAGTTTATTTCGATTATGGAGCTTTTGCAGAAGAACTTGATTCTCACTTGTTTAGCGCCAGTTATAAGAGAGATTTCTTCGTCGCTCCATTTCAGGCATTGAAATTCGACTAAAGTCTGGCAAAGATCGCACCTAATCGACTATGTGTGTGTTTGTGTGTGTGTGTGTGTGTGTGTGTGTGTGTGTGTGTGAATTACTGGTTCTTTCCTTGTAACAAGTCTTTTGGAGTTACATTGTGTTTTAGTGGTTTGGTTCTGTGGTTAGGTAGTGGACTTAGAACGTGGAGATCACGGGTTCGACTCGCAGCGCCTCCTCAGATCGAATTAGACAGACCATCTACTCTTAATGCTCGGGCTTAAATGATTCTCGGATTCACGCAGCCTTCAACATTGATTTACTTGTCAACTTATTCTTTAAGATTGAGTTCCCGTGGCTGGGATGGTTGCACACTGGACTCAGGCTGCGAAAGCCTGGGTTCAACTCTCACCTTCGCCGTAGCTGGAATTGGTCCGGCCACCTGTACTCTATGATTCCACGAGATCAAATGACTCTCATGCAGAGCTCACGCCTTCCAATCCCCTCTGTGTGGGGAGTTACCTGTTATGAATTCCTAATTAAAGTTAAGTTAAACACAATTATGATGTTGAATTAACTATTTTAAGAACATCACTTGATATTTAGTGGAATTAACCTAAAATTTAATGCTATGAAATGTGACTCCTTTGGGGCCCATGAACACCTCCATTTAACTATTTATATCTCCATTATTTATTCTAAAATTCTTCCCTCGCTACCAGTTCTTCTTTCAAGAACGGAGTGTGTGTGTGTGTGTGTGTGTGTGTGTGTGTGTGTGTGTGTACATGATCATGTAGGTAATTAGTAAATTTTATTTATTTATATACACTTTTTTACATGTACATCTCAGTATTACTTAAAAGTAATTCTTTTACAGACTATAAATGATGTAAATCGAAAAGCAAGTGTTAATTCTTAATTTACTCAGAACAGAACGCTAAAAACATGAAACGCCACAATTCATTATTTTTTTCCAGTTTTTACCATTAACAACGGCATCATTCGTAATGTCAGTTGATTTGGTATTCTATACCCTAATTTAACTTCTCTCTCTCTCTCTCTCTCTCTCTCTCTCTCTCTCTCTCTCTCTCTCTCTCGTTATATTTTGTTTGTAAATAAACGTTAAAAAAGATAGAAGCGTGGTATGGAGGTCCCATAAAAAAGGGTGTAAGGGCCTAAAAGGCCTCTCCGAAGAGGTCAAGAGAGCCCTGAATGGTCATTCAGATGAGAGATCATCTAAGGAGAAGGAAGAAAAATGGTCTTTTTCTGGAAAGGAAACTGATTAATGACAACAACGATGGACGCTCGCACGAGAGGAATCGTTGTTTTGCGAAATCAACCCAACCCAATCATCCAACCCCCAACCTACCAACCGCATTATTGATATCATGCACCACAACCAACAATAATCATAATACCTTTACTGGTGTGCGTCCAGTGGACTTCATATTTGATATTGATTGAAATTCAAAGGACAAAACTATCGGATTTACTTGGTCCAGATATTTCTCTCTCTCTCTCTCTCTCTCTCTCTCTACCTGGGTTACATCGTGGCCATGTTGTATCACCGCTTCCCGTCGATCAGCGAAGTTAAGCGACATTGGGTGGTACGGTAGTTCAATGAGAGGCCGTCCTCTCCGTCCAGATAATGTAGCGATCCGTAGTTCGGATCCCACGAAAAGCTGTAGGCCCCTCCATCACATAAACTTTGCTCTTATGAAAGAGGTTAAACATCCCCACATCTCTCTATCTATCTGATTCGCTGACAATGAATCCACCGGTCCCTGGTTCGTTTCTCGGCGATGGCAGGAACCGCTCAGCTCACCCAGTTACTCATTCTTCCATCAAAAATGAAAATTGGTTAGTAGGTTGTGGGTGTAAGGTGAGGCAATAAGCTTGACCTTCATCACAATAAAACAATTCGGGCGGAAGCAATGCAAGTTACACACACACACACACACACCACACACACACACACACACACACACACACACACATATATATATATATAATATATATATATTGAAAGAATAGTCAGAGGAAATCTACGATTTCTTGGAAAAACTGGAAAGAGTCAACGAAAATCAATATCCTAGATGCACTGGAAGACAATGACAACTACGATGTTATATACACGGATTTTTCTAAAACTTTCGACAATGTGATCATAGTATAATAGCACATAAAATTAAATACAGTATATGGGAAAAACAGGCAAAGTGGAAAAATGGATCCACAACTTCCTCAGAGAACGTCTACAGGTCGTCAAATTCAAGGTATATCATCATCAGAATCGGAAGTACGCAGCTCAGTACCACAAGGTACAGTATTGGACCCACTCCTGTTCATTATCATGCTAACAGACATAGACAGTGTAGTAAACAGCATCAGTATAGTAAAATCCTTTGCAGTCGATACAAAGATCAGCAGAAAAATCAGCTATACAAATAAAATGGAGGCCTTGCAGAGGGACACGAACAAAATATACAAATGGTCAGAAGACAACAACATGACATTTAACACCGAGAAATTTCAGCTCTTGAGATATGGTAGAAATGAGGAACTTAAACAGACTGCACATTATGCTCCAGATAGACAGGAAATTCAGAGAAGCACGAAAGCGGTCGATTTGGGGGTAATAATGACCGATGATGCGAAATTCCAAACAAAATCAGATAGCGATAAATAAAGCAAAAAGAGTCGCGGGACAAGTACTAAGAACGTTCAAAAGAAGGGACAGGACAGTAATGATTCCCCTTCTAAAAACACTGATTATACCAAAACTTGAATACTGCTCAGTTTTGACGTCCCCATATAAAAAGGAAGAAATTAATAAACTAGAAGAAACTCAGAGACATTTAACAGCCAAGATTGATGGCTGCAAAGAACTCAACTACAGTACTGGGAAAGACTACGTAAACTAAATCTGTACTCCCTGGAAAGAAGAAGAGAGACGTATACCATAATCTACATGTGGAAAATGACCGAAAAACTGGTACCAAACCTCAAACTAAAAACAATTACTATTCAAACAACGCTGGAAAATAGAAAAGGCAGAATGTGTAATGTTTCCAAATTAGAGACAAGGGAATCTTCAACACAGAGAAAATAGCTTGGTTGTCAGGGGGGGGGCCAAGACTTTTTAAACCAGCTTCTAAAGGACCTCAGAAACGTCACAGGGGTCAAAGTTGAAGTCTTCAAAAGAAGACTCTATGCCTGGCTCAAGACGGTACCAGATGAGCCGGGTGTACCTAGCTATGTGCGGTGCAGAGCGAAAGAGAGCAACTTGCTCCTCCACCAAGCCAGGCGGCCTAGAGGCGGGGCCACCAGCTTGACCGTGTGAAGAGAAACCAACGCACGGAACATCAACGAGGTTAATGAGGTATATATATATATATATATATATATATATATATATATATATATATATATATATATAATTGTAGATGAAGGAATGATTTTAGGGAATCGGAATTAAAGATGTAAAAAGGATGATCAACGCCCACGTCAACTTTATGAAAACAGTAGGTCCTCGCCGTTCCTGAAAACGCTCGCGGAAGGCAAATTAGCGGACAGCTAACTTATAATTTAATGGTAATAAATAGGTTAGGGTCCCTAACTCTAACTATGCTATATATGACACTTAATTATTGTTATTATTGGGTAGACAATGTAAATCGGTTGTTGTTTGTAGTTTGACAACTGTCAGAAGGTCGCGGATACGCAAACCAAAGGCTCGTGGACCGTAAAACATGATCTCAATTAATCGCTCGCGGATACGCGGATTCGCGGAGCGGAAACTCGCGGACGGCGCGGACCTACTGTATTTAATATCAAACGTTTCGGGAGTCGAACTCCCATCATCAGTGGTATTTTTAATTTGTACGCAGAATTATGCTCATTTAATTTAAGCTTTTGTTGGTGTGTATATATATATATATATATATATATATATATATATGTAATTTTTATTATATATGCAATAAAATCACAGAACAACACGTGATCTTTATAATAAGCAAACAACCACAGGGAAAAGGAAAAGGAAACACGAAACCCGAGCGCTTTCGTGATATATTCACATCTTCAGGGACAAGAAATATATTTAAATAAAAAAAAATAAAAAAAATATATATATATATATATATATATATATATATATATATATATATATATATATATAAAGACTCCCTACTTCTTAGATCTCATATATTTTGCACAGTTTTAACCACTGTGCAAAATGAAACAGAGTTAACTGATTATATAATTCTGCGTACAAATTAAAAATACCACTGATGATGGGAATTTGACTTCCGAAACGTGGCGTTGATCATAAATGCGGGCAAATATTTTAACAAGTTTCATGCAAAATATCCGAAAATAAATAAAGATTATATGTTTTTCCTCTTTTATTTATGATGTTATTTTTCAGTTTTGAAAAAGTAAATATTTTTCCTCTTTTTATGAAACTGAAAGCCAAAATGAGATTTAAGAATTCTTTTGACTTGATTACATTTGCAAAAATAGAAATGTAGACGCAGTGTTAGGGAAAAAGTATATATATATATATATATATATATATATATATATATATATATATATATATATATATATTATATATATTCTGCCCTGTGTAACGGTAATACGTGTTTCAATCGAAATCCGTATTAGCGAAAACCTAACTCTGGTAAGTGCCAGTAGCTGTGTGAATATCTGGTGTACCAAAGTGATATTTTCTTAATGGTAAAAGTACGTCATATGACATAAAAGTAATACAAGGCAATTTATTCTTACTCGATTAGTTACATTTAAAGACAAAAATTAGGTTTGTTTTTCCTCAAATTTCTACAACCATCCCCTGATATCTCCCGCGACCGTTCTCACTAGCACCAATCAATGGAAATACACAACGAGTGACATCCCCCATCCCTCGGAGTAAAGGAAACCACTCTCCCTCACTCCTCTATAGTCAAAACCCTCACACCCCTCTCCTTCTTGAGTAAATTTTTCGATCACCAATCTTTATATACAGGGTGGGAAAAAGTTTTTAAGGATTTTATACATACAAATAATTTGTTAATAATAAATAAATTCCAGTGATATCACTGCAGTGTATGCGATACGTTTCAAAGCAACTATACAAGACCAGGAGTGATCCTAGCCTAGAACAGGAAGGCGCGAGGCCCTAGCCCCAGTCAGCGTCATGTCAGTAACGATGGAATACAGCAATGGACAAAAAGTGTATCTTGTATCGTCGGCTATTCCTCATAATAAATGTGAAGAAAGGTTGCATTTATTTCAACAAAAACATAATAAGCCACCACCAAATGCATCCACTCTTCGATACTCGAAGCTTAAACGTTTGGAAACAGGGAATCTGGTAAAAGATGGTTCAAGAAGTGGAAGGCCAGTAACGGCGGCAGGAGACAACAACAAAGAAAATATCCTCATTACTATTCAAGTCGATCCAACAACATTAATGAGAAAAGTCACAGAGGAATTGGGTATTTCCAAATTTTCGGTAGCAAACATATTGAAATCACAGGGGTACCACAATTACAAACTCATTTACTCTCAGCTCATACACGACGATGATTTTGATAGACGGCTGCAGTTTGCTGAAACAATGACACAAAAGTTCAACAGTAATCCAGATTTCTTTTGAAAGATCACATTTTCAGATGAATGTGTTTTCGGTTTAACGAGTAAAGGAAACAAACACAACGTTTACTACCGAGCGAAAAAAAACAACCCAAAATACGATTGGGTAAATCCGTTAAAACGGCTACACTAACAGTTTGGGTGTGCACTAGTTATTCAGGACTGTTTGCTTTGACATATCGAAAGTTACGATTGATGGAAAACGCTACTGCCAGGTATTGAGAGACAAAGTTTTGTCACAGTTTACTAATGGCGTTGGCAGGAATTGGCTTTATCAACATGATGGAGCGTCGCCACATTACTCTGCAACTGCCCGTGAGATTCTGGATACCAACGTTGAAGGAAGATGGGTTGGGCGGCCAGGTCCCATCGAGTGACCAGCCAGATTACCTGATTTAACTCCCATGTGATTTCTGGCTTTAGGCTTATTTGCGTGACAAGCTCTACACTCGTGGTTTCATCTACCCCAATGTGAATGCCCTTCGCCGCAGAATAGATGAACAACTGAAAGGATCCCACTCGATATGTTCAGAAGAACAATGAAGAGTTTCACAGAGAATCCACAAATGTATGATAGCGGATGGAGAACTCTTTGAAGATTAAATTACAATTTAATAAAGTATTTGTATGAATAAAATTCTTTCATACGTTTTGTTGGATTTGTTTCATCATTTGAATACTTATCCGTATAATGTTGTTAACTACATAGTTGTATGTATAAAATCCTTAAAGACTTTTCTCCCACCCTGTACTATTGCTTATAAATAGCACGGAAATGGGGAACCGATTTCAACAATACTGCAAGGTCTGCAACAATGCAACCGATGAATCGGAGGCAATTAGATGTGATCGTTTTCAATTTCTCTTTGATTTTAACTGCCTGAATTGGAAAGATGAAGATATCACTCCTATCGCAAGTGCCAAACAACTAAATGGAGTAAAATATTTCTGTGAAAAATATATAACGAAATAGATTCGTTTACGGTTTATAAAACAGAGAGAGATACTGAAGAAACAGCAAAAGAAGAAAATATAAATGATGAGCAGAAAGAAACAGGAAAGGAGACGAAGAAAAGTGAAGCAGATACGAACATGTCGCATGTCAGTACACCGACACACAAAGAGAGGGAAAAAATTATTGTAACAAAAGCACTAAAAGAAACCACAGCATAAATACAGTAAATAACGAATAACAAGAGAGAAATTACAATACTAGACTGAGGTTATCATCAAGAAAAGAAATGAAACAAACAACAAATACAAGGGCTCCGAGCAATGTTCCCTCCAATTGTTTTTAGTCCGTGTCTGCAAGAAATTTTCGTTGTGCATACATTTAGATTCATGGTGAAAAATTGTGCAAACTTTTCTGAGCGCTATTATCTTCAAAATGAAATATATATAAATATTAAATACTTAATAAATATTATTTCCATAAGGTCATAACTTGATCATTACGGTACTATTAAATGGATATTAAAAAACTGTTTACAATATATTATATATTCTTAAAAAAGAAAACATTTTATCCATTCTAAAAATATGAATAAAATAAAAAATAGTAAAATAAAATTCAACAAAATAAAGAAATAAAATAAAAATAACATTAGTTGAAAATGACTATTTTAGTTATCATTTCTCAAAACAATTTTTAGCATTTAGCAATTTAAAATAGACTATCAAGATTAATACATGATTTTATCCATTCACAAAATAGGAATTATGAGATAATTACTATTCGTTTTTATGCAAAAATAAGAAAGAGAAGGTTTATATTCAATGCGTTAATGTATAAAAGAAAAAATGCAAATACATAGAATAAAAAAAACTCGTATTGCGTAATTGCGCGGACGTCGGCAAAGTCGGGCGGAAGGGGTTAATACTTAAAAGAGTGACTATAGAGTAGGGTGTGTCAATTTTGTCAACTTTTTTCAAATCAATTTTGGTAGTGAAAATATAGTCTTTTCATGTCAAAACTTGAAGTTGGCCAACCAAAATGAAATAAAATAACCCTTACCTACATCAATTTTACCTTAAAGTTTCAGAAATTGACTCTTTCACTAAATAATAGGACATAAATTGATTAACTATTCATCTGTCACAGAATTATCCCACTGATCGCATATGGAGTGTTTCCAAGGTCATATAGTTGTTGTACAATGTACAAGTCACAACATGAATAGAACTGTCCCTCACTCTCAGTCCTCAGTTGCCTCTTAGATGTCATAGACGGTGGTTTGCTGTTATTGCTCTTGTACCTACTTCATAGTTATTCTACTAGACGAATACTACAGTTTAACTGTAATTATGGATTATTGATTATTACAATTATTTATTATTATCATATTCTTCTGTCTAATTATGTTGTAATCCCATGAAATATTTTTTTATTGAATTTTAGAACCTATCGAATGACTAAACTTTGAAACATCGTAATTGATATAAAATACTCAAATGTTTTTCTTTCTTTTCAGATATTCATAAAATGGCAAAATTGAAGACAAGAGGTCAGTCGTCATGCCACTTGAGCCTGTTAGTCGGTACAGGCAAGGAGCTTCCCGTATCAGAACTACCAACAGTGCGAGACATGCTGAGACTAGGGTTACTCCTTCGTGAACAAAATACAAAGGATAGAAGGAACTACACAGAGAAAGAGCTCATAAGGGACATGATTCCCCCTCTTCTGCATCAGTGGAAAAAAGCTAATGTGTTATTCAAACCACCTGTACTCAATCAGTATAGAACTATTGAGCTAAAATTAACAAAGCTGTGGCACAAAGCAGTTGAGACATCACTTGGTAAAGGAAAACTAGCAAAGAAAAATAAATTTCTGCACACACTTGATACTCTTCTTGACATTTTTAACTGCCAGTGTCCCATAGAGTTGTCTTCTGAAGCCAATTGTTCTCCCTCATGCAGAAGAGAACCTCACCCTCACATTGATTGTCGCTGTCCTCGTGAGAAGAAGATCCCTGTTTTGGAGCTGGCTTTCATAAAGGCGTAGAGAACAAAGGCAGGAGGCCAAGGAAGTATGCAGATTGGTTCGGCAGATTATTCAGAAACCAAAAAACAGATTGTTATTGCTAAGAAAAAAGAGAAAATCCGAGAGGGAAGAAAGGAAGAAAAAGAAGAGTGAAGAAGCCACTCAAAGAGATGAAGAGCTCTATCAAGAGGTTTCTCACTTCTTTGAAAGTTCTTCAGATGAACAGAAAGAAGCAACATCAGATGATAGCTCCAAAATGCCATCTGAACCTTCGCCGAAGAGAATGAAATACAACACTAAAGACATCTCAAACATTGCCCTTGCCAGTATTCGCCACCATACGGGGCTACGAGAGACTGCAGAGATTGCCACTGCCGCTTGGATAGATGCAGGCCTCATCAGCCGAGAAGATACATCCTTAGTGATAGATCATAATAAGATAAGAAGAGCACAAGAAAAAATAATGAAGGAAATATCTGATCAGCATGAAAAAGATTTGAAGGAGGAAGGTCTCTCTTGCCTTTTGGTTGATGGAAGAAGAGATGACACAAAAGTTCTCCTTGAGGTAGAGGGAATGGACAGAAAGTTTCCCAGTCTCATCAAAGAAGAACACTACTCTGTGTGTTCCGAACCTGGTGGCCGCTATTTGTTTCACTTTGTTCCTGAAGCAGAAGTAGAAGGCAAGAAACATGCAGAGGCAATTGCTGATCAAATAATATGTTGGCTTCAAGAAAGAAGACATGACAGTTCACTGGTGGAGACTCAACTGCGGTGAACACTGGATGGCAGGGCGGTGTTATGACGCATTTAGAGAAAAAACTTGGAAGAAGGCTTGTTTGGATTGTATGTGATTTGCACACAGGGGAACTACCTCTTCGTCGTCTCATCCAGGAACTTGATGGTCCTACAAAGAGCAACAAGTGGTCAGGCCCCCTTGGCAACATGCTAGATGAAGCAACGGAATTAGAAATAAATACAAAATTTCCAAAGGTCGAAGTAGGCCCTCCCCTTCCAGTGTTGTCTGAAGAAGTTATCAAAGACCTCAGCATGGATCAATCTTACGCTTATCGTATTGTTCAAGCAATCAGATCGGGAGAGTTGCCTCAAAATCTGGCTCTCTTGGAGATTGGACCCGTAAGTCACAGTCGTTGGTTAACTACAGCGATTTGTTTCTGCAGGATTTGGGTTTCCGAACATGCACTGAAGGGCAAAATGCTACAGAATTTGATGTTGATTGTTAAATTTATTATTGGGTTTTATCTTCCTCACTGGTTCAATGTAAAACTTAATCCAATGTGGGTGGAGGGGCCCAACCACATTTTGTTTCAATTACAGCTACTGAGAACCCAAAGGAAAGTAGTGGTGGACATCGTGTTACCTGTGGTGAGAAGGTCCGCTTGGTATGCTAGGCCAGAGGCAGTTTTGCAAGCAATACTCTGCAGCCAATGTACCAAAGAGCGAACTGAGGCTGTGGAAATCATTCTAAAGCTTAGAGGAACATCACTAGATGACGACCAGCTTGGAGACTGCTCTGTTCAGACAAGGAAGGTACCTCCGATAAACGTCAATGACACGAAATTGTCAGAATTAGTTAACTTGAGTTCGGAAGTTTTGGAGCCACCACTGACAACATGTATAACAAACAAAGATTTAACACAACTTAAAGAGGCCCCAATGCAAGTGCCAAAGTGGCCTTCTCACACTCAGAGTGTGGAGAGATGTGTGAAAATGGTCACAGAAGCAGCTAGTCAAGTTTACAGTCACGAGAGGCGAGAAGGCTACATCAAAGCGCAAGTAGCAAGCCGAATACTGATGTCAAGGAACCGCAGCAAAAAGGACATGACTGCATTGGTTATTTTCAAATAAAGACTCTGAATGATATCTTATTGCCACTTTAAATGTTGATAGGATGTTTGCGCACATTTGTTATTTTGTTACGAATTTACAGAAAAATGGAATTTTTTAATTAAAATTGATGTAGGTAGGAGTATTTGTTATTGTTTTTGAAAGCAAGGATATTATTTTGTATGCCAAATAATTACATTAAATTGCTACCAAATCATATGATTTTCAATTTAGTCATTTCACCCCCAAAATTGACACACCCTACTATAGAGTATGTTGATGCAAATGGTCAGCCTTGTGTGAATGGTATATTTTTGAAATTACTTCATTTACTGTCGTGACTCATGATACGCTTGAGCCTGTGCGCATTTTATTTTGCTGTGTGCGCGGGTTTCACAACGTGTGTGTGTGCGCACACGCACACACCTTAGAGGGAACATTGGCTCCGAGTAATAATGCGGAAAGAACTGTATACAAAGAGCATTTACAGATATAAGGAAGGACTGTGTATATATGAACACCCTACCACAGAGCTTTCCAAACTGTGTGTCGCGACACATTAGTGTGTCGCCAATACCTCCCAGGTGTGTCGCCAAATTTAGTTAATTATTTTCAATTTTTTTGTATTTTGAAAATTTTGATTTTTGTATCAACAAAATCGGCTACAAGATAAACCACCTACTGAAAAATTATCTGATATTTGATATTTGATAACAAAAATTAATTAGTGTGTCGCCAACGTGAAAAGTTTGGAAAGCTCTGCCCTACCATATGTAATTTCTGTTATAATCACAGTCACTATAAATTTGGTGACAGCTACAAATTTTATCACCCCCACCATTTGCAAGCACTACGCAAGATAGAGGGTCTGCAAATATGGTAAAAAGTGCTCCTAACATCACCTCCGAACAAACACAAAGGACAATAGGAAAATGGCAAGAAACCTACGAATACAAACCACGAAACAAATTTTCTTGACATCGCAGACACAATACTGCTACTAAGCTTCGTATAGCACATCGCAGACACAATACTGCTACAAAACTTCGTACAGCACATACAGTCAACACAGCTGTAAACCTCCGAGACGAACCGTTACCAAACAAGAAACTACCAGAACAGGTAACAGGAAACGGAACTTTCTTGGAGGACCATAGGAATACAAAACACACAACACTGAAGGAAATTGAATTTGGAATATTCGAACGACAACGCAAAACAGGAACTAATAAATATAGTCCTAGCAAATATTCAAGGGCGAAGACCGAACGACACGATAAGCAAAGTTTCATACCTAAAAGGATTCATGGAAGAAACAAGGACTGAGGGAGAAGATTGTAAACACCAATCGACCAGGGACTTTAGGCCGGAGACAGAGAGTGCTGGAACTCTCGTTTCTCCTGTCATTGTCCTCCTTAACTTTATCTTTTTCCGTGTCTCATCTACCTTGTGAGCAGTCCAGCATGCCCTCAAATACACACTTCTCTCTCTGTTCCCCAATACACATACATTCATCTTACACACTACACAATCTCTCTCCTTCTTCTGTGGAAGAGCATTTTGCGGGTGCTTGCCCTTGGCTCCTCCTTCCTAATAAAAAAATATATATGCTTACGAGAGAGCCGTATGACAGAGACAATAATAAGTAAACCAAACAGCTACGTGGAACATTTAGCAGTAAAAATTTAAAAACTAAATGTGATACGAATGGTCATCTACAAACTTCCGAACACTCCAGCTGCAAAATTCTCTGAAGCCATTGCCGACATCAGTAACCTATTAAAATCCTTAAACACCCCATCTCCAATATAATACTCTGCAGCGATTTTAAGTTCCCATTTATGAAATATAAAAGGATGGGAAGAAATGTATATACACACCAGGACAAGAGAGGCACAAGAGAAGACCAGGAACAAGCAAAAATGTTGATTGCTTTTACAAATGAATTTATGTTAACACAGGAGATAAAAGATAACACCAGAAAAAATAATTGCTTGGATCTGGTATTCACGAATAACACCAACTTAATCAGATATAAAAATAACACCAACAAATATCTCAGACCACAACATTATCGTGGTATTAACTAATATGGAGAGAGCGCTGAAAGTAAATACTCGTTTGAAGAAATAAGCAAACTTGAGATTTTTAACTAAACTCAAATACTATAAAATGGGGAGAAATAAGATCCTATATGGCACAAATAGAGTAGAAAAGAGTCTAAGAGGAAAAACCACTCGAAGAAATTCTAATAACCTTGGAAGAAAAGACGCTGGAAATCTTCTAAAAATATGTTCTAACAGGCAAAGTGGCAAATAAATCTACAACTTCCTCAGAGAACGTCAGCAAGTCATAAAAATCCACGGTGTATCATCATCAGAATCGGAAGTACGCAGCTCAGTCACACAAGGAACAGTATTAGATCTACTCATATTCAGTATGATGCTGACAGACATAGACACTGAAGTAGCCGGCAACAGTATATTAATATCCTTTTGCTGACGATACAAAGCTCAGCAGAAAAATCTGCAATGCAGAAGAGATGGAAGCCCTACAGAGAGACACAAACAGAATATGCAAATGGTCAGAAGACAATAACATGAATTTTAACACCGAGAAATTTCAGCTCTTAATATATGGAAGAAATGAGGAACTTAAACAGAGGGCATTCTGTGCCCCAGATAGAAAGGAATTTCAGAGAAGCACGAAAGCAAAAGCTTTAGGAGTCATAATGATCGATGATGCACAATTTGAAATACAGAATCAGATAACGATAAACTAAGGAAAAACAGTTACGGGACAACTACTGAGAACCTTCAAAAGGAAGGATGAGAATATAATGATTCCCCTGCTGACAACACTAATCCTACCAAAACTTGAATACTGTTCAGTCTTGACGTCCCATACCGAATAGAAGAAATTAATAAACTAGAAAAGAAATTAATAAAAAGGAATTAATAAAATTAATAATAAGAAATCCAAATAAATTTCACAGCCAAGATTGATGGCTGCAAAGAACTCAACTACTGGGAAAGACTACATAACTTAAATCTATATTCACTGGAAAGAAGAAGAGAGAGAGAGAGAGATACACCATAATTTACACATGGAAAATAATAGAAAAACAAGTACCTAACGTCAAACTCAACCCAGTAACCATCCAAACAACAATAGAAAAGAAAAATAGGAAAAATAGAATGTGTAGTGTTCCCAAACTAAACACCCGACAAAGGACACCTTCAATACTGAAGGAAAATAGCTTGGTTGTCAGGGGTCAAGAATTTTTAACCAGCTTCCGAAAGACCTCTGGAACATCACAACTGTCAACGTTGAAATCTTCAAAAGAACAGTAGGTGCCTGGCTCAGAACGGTACCAGATAAGCGGGTGTGTCTGGCTATGTGCGATGAAGATCGCAAGAGAGCAACTCGTTCCTCCATCAGGCCAGGTCTAGAGGTAGGGACACCAGCTTGACCTTCGTGTGAAGAGAGGCTGACGCACAGAACTTCTGTCAGGTCTACCAAGTACTAACGTTCGGGGTTCGACTCTCGATCGTGCTGGTTATTATAGTTCGGGAGATGTATCATGTTGACCAAGTATTTGTGGAAATGTGTGTGTGTGGTGTGTGTGTGTGTGTGTGTATATACACACACACATATGTGTGTGTGTGTGTGTATATATATTGGGCTCTCTCAATGTTGAATCCAGACGTGACCACAGAGTGCGCCGACTCTTGTCTTCGCTTGCGGGATCCGGGAGCTTTCCTTAGCCCTCTTTTCACCCGCCGAGTGTGGATTAACTGAGAGTCAACTTTAATTTTTAGGCACTTTAATTAAATTCAGGTAAACGGATTACAGGCAAAAGTTTATGACTATACTTCGCTTTAAGTTCAGAAGGTTATATTTGAAGTAAGTTCACAAGGTTATATTTGAATTATTCTTAAGTCTAAAAGTGACAATTAAGGTCACGTTGAAATAAATGAATTAAGTCTGCTGGCGTTTCCTTTAGTCAGATCCTCAATTCCGATATTCCGATATAAAGCGTATTCCCTATTTGAGGTGAAATGCTCCCTTCACTCAGGGTTTTAATTACGTTAATTGAAAATGTCAGACGGCCTCCTTCTTGGGCACCCCTGCCCGTTCTAAGGCCTTCTCAAAGCACAACTAATGACATACGGGGTAACTCGCACCCCGTTACCCGAGGTAAAGATAATCAACGACTCCCTTCTGAGGCTACCGTCGCCCGTTCTGAAGTCGCAAGCGTAGCTAATGCATACGAGGTAACTCACACCCTGTTACCCGCGGAGTCCTAGGTAAGACACTCTGAGAAGATAACTGAATAAGTTTCCCGCTACAGTCTATTCGTTAATCTTCCCTGTTGAGCTCTACCCCAGAATCTGTCCTTCAATGGTTGGACCCAGTGGTGTAGTGCTAAATAAAGAAGTGAGGGAACGCATTTTGAAAGTGTTACTCAGATGCGGGGGGGGACAATGGCGAGCGCGGCGAGCCTATACAGCTGGGGGTCCGGGGGCACTGTAAGCCCCCCTGGAAATCTTTTGAAATCTGACCAATTTCAGGGATATTTTGAGGTCATATGCACTGGATATTAGGATATATTCCAAGGTTGAAGATGCAGTATTTCCAGTGTCATTAGATATATGACATCCAGTACGATCAATAAAAATAGCTAACAACTGGAATGATTAACTAAAAAAAAGTTAACAACTGGTACGCCGTGGTGACTGTTTCACCAGATCTTTATAGGCTAGCATTGCCTCAGTCGAAGCTAAAAGAAATGAAACAGTTAATGATTCTTTCTCATATTTCTTCTAGGGGTGGGAATTAAAATTTCATGACGTTAGAGATTTGTAAGTTCGGATTTATTTGAAATAGTGAGGGAAAGCCGTTCCGTCTACCAAAAAAGTAAGGGAACGCCGTTCCCACGCGTTCCCACAGCACTACACCACTGGTTGGACCCCTCCTTATATACGAAGGAATCCATTCTCACATACGTCAGAGAGGTGAGTCACCATGAGACCAAAAGAATGTGTACTTCTCAAAGTCAAGGTTCCCATCCCGAAACTCGAGACGGATGCGAAGTGTTTGCTTGGAAGTCAAACATGAGAATAGCGAGCGTATGATGTCGCGAAAGTGCGTCTGAGCGCTTTTGATTAAAATGAATGGCTGTTTTAATATCATATTTCATATTTCGGGGTGTGCTTGAGGGCTTAGAAAAGATGAAGCAGACTCGAGCGTCAGTTAATGAGATAAAGACGGGCGCCTGCTCTTGTAAGATATTCAAGAAGGTGGACGTCTGCTCGTGTATAACATTTAAGAAGGTGGGCGTGCTCGTGTATGACATATATATATATATATATATATATATATATATATCGGCTATTGATTGATTGATTGATGGCGTGGAAAACGCAGTTTAATAATGAACAGGAACACCAGGGAAAAAGTAAACATCATTCAAGGATTAATCAGTACCAACGCTTCGGAGTGCACTATTTCCATCTTCAGGGCTAAAATAATAAAAGGCAGATCACATGAAGATCAGGGCCCCCAGCCTTCGCTAGTTAGCCTTATAAGGCTTATAAGCCTTATAAGGCTAACTAACGAAAATATCACGATCTAACCTAACCAATCGTTATGTCAACTGTACGCCCTTCACGATTGGTAAGGTTAGGTCGTGATATTTTCGTTAGTTAGCCTTATAAAGCTAACTAAAGAAGGTTGGGGGCCCTGATCTTCAAGTGATCCTAAAAGGCCAATTCACATACAAAATACAAATTGCAATTGTAAGTTGCTTAATAACAATTTAAAGTAACAAAGTTAAAATTATAAAAAATACTTAAGCTAATCATAAAAAGTAGCTTTTCTTAGCTACTTTTTATAATTTTAACTTTATTTTAATTTCATCTATTTACCTTACTTTTAATGATTTTACATTTTCTTAGCTACTTTTTATAATTTTAACTTTGTTACTTTAAAGTGTTATGAAACAACTTACAATTGCATTTTGTATTTTGTATGTGAATTGGCCTTTTATTGTTTTAGCCCTTAAGATGGAATTAGTGCATTACGAAACGTTGGTACTGATTAAACCTTGAAAGATGTTTATTTTTTCTCTGGTGTTCCAGTTTATTATATATATATATATATATATATATATATATATACACTGTGTGTATATATATGATGAAAATAACCACGAAGGAAAAAGAAAACACGAAATAATGCTCTTTCGTCTAATGACATCCTGAGGAACATTGACGATGTCATTAGACGAAAGCGCTTGAGCACTATTTCGTGTTTTTTTTTACTTCGTGTTAATTTTCATTATATATATATATATATATATATATTATATATATATATATACTCTACATATTATTTAAAACTGATTACAGTATTTTACAGAATGTAAATGAAGTAAGGTTTAAAGTACTAATGCGCTCCTACATCATTCGGAACAAAACAAAACGGTCATTTTTAACAGTAATTTTTAACCATTTTTAACGTATATTACGTTATGGAAAGGAATTGCCTCGAGCATGGTCCTCGCGATGTCCAAATGATTCCGTTTTGGGAAAATGAGTTGAAGTGCCCAAAGTCGCTCCCCCGCTTTCTCCTCATTTTGATTAAGGGGCGTCTCTCCTCCAACGTGAGGGAAGAAAGAAGGGAAGAGTTAAGTAATGGGTCCCGCCTACTGGCGGCCTGAGTTCCACTATGCCATCTGTCAACGCTCGGCGGATTGGTTAGAAGAGCGGGTACCCATCGACCTAATGGCCGTTAAATATTTGAAAAATATGATTTACTGTAACACCCAAATTACCATCATAATTCCTCATTAACAGAGGAAATAGAGCGGCACATAAATTTAAAAATAATGGATTGAAGACCCTTAAATCTTCTAAACAGAAAAATGAAAATCTGACTAAGCGTCGATAAAAAAGTTTAAAAAATTCTAAAAAGGTTATAACACCGGAATCTCGTTTTCTATCGCTTCATAATAAAAGAAAACTGTGAAGAAACCTTTTTAATGGATAAATGCAGAAAATTTTTACATATTTTGCGCATCAAACATGAATTATCTTAAATCTGTTGAGATAAATCCTATCGATTATTTTCCGTTTCTTAGACTTCTCGTATTAGAAATACACGTTTTTTCAATTTATAACAAATTTTATGACATGAAAAATTTTAATATTTCTCTATCAGTATATATATATATATATATATATCAGGCCCGTAGCCAGGGGGTGTCGGGGTGGTCAAATGAAATGCCCCCCTTGACAGGAAAGGTCCACTTTTGTAACCATAGTTATAACTTATGATGTGATATTATAATATATAACATCATTTAGTAAATAAACACTTACATTTTTTTGAAAAGCAAATAACCATAAACGGTTTATCTTAATCCTTTGAAAACCTTTTCTAAATCTCACTTTACGTCAAATATGTAGATGATCCAAGTAATTTGAGCAGCCACTGTATGTCGCTGCACCAAAAAATCCGCCTTTCTACAATTTCGACCCCCCTTGGGAAGTCCTGGCTATGAGACTGTATATTATATATATATACAGTATTGTGACAGTTACTTTTTTGTAATTAATTAAAATTATTATTTACTGTCTCAAATAAGTAATTAATTACAGTTACTAGTTATTCCGAAAGTTACTGTACTTTCAACATTCTTCCTGGTTTTAGCGAGCATCTTATCCTGAAAAAAGTACTTTCCGTGACAAGTGATACTTGCGAAAATTGTTCATTTGTCTTAGAATGATTGTGAGCTAACAAATAAACAAGAAGACTGTATCATACGTATTAACATTAGATTGTTGATGTTAATGTTGTCAGTAAAGTTGCACTGTGCGCAATATGGACATCGAGGAAGGATTTTAAAAAAAAGTAGCTACTCACTTTTTATCCTCACAGAAATAAGTAACTGATAGAAGTTACGAATATTTATGATTTTTCGTAACTAGTTACAGTTACTAAAAAATGTAACGATTACTGAGTGACTAGTTAAGCACAGTACTGTATATAGTATATACGTATATCTAGTGATGGATCGAGTGGTCGGTTTTTCACAACCGCGGTTGCGGTTGTGTTTGCGGTTATCATATACTAGGAAAAATGCGTAATTATTAACTGGATTTAGCCACTATAGTGCGATTTAGCCACACTTGGTACATAATATATACTAAATAGTATTTATTTAGTAAATACCTTATGTTGAACACAAGTTTTGCAATACACCGCTACCGCTATTTGTATGTTGCAAAACTTGTGTTCAACATAAGGTATTTACTAAATAAATACAATTTAAATGAAGTATATTCTAAACTTATATAGCTATTATGAAAGAATAGGTCAAATTAATTAAAACCATATTTTGCACTAAGTGTGTTACCAGGATGAAGGACGAGGACCCATCGCACTGTTCATCCCACCTACCACTTTCCCCAGCCTCCACCCATTAGAAAGTTATGGATTATTATTCATTTGAAAAACTGATGTCAAACTTAATGACAGGCAGTGTGAATTTCAAGAAATAATTTTTGCTGCATTTTCACCTTTCAAGCGGCAACGCCTCTCATCGTACAACGTTCCCGCTCCACGCATAAGGAGACCCATCATTTTCTTTTTAAAAAAAGAAATATTTCTAATTAACCTAAAATTAAAATTAACTAAGCTTTTACAACCGCAACCGCACTTATGGAACGGCGGTTGCGGTTACGGTTGCGGTTGTGAATTTTTGTGCGGTTGTAGTGCGGTTGCGGTTGCGGTTGCGATTATTCGATCCATCACTAGTATATACAAAGGACATCAAACAGCAACAGACCAATTGGTCCCTATATATATCTGTGTGTGTGTTGTGTGTGTGGTGTGTGTGTGTGTTTGTGTGTGTGTGTGTGTGTTTCCAACTCAGAATGGTTCCCTGAGATAATTTTAATGGAAAACACAAAATTAATGTGCACAGAAGAAGGGACTCTTCTGGGATATTAAAGCCACATTAGTTCTGTCTTATATATATATATATATATATATACGGTGTGTATATATATTTTATATATGCAGTATATAGGTCGTCGTGGTTTTATTCATCATATATATATATATATATATATATATATATATAATATATATATATATATATATTTGTGTGTGTGTATTCCTGTTTTCAAGACGTTATTAGCATAATTCTGGCATTACATGCAAATGTTTCCATCCTTTCTCCGTTTTCTTTTATGAAATGTTCGTAGGGGAGGCTACTTTATTTTATTTTATTTGGATATTTATTTTGATTTGACTACCAACTCTCTATAAAGAAGAAGCTACAGGATTTACTCTAAGAAAAATATTAATCTCGAGTGTGTGTGTGTGTGTATTAGGGTGACACTTATTTTCGAAAGTTTGAATTTTTATCGGGACGGGCGCGTTTCTGGTTCCATTTTGTCAAAAGATATCGTGTGTAAAATATGTTTGAAATAAAACAATATTTAGAACTGCCTCAATACGGTCAAAGTTTGTATATTTTCTCGAAAAGTAGAAATTTTAGATCATGATGTTCTATGCCTCTAGCAAATAAAATATCACTTCTAGTTTGTTCAAGCTACTAATCTTGACCTAAAACATATAACTGGACTTCATACTTTCAACTCTAGGTCCCCTCAACTCGAGTATTAGCCCCTCAAGGGGGGGGGGGTATCATGGGCGCCCATCTCCCTCTCATTGTTGCCTACTTTGCAGAGGTCACGGTGGACTTGCGGGCGGTTGGGAAGTCACAGCGGTGCTTCTCGACCACTTGTAAGAGGAACTGCCTTTGGTCTTCACTCTTGGTAAGGGCCAGGTTGAAAGACTGCATCAACGCCACCCCGCGCTCCGCGAAGTCATTGACAACTTGAAGGGCCTGGACTCGGCGGGATGCGGCGATGAAGGCTGGGTCCGTCCGCCACTCCTCCGGATCCTTGAGCAGGAAGGCGGTGCTGATGTCCAGAACCTTGAAGAACTCCTTTGATGTAGTCGTTGTGAACTTGGCCAATGTATTGTTGGCGATTGAGGCGGTGGACAGGTCCACATTGATACGCCGCAGGGGATCCTCCGATCCTTCCTCTTCTTCCATCGCTTTAATCATCTCCCGCTTTGTCGCCAAGTCGATACCCTCGTCGAAGATGGCCAGGGTGACGAGGCGCTCGCTCAAGTACCATAGGTGCCTGGCGAAGACTGTCGCCGTCGCCTTGGCCACCGCTGAGTCCGGATAATAGACGAGGGCCTTGAGCAGCGCGAGGTCCGCGGCTGGGGCCGTTGCCGGGAGCGGCGCTTTGTACCAGGCCGTCACGTAGATGGACACGGCGAAGATGGTGAATCGCCGGATTCCAGCCGCTTCGCCTGACGACATCTGAAACTTTTCCCGGAACAGGAACAGTTTGATGGCATAGATGACTTTTGCCATCCAGCGCGCGCGATGGAAGGCGCCGGGACGAGCGAACCGGGCACCCCGCTTGTTTCGGACCGCCCAGCACAATTACAGAGAGCTCCAGAAGTTCCCTGTAGTCATCACGTGGATGTTGACCGTCGAGGAGGCGGCTGAATTCGATCAGCAGGTCGTCGCGGGCGTCCTTCAGGTGCTGCGGCATGGTTCCATCCTCGAAGGGCTTCGCTTTGGTTTGATCGATGAAGTCCCACTGGGCGGCGAATCGTTTGAACAGGAGGATGTCAGGACCAGTAGAGGGACCGAGGCACGCCGTGAATGCCTTCTCGCACACCAGTTCGTGGATGTGGTGGCGGCAAGCCAAATGAAGCACTGTCTTCTCGAGTTTCTGCTCAATGATATAGCAAGCTCCTCCTGAGAGTCCTGTGTTTGAGGCGGTGGTGTCAAAAGAGAGGGCACAGATCCGTCCCTTGATGTCCCAATCCTCGAGGGCAGAGAGGACGGCTTCCGCCATGGCGCGGCCGGTGCCGTCGGGGAGGCTGGGCACAGCCAGAAGCTTGTCGACGTTCTCCCCAGACACCAGAACTGGAAGGCGATCTTCAGCAGGGCCTCCGTCAGCCGCTGGTACGATTTTCCCGTCCCAGTGAACGGTCAGCGGCACAGTAGGATGGAAGGCTGCCTTCATTTCCGCTGCTGCCATAGCACGGAACTTTGCTCGGTCGCGGCGGGAGGATTCGCGGTTCAAGACCAGCTCAGGGTCGTGGCCCAAGCTCCTCGCAGCCGCCGACAGCAAAAAAACACCTTCTCGGTCGGTAAGTTTCGTCCGATCCATCGCTGCGGAGAGATCAGGGTGATCATCTTTTTCGACGCGCGGAATCGCTTGGGTGGTAAAGGGGTCGTAGATGCTTCTGCATTCGACGTGGACGGGCCCGGGAGAGAGGGCTCTTCCTCTTCTTCTCGGCGACGACGCCGTGTCGGTGACCGAGTCGGGCTGCTTGCACCTGAGCTGGAGCTCGATGCCAGTTCGACGAGTTCTTCTCGGCTCTCTCTGTTCGCCCTTTCATCATCTTGCCGGCGGCTCCTTTCCGCTTCCTGTCTCCTCGCACGCTCCTCCTCAGTGTGCAGCGTCATGTCACGTGTGGAGGAGATGCGGCCGCGCCGCACCTCGGCCCTTTGTCCCGTCAGGAACTCCCTGTCCTCTTCGATTGTGATCATCGACATCGCCTGTTCGTGTGCGATGTCGAAGAGGCGGTCAAGGGATGAGAGGAACTCGGCCTCGTTCCTGATTTGGGTCACAGTGCGCCGTTTCGAGTTCTTGTTCAGAGCCCGCCACTTCTCGTACATTCGGAGAACCTTGTCCCTTGCGCGTTGGTCTTTCTGCGTAGGAATACGGGACCGCTCCCAGAATTCCTTGACTGCGGTCACTGTCTCAGCGGCTGCTTCCTTGATCGGCTTCTTGACGTCAAGGTGAAGGTGGAAAAAGTACTGAAGCGCCTGCTTTCCCGTAGGCAGCATGCTTCCTGTGATGCTGTTCCCCAGGAGATAGACTGCTGTTTTAGATCTTGTTGCCGAAGCCATCACGTCGTTTCAGAACTCACTGAAAAAGAGAATGAAACACTGTTAGTGTTGGCAAAACTCGTCCCAACCCATTTTCTACTTAGAATAACATGTTCTTTCGCCTGTATCAATATTTGGATAAACTCGTGTTACACCCTGTATAATACCTCATTTTAGTCATCTGTACACCAGTGCGGAAGACTAAACCAACGACTCTGACCGTCCGTCTGTCTGTCTGTTATCATTTTTCAACTCAGAAACTACAGCAGCTATCGAAACGAAAACTGACATGATAACAGAACGCCATGAGTACTTTTCGACAAAAAGTATAAACTTTGACCTCGTTGAGGCAGTTCTAATTATTATTTTATTTCAAAAATATTTTACACACAATGTTTTTAGACGGAATGACACCAGAAATGCGCCCGTCCTGATAGGAATTCCCAAAAAATGAAAAACACCCCAAATAAGTGGCACCCTAGTGTTATATATATAAATTATAATGTTATAATGTTATAATGTTATAATGTTTCAGACCAACAAAGACCCTAGGATCAACTCATAGCTGGTCTACCTAACTGTGTTCGTAATCGTGTATTGTGTATGTCCTCCGTGGTGGCGGAGGGGACCTACAATTTTACATGGGTTCCGAACCACAAGAACATAAGAAACTTATTTAAAAACTGCCGGTAAATTGGCAACGACCAATTTTTACGAAACTAAATAATTATCAATTTAAAAATAATTAATTATCGGTTTAAAACTAAAGATAGAATCTCTCGGTCCAGAGGAGCAAGTCATAATAGACTACTATCCACAAATATGTTACATTCTATATCTATTTATAACGGACATGCAAATATATCAGATCCAAAGAATCCAGTCAATTTCATTACGGTATCCATCAAGTCACGGTCCATATCGATTGCGACCAAGTCAAAATTTACAACCATATACATTATCAATTTAAAAATAATTAATTATCGATTTAAAACTAAAGATAGAATCTCTCGATCCAGAGGATCAAGTCATAATAGACTACTATCCACAAATATGTTACACTCTATATCTATTATATAACGGACATGCAAATATATCAGATCCAAAGAATCCAGTCAATTTCATTACGGTATCCATCAAGTCACGGTTCATATCGATTGCGGACCAAGTCAAATTTACAACCATATACATTACAATATATACACTTACGAGGAAAAGTGTAGGTGTGGCTGTAAAGACTGTACAGTAATGTAGAAATGTGTGTGCACCCATTATGGGTCTCCCATTTAAAGGTGTTTGTGGGGCAAGTGAAGATCATGAGTTTTTCAATACCTCACAGTACTATGGGGGGCACCGCGTACTCCAAATGGGGTCTAACTAATGATTTATAAAGAGGAACTATAATATCGCGCGATTTGTACTCAAAATTTCGAGCGATAAAACCTAACACTTTGTTCGCCTTATTGACCGCCGCTGTACTTTGTTTCGCTACTTTTAAATCACCAGTGACTATAACTCCTAAATCTTTTTCCTGCTCTACGCTTGTTAAATCTTTCCCTGACATACTGTACGCAAAATTACCGTTACGCGAACCTATATGCATAATTTTGCACTTATCCACGTTAAATCTCATTTGCCATGTGACTGACCAATCAACGATTTTATTCAGATCTTCCTGAATTTTACCTCTATCTTCGTCATTAATCGCCCTACCACCCAGCTTCGTGTCATCCGCAAACTTTGAAACTGTACTGACTAGGCCGACATCTAAATCGTTAATATATATAAGAAAAAGCAAGGGGCCCAATACAGAACCCTGAGGAACGCCACTCGCTACATTAGCCCAACACGACTCCGCTCCATCAACGACCACCCTCTGTTTCCTGCCTCGCAACCATTCTTCTAGCCAATTTATTACTACACCCCTGATTCCATGAGCCTTAGTTTTTTCAATCAGTCTTTTGTGCGGCACGGTGTCAAACGCTTTTGAAAATCTAAATACACTACATCAACCGCCCGATGTCTATCGTAAACGTTAACCACGCTTTGGAAAAATTCTAAAAGATTAGTTAAGCAAGATTTGTTTCGCCTAAACCGTGCTGCGTATTTCTAACCAGATTATGCACTTCTAAGTGTTCGACTATACGATCCCTAATTATTGATTCCAGTAGCTTACCTACAACAGACGTTAAACTGATTGGCCTATAATTTCCCGCCGCACCTTTATCGCCTTTCTTAAAGATAGGTGTTACGTTTGCTAACTTGAAATTATCTGGTACGCACCCCTCAGAAATAGACGCATTAAAAATCTTTGTTAGCGGCACAACAATGCTATCTTTTAATTCTTTTAGTTGTATGGGATATATGGAATCCGGACCCGGTGATTTACGCGTTTTCATTTTATCAATATAGCGCATTACTTCCCCTTCACTAACGACAATATTATCCAAAATATTACCATTATCAAAAGGTATTATGTCTATGACCGTAGGGATATTCGTTACATCTTCTATAGTAAAACTGACGTAAAAATTCGTTTAGCAAGGTAGCCATTTCCTTGTTTTCAGAGACTAGATCTCCATTTCCATTTTTTAATGGACCTAAGACACTTTTACTGGATTTCTATTATTGACGTATTGAAAGAATCGCTTGGGATTTTCTTTACCGTCACGAGCTATGGAGATTTCAAATTCGCGTTTTGACTTTTTTATTACACTTTTAGCTTCACGCCTTAGAGATATGTAGTTGTTTCGTAACAACAGATTATCTTTATCGGACTTGTATAGCCTATAAGCCCTCTCTCTACTCTTTATAATGTCTCCTACTCTAGAAGTAAACCACAAGGGCTTGTTGTTTACTTTCGCACGCTTAATTTTGTACGGTACACATTCCTCATTTATAGTCCTAAATACCTTTACGAACGATTCCCACATTAGTTTTGCGTTGGAGTTCCCCATTACGTTTTCCCAATTGACGTGTGAAAATTTATTTCGAAATTTACTAAAGTCTGCGTGCTGGAAGCTAGGAATTTTAGTCGAGTTAGTTGGTTTCGAGTGACTTACTGAGAGGACAAACTCTACCATATTGTGATCGCTATTGCTCAACGTTCTATTACTTGAAGATCAGTAATTAGCCTATCATCCGTAGTTATTACTAAATCTAAAATACTGTCCAACCTCGTAGGTTCCCCAACCTTTTGAATAAGAAAGCTATCCTCGAGAAAATTAACTAAACGATTACCTTCCGCGTCTCCCTGCATTGTATCGTAATTCACGTTGGCGCAATTAAAGTCACCCATAACTAAAGCCTGCTCACTACCGATTATTCTCTTTAGTTCACGATATAACGCTTCGTCCGTAGCAGCTGTTTGATTTGGGGGCCTATATATACCGCAACAAGAAGTTTGAAATCGTTCAATTTAAGTTCTGCTATAGTCGAATCTATCGGTTCTGGAATTGAGTGCTTTACTTCTATAACGTTCGCAATATTATCTTTGATATACAACATAACACCGCCTCCTCGCCTACCTATTCTGCTTTTAACAAAAAGTCTATAACCTTTAATTTGATACTCCCCCTACAAAGTCACGTGTTTCAGTGCTAAGCCACGATTCATTTATCGCAATTAAATCATAGTCTTTACAAGCAATTAAAGAAAAAAATTCGTTTATTTTATTTCGTAGGCTACGAGCATTTAAGGATAGAACCTTCAAATTGTTTGTAATTGCGACACCTTCGCGAGCGCGGGGGAAATTTGTGGAATTTACGCTGGGACCGTTCGGCTTACGGCAGCCTGAAAAGAAGAGACAGTATTATGAAATAGTCTTCCTAAACGCGCAGCTCCAACTTCATTAAATGAAGTCCATCTTCGAGGAACAAGTCCCTCCTGCCGTAGAAACTGTTCCAAAAATTAGCAAAATGCACTCCTTCCTGTTGGCAAAGAGACTTTAGGTTATTGTTAATATAGGTCGCCTTGCTGTAGAAATCGCTTCGTTGGATAATTCGAGGAAGTATACCTGTTAAAACAATCTTATTAGTTTTCTCCTTTAATCGCTCTTATAAGTCCCTGTACCTAGCCAGCAGTTCTTCCGATCTAGAATTTAAAACGTTATTAGTACCGACATGAATAACATACGTTGTTTCCTCCTCGGCGGTACTGTCTGTAAAATGGTCAACATTATTAGTTATATCCTCCACCCTTGCACCAGGGTAGCAGTAACGGCGCCTACGACGAGGGTTTCTCCCACAGAATTCCTCGAGCTGCCCTCGAACAATGGAATCACCAACGAGTCGTATTTCCGGTTCATCAGTATCTTCGAACCCTAAAACAGAAAACTTATTGCTTGTTATTACTGGTAGACAAGGCTTTGCTTTTCTCAATGGGGCTCCATTTCGCACTCGAACGAAGGGTTGGGAACTACGGAAAGAGAGAGGGCTATTAGTACTATTTATATTATTAATAGAAACTGAGGCAGGAGGGGTCGTAACTGAGTCTCAAGGGATTCTAATTTTGCCGTCAGGAGCATCACGCTTTCTTCAAGTCTCACCCTGGCCCTGCCTCTCACGGTCTAATTCGTTCCTCCCTCAGCACTTCCATGCTTGAGCACCACCTGCAAACTAACTGATCATTATTATTAGCCATTGTAAACGCGTAAGCAGCAAATTTCCCTTCACAGCGACTGCAAGTACTTGACGGGGGTGCCATGCTTTTAATTAGTTAAACAACAAAAAACAAAAGAAAAAACAAAAACGAGCGTTTGGAAATTAATAAATTACAACGTAGGTCCACCGCGTTCTTGAAACGCAGAAACAGGATCTTGTAACACAATTTATTACTAAATTAATATAGAATTAAGCTACCGACGAAAGAAATGTAAAGAAAAAGTATTAAATGGAACTTATCTCTGGTCGTTGTTTACTGACTTAAATTTCCTTTTTTTTTTTTTTTTTTTTTTTTTTTTTTTTTCCCACGGAGGTGCCCCTTTTTGGGGATCAGGTAGTGTGTGAGGAAATCTGAACCTTAAAAAAACACGTTTCTGATAGATTTGAAAATGAACAAAAACAAACCAAGGGAATTTCAACCTTATGACTGCACGTTTTACGATTGATGGTTGCTCATGGGGTTATATGTTCTCTGAGTCACTTATTAATATGATCTATTAGGGGCCATTCAAAAACCACGTGGTCCTTAAAGGAGGGAGGGGGTTCCTTATTTGACTACCAAGGGCCACATGGGGGAGGGGGGTCTTGACGTTTAACCACGCGGCCAATACTAAGCATTAAAATATCCTGTTTATAATATTGTTTATCATATTATGCTCCAATTAATATGTATGCATCCAATATGTTAGTATGTATCCAATATGTATGCTCCAATAAATAATTTTTTGAACATTCAAAATTACATTTTTTAGTCAAGATATTATTTTGAATTAAAGAAACAAACAATTAATACAGTTTATTTAGAAGATATGCCTTTTAATTGTTCATTTACCTCATTACCTCTCAATTATATAAGAAATCTAATATGGCACATTACATTTTATGACGCTTTTTTAGAAGTGTCCGCACAAGAGAAGCGAAAACAAACAATGAAAAATGAGGCACCTCACAGGAATCGAACTCTGGATCATCCGATTGCCGGTCAGATATGCTAACCACTACACTAAGAGCCTCAGCGTTCTCAAAGCTCGTAATTCCCCACGTACCTCGAGCGGAATCAAATGCCTTTTGAGGGGCACCTTCTTATGCCGTATATATATATATATATATATATATATTATATATATATATATATATATATATTATATATATATATATATATATATATATATATACAGGGTGTCCGAGAATTATCTGTACAATGTTTTGCTGTTATTAAAAGTCAACCATGAAGTGTAGAAATTCCAGTGTTGTCCCATTTTACAGAGAATCTCATTAAGTTTTTTCTGATGCCAAGTTTTGACAAGTTTTTTAGAAATTCCAGTGTGTCCGAAAGTTATCTGTACAATTTCATCTTTTAATAAAATTCTTGATAACACACATAAAATTCTTAAACAAGATTATTTAGAATTTGTATTTTCAAAAGTTTCTTTTATTAAAGTAACGTTGTTACAAACATTCGATATGTGCACCATCAGTGATTCGCAAAACATCCAATCGATACTCCAAATGTTGCCATTTACGCTGCAGCATATCCACATCAATTCGCTCAATAGCAGCTGTGATTCTTGCTTTTAAATCATCAATGTCTGTCACCCGCGTATTGTACACAAGATCTTTGACGAATCCCCAAAGAAAGAAATCACAGGGTGTGATGTCGGGAGATCTAGCCGGCCAATGAATTGCACCTCCACGGCCAATCCACCTGTTTGGGAATGTCTCATTCAGGACTTACGGACGATCAAGGCCCAATGTGGCGGTGCGCCATCTTGCTGAAAAATGATGCGTGGATGCAGTGCTTCCAATTGCGGATAGACAAAGTGTTGCAACATGTCCAGGTAGGTATTGGAGGTCACTGTTGATTCACCGAAGAAAAATGGTCCAATCACGCGCTCATGTAACAGGCCACACCACACATTAACTTTAGGACTGTCTCTGATGTGCTCTTCTATGCAATGTAGATTTTGTGACCCCCATATGCGCACATTTTGTTTGTTTACCTTGCCTGAAACATGAAAAGTTGCCTCGTCCGAAAACATGATTCTTGCCAAGAACGCATTGTCCTGGTCGACTCTGTCAAGCAGAGTCATTGCAAATTCCTTACGGGAGACCTTATCTTCTTGCGTAATCTGTTGCAAGATTTGCAACTTGTAAGGATACAACTTCAAACGTTTACGCAAGACATCATGCACTGTCGAAAGAGGTATCTGTAACTCTCGTGATGCAATTCTTGTCGACTTGCGTGGACTGCGAACAAAAGCCTCTCGAATGCGCTCGACATTTTCAAAAGACGTTCGAGGCCGCCCTGCTCCTTTCTTATGCTCTACACTTCCAGTTTCCTTAAACCTTTTATACCAAGCTCGTATGGTTACTCTTGATGGAGGGTTTCTGTTGTAATTAGTTCTAAACCTTCGTTGAACTTGTGTATCTGATTTTGTTTCGATAAACCATTCAACACACTGTGCTTTCTCCAGTGGATTCATTAAGGATGAGGGGTGTGTATGAATATCTGAAAAAGAAAAACTTGTCAAAACTTGTTATCAGAAAAAAACATAATAAGTTTCTCTGTAAAATGGGACAACACTGGAATTTCTACACTTCATGGTTGACTTTTAATAACAGCCAAAAATTGTACAGATAATTCTCGGACACCTTGTATATATATATATATATATATATATATATATATATATATATATATATATATATATATATATATACACATTTTAACTGCAAACAACACGCAGTATATACAGTATAATGTGTATAATGTGTATAATTCCGCTCGAGGTACGTGGGGAATTACGAGTTTTGAGAGCGTGGAGGCTCTTAGTGTAGTGGTTAGCATATCTGACCGGCAATCGGATAATCCCGGGTTCGACTCCTGGGAGGTGCCTCATTTTTCATTGCTTCTTTTCTCCTCTCTTCTTGTGCGGACACACTTCTAAAAAAGCGTCGTTCTTTACATTATATATACACTGTGTGTCCTTTGCAGTTAAATATATATATATATATATATATATGTGTGTGTGTGTGTGTAAATGAAATGGGGAAACGTATTTTTAGATTCTTTCAAATGGTCATATGGCGTACGTCAAGGGTCTTTACTGTCACCCTACTATTTAATATATATAGTGATGGTCTATCTAATTCAATAATGTTAATGTCGGTTGCTCTGTACGTGAAATTAGGTTGAATAACTTTATGCTAATTACATGGTGTTAATCAATTCTGAGCTAAAGGGCTGCAGTGCTTATTAAATGTTGTGAAAATTATGCAGATTATCATCACATTATGTTCAATATCCTATTCGCACTTGATGTGTCATTTGTTATCACTAAAGCCACGCCCACAACTACGTTCATAATAATAAATTCAGCACCTCCATATATCGAAAACCAACATAAACAGGGTTAGGTACCAATTACCTAAGCCACATCCCTTCACTATATAAAATTAACAGCCTCAAAATCCTAATCCACCGTGGGGCATATCCTAATCCTTTGTTCCTCCTACTTATCTTTCCACAATGAAATCGAATTCATCCAAAATTTCAGTACCAATAACTCCTTTCCCAAAGCCTTATTCAAGATTCAAAATTCAAGATTCAACCTTTTTCCAGAAAAGAATGCAAATGACAGAGTTTTACAATGTTTAGATATTTGTTATGATATTAATATTTACAATTTTACAATTTAATATTTACAGTTTTACAATTTTTAGATATTTGTTATGATACTAATATACTCACAGTACTCTTATCTGAGTATGCCCTTGGAAGTATGGAGGTTTCTTTTAGGCAAAATTAATGGTATTTTGCTTATTATTGCATAAAAATAGTGAAAGTGGCAAGCAATAGTAATAGTGACAAAAATAATAATAATAGTAATAATAATTGTAAATATAATATAAAGTTTACAGAATGTTACATGATTTTAAATTAAATGATTTATTATATATTTAGAAAATAATAATACTTAATAAAATTATTAAAAAAAAAGAAGAGATTACGAAATTAAAGGTGATTAATGAAATTAGCATATTTTAAATAGTTGATTGCAAAATTGATTACTATGGTAAAAATGGCACTAGTGAACTTCCAGTATACATCAGTAGGAGCTAATGAAGTGCTTTCTTAGTGATTTGTGAATTACATTTAGTGATGAAGCCTGCCTGATATGCATGGAATTGCATTCCATATATCTGCTCCTTTGAAAGAGAGTTCATTTCCTGCAGTCTCTATTCTATATTAGGTTTGTGTATGAAATCACTGGGGACAGGTGTTATAGCGATGGTGTATTTGATGGGGGGGAGAATTGCTCTTTGAATGGGTGATGTATGGTGATGTTTATTGATAATTTTAAACATACTGACAGCAACAATGAATTTGTGTAAGTCATTTAGTTTTAAAATATTCAGCTCTTTAAACATTGGGGAAATGTGACTTTGTCTGTTGTCATTATTCGAGAGAGTTCGCAGACATTTTTTATGAATTACTTCCAAAGGATGTTTTATATATTTGTTTGAGGTACCCCATGCTGTAATGCAAGATAATAAATGTGGATTGATGAAGGATTAATATTGGGTAAGGAGTGCGTTTTGGGGAAGGGTCTTTTTTTTAATTTAAATATATGAAGAGAAATCTTAATATTTTGGACTTGATATGTTGTACGTAACTTTTGATATTTAGCTTTTCATCTAAATTAATGCTAATTGTGCTAATAATCATACAAGATGACTTTGTCAAGTTCAATAAAAGTTTATTAGCACACATCCATTTAGACACATTTTCTAATTGCCTGTTCGTTTCAGTAATCAGAACGTCTGCGTTATAATGGAAAGAAGTAAGTGTGGTATCATCTGCGTATTGTACGCAATTTAATGTGTTTGAGAGATGAAAATCGTTGATGTGAATTAGAAATAGTAATAGGCCAAGAATAAATTTTTGTGGGACTCCACTGTTAGCATTGCCTTGTCGGATAAATTGTCTTTTAATCTGAAGGCGATTTGACAGATATGATTTAAACCAATCAAGGATATTTCCTCTTATTCCATATTGTGAAGTTTATTCAATAAGATTTCACGTAGAAGTGTATCAAATGCTTTTGACAATTCGAGGAAGCTCAAGGCAGTGTTTTTTGTGGTTTAAATTCTGATACACATTTTCTAATAGCATGTTTATGGCATCTTCCGTTGTATGTCCACCTCTGAACCCAAATTGTATTTTAGTTAAAATACCGTATTTGATTAAGAATTTAGTAAGTTTATTGTACACGAGTTTTTCAAATACTTACTTAAAGTTGTCAATACGTAAATGGGGCGGTAATTGGATGGAGTGTTTGGGTTTCCTGACTTAAATACAGGGCATACTCTGGCTTCCTTTAGAGTAAGACTGTCAGGAACTATACCTAGTGTTACTGATTCATTCATTAGTTTACTGAGTGGTATTGCTATTTCATCGGATACTAATTTGTATATTTTTACCGGAATTGTATTACGTCAGAATCTTTATTTTTTAGATTTTTTATTGCTAAAGAGATATCATATAGTATGATTGAATCAAAGAAAAATGAGTTTCGATTTGGTTGTGGCATGTATTGTCGGTATTGTGTGTCTGCAATTAGGATTGAAGCTGCAGCATTGGAGCCGATATTTGCAAAGAAGTTGTTTAATAAGTTGGCTATGTCTTTGGGATCACTGTAAGAATTTCATTTCCACCTTGTGTGAGGGAGGACAAGGGATTTGTTTTAACCTTTGTGTTAATTAATTCTTTCAGAGTGTTCTATAGCCTTTTTCGATTGGATTTTTGTTCATCAATTTTGGAATAATAATGATCTGCTTTTGCTTTTTTAATGACTGCATTAAGTCTGTTACGATAATTTTCGTATGTCTGTTCGGGAATAATATAAGTTTTTCATAGTTTAAAGAGTGTATGCTTACGTTTAATATGATACAATGAGTGCTGGTCGGCGATATCCGGTCGTTGTATTTAGTTTTACATATTACTTTTGATTTAAGAGGAAAGTTTATGTTGAACATATCCATTAGTGTGTCTGAGAATGCTTGAAATTTTGTTCCAGTGTTACAATTTCTACTTAGAATTTTTTTAATAATATTTACCAACCCCCTTCCAAGTCCCCACCATTAGGAAAGCCATACAGCACTTCTCATTCTCCTTTTACGACTACATCACCTTCAAAATGCATACAGAACTTCGCCACCTATTCACTCCTCTCTATCTCCAAATCATCTTTCAATTTTATTCATTAATTAATAACAATAGCATTAAATCATATTTCACTCAAAAAAGAAAAAACCCTCGAACACCTCGAACACCTCTACTCGTTCACTTGTATTCACTGCAAAGCGAATTATACTGGCAGCACCTTTCGCCAATATCAAACAAGAGTTGAAGGAAATTCCGGTATTTCTACTAGAACCTCACAACCTTTAAATAAACCATCTAAATCAACTATAAGGGATTATTGCTATCTCCACAACCACCCCACTGCTACCCACCAGTTTCAAAATTACTGACTCCACACACTAACTAACCGACCTGTACATCCTTGAATCCCTACATATTCTCATTACAAAACCAACCTTCAACGACTATAGTTCTGCCTTCAATCTAAGCAAAGCGGGATAAACTCTCTCGCCTCACACTGAAAATATACAACTATTTCTCTTAATTTTTGAACAAATCACCCCTAAATGAATATTTCCACTACTCAACATTCTTCCCATTGTCAATTCTCCCCCAATTCCTAATCACAACCTCCTACAGAACCTGATAAGCCAACTCAGTTCATACATTCACCGTTTACCTTATACAGGGTGCTCAAAAGAAACGCAATTGAAAATAGAAAAGGGTTAGGTTACAATTTTATGCGCATTCTCCAATGGATTGCGTTTCTTTTTGAACACCCTGTACTTTTGTTAATCCTATTTTAACTAATTGTATATTTTAACTGTCCCCTTATCCTTTGTATATCTTTTAAACATCCTTTGCTTCATTATACTGCAATTGATCAAAATATCATATTATGATCACGTATTTTTATCTCAGCATATTTTTGTATGTCTTTATTCATTATATCTAATTCATTTTCATACATTACATCTGTCCGTCCTTTTTTTACATTTTTAGCATTGATGATGGAAATTGATTTTCCAGAAACGTTTGCCAATAAGACTGCAATATGTCCCGTATACGTCTCTTCGTCCTCTTTTATATATATATATAATATATATATATATATATATATAGAGAGAGAGAGAGAGAGAGAGAGAGAGAGAGAGAGAGAGAGAGAGTTTAAAAAAATTTAAACCTCGTTCGAAATCTTTGATGTGCACTGCTTATTAACCGTTGTTTCAGCCACGGATTTCCGGATTATGCTATTCCGGCATCATTTCCGTTCTTAATATGGATGAGGGCGACGTTATTGTCCGTTATTGTCCGCCGAAAACGCTTCTGTGTTAACGTTACTCTCTCGAATAAACATTTGCTGAATTGTCCGGAACCTTTATTCGTTGCCTCATGGCCGCTTTCTTGGCATGCGTCTCGTTAAAGTATTTCGACCGCAGCTGTTCCCGTTTCATATATATATATATATATATATATATATATATGTGTGTGTGTGTGTGTGTGTGAGAGAGAGAAATTCACATATGATAAAATTCTCTTCCCGAAATAATAATAATAATAATATAGTTTTATGAGGCTTTCTCTAAGGTTCGAAAAATATTTCTTCGAGCCCAAAAACATGTTTGAGAACGCCTCAAAAGAAGTATATTAAAAAAGAAGCTGATATAACCTTTCTACAACAATAATAATAATAATAATAATAACCAATTTCTGAAAGAAATTATTCATAGTTAATTGCCAAAAAAAAAACACTGCAAGTATTTCTCCACGTAATACTTTTAAATACTTTCATCTTTGATCGTGTGAGAAAGATGAGAAGAACTAATTTTCTTATTGAAGATTCCGTTCTCCGCCGTCAGGTGTTTGCGCAAAGTCGTCGAGATCTGAGTACATTTTATTATAGAAATATTACCCAAAAATGGAAGGAAAATTTTGCGCCGAAGTTTACTTCATTTTTATGATATATTTTTTTCCTCTAAACTGTCAAGAAATTTTTAAAGCTATTGAAAAGATTTTGTAGTGATTATCTATAATATTTTAGATAGAAAATTTTTTTACGCCTAAATCTGTACTTCAATTTCTGTTTTGACTATTAACGCTTTATATATATATATATATATATATATATATACTGTGTATATATATATATATATATATATATATATATAGAGAGAGAGAGAGAGAGAGAGAGAGAGAGAGAGAGTAAGGTAAATAGTAAAGGAGTCAATGACATAAATGTTAAATATTTCACAAAACGGGATTTTAAGAGTGTTTATTTACTTGTCTGTTACATATAATTAACTACACACTCTTATACATTAACTGTGTTGACAGCTCATTAAATGTTTAAAATTTCAGGGATGGTAAACTGATAAATTTTCAAGTCCATTTTTCGATTTCAGTTAAAGTTTGCAAAAATGTCGATTTCAGTTTCGATTTAAGTTTTTAAGTTTTTTTCGATTTGAGTTTATTTTTCGATTCAAGTTTTATATTTTTCGGTTCGATTCAATTTAAATTTCGATTCGATTTTTTTTCAGGTTTCTTTAAGAATTTCTTTGTACTATTTATATTGTTTTTTGGGGGGTACCCTATTGACAAATTGATATTTAATTCTATATTTGTATTTGCATTCGATTTCTGTTTTTCAAAGAGAGAATTTGCTTTAGTAACTATCTTTACTTTTGTATGATTGAACGTGTAAGCTTCTATAGCCAACTGAATCAGCACGAAACACATCTTTTTTTTTTTTTTACTTATTCGCTTCATTTCTTTCACATAAAGTTTTATTTAACAAAAACTTTCAATTCGAAATGTTTTATTAATTCGTAAACTTTTTTAAATTTTAAAGCACACGACACGTATAAAATATATAACTAATAGATAATAGATTAGAGTAACATTCTAAAGGATTAACATTTGAGTTGAAGTTTGGTCATTCCCACGGATTATCTCACTTATGTAGATATAGATAATATAGCTATTATCGAACTGAAAAATCTAATGGTCAGAAAAAACTGATGGCGTCTTTACCAAGTGATTAAACTTAGGTAAACGAAAGGAACAGTCATTATTGAAAAGTATTTTGATATGGGATAAAAATTTTCCTCCCTAATTCTTTTTCTTTCATTTTAAAAACCATTGTCTCTAGTACTTTCAGCCGCGTTATTTTCTACATCGAATTAAAGGATAAATGGATATTTTAAAGCCATACAAATGTTAAGTCGCAAAAAAAGAAAGATAATTCACGTTATTTATATTTTTTTGGCAATCCAAATGCTCCTCAAAACTGAAAAGCAAAACTGTTATTTTTAATCTAATCGAATTCAGATTTCAGTTTTTGATAGTTTTCAATTTCAGTTCGAATTTCGATTTTAATTGTCGGAATTTTTTTCAGTTCGAATTTTTTTCGATTTCAGTTCATAAAATAATATTGGTTTTATCAGTTTATCGATTCCAGTTCGATTCAGTTTCCCATCCCTGGTTTAAATGGTTACGAGCCAAGGGTGATCAATCTGCAAAAATATATATATTTTTGCAGATATACTGTATATATTATATATATATATATATATATATTTTTTTTTTTTTGCAGTTATCCATCCGAGACGTTACTGAGACGTATAACTATAGTCGCTCACACCTTTATATTATTCAAAAAAACAGTTGATAAGAACATTAACCAACCCTGATCTGCATTTCCGTAAGAATACATTCTTTCATGAGTTAAACTATAAAAGCTCAAAGATGTTATGAAAATGACACATTTTATATCCATTTACAAAAATGTACGATCAAAATCATGGATCACCCGAAGATCAGGGCTCCCAGCCTTCTTTAGTTAGCCTTATAAGGCTAACTAACAAAAATATCACGACTTAACCTAACCAATCGTTAGATCAACCCTACGCGCTTGACGATTGGTTAGGTTAAGTCGTGATATTTTCGTTATTAAGCCTTATAAAGCTAACTAAAGAAGGCTGGGGGGCCCTGATCTTCTGGTGATCCAAAATCATTTATTTAAATTGGGTGAATACTTTGTAAAGCATATCAAGGTATTAATTCGTATCCGACTAAAATAATTAAGTTATCCTTCAATTTACATTCTTTTCTTCCCCAAAAAATGACCTATTTTTGTTCAATGAAAATTCATTTAAATATTAATCATAAAACCTATTTTTCATTTAACACCATTTAAAAATAAGTTGGGTGCTACTATAGCGTGATTCCTACCGGTGACTTCGATACTTATAGGGTGATTCCTACCCGTTTTGGTTCGAAACTACAGTACTGTAGAGTGTGATTCCTATCCAAGGTATAAATGAAAATATAATAAATATAAAATGCTATTTATTATTCAATTTTATTTATTTAAAAAATAGTTTCGGTGCTATTATAGTATGTGGTCTACCTTCGATTGGTTAGGTTTAGTCATGATATTTTCGTTAAAACTAACGAAAATATCATGACTAAACCTAACCAATCGTCAAGGGCGATGGACATTGGAATGTAAACAAGCAATTAGTAAACAAGGTAAGAAGCTATAATTAAAAGGTAGACCGCCGAATCGAGGTAGGAATCACGCTATAGTAGCACCATAAGTTGAAATCCCTTTTCATAAATTAATACTGATATAAATGTTTGTATTAATGTCATTTAAGATTTAATATATATACAGGGTGTCCCGTAAGTCCGGTCTCGTAAGAAGATTTATTTTTAAATTAAATTTACGAAAGTAATTCATTAGTAATAAAATAAATGTTCAAAGTCATGTCTTGTTTTGGAACCTTTTTTTTTTTTTAGGAAAAGGCATCCGCCTTTTCCTCACGAGTGTAACTCGCTTCCATATTACCCGCAACAAAAAAAAAAAGGTCCCAAAACAAGACATCAATTTGAATATTTGTTTTAGATGAATGAATGAAAGCCACCTCCAAACGGGTCGGGGGTGGCTTTCTAACACAATTCGGGGGTGGCTTTTTTTCATTGATCTGTAAGTTACTTAGGTAGGTAGTTAGTTATAAGGCTAACTAACGAAAATATCACGGCCTAACCTAACCAATCGTCAAGGGCGTACAGTTGACCTAACGTTTGGTTAGGTTAAGTAGTGATATTTTCGTTAGTTAGCCTTATAAGGCTAACGGGTCAATGAAAGAAAACCACTCCCAAATGGGTCGGGGGTGGCTTTCTTTCATTGACACAATTCGGGGGTGGCTTTCTTTCATTGATTCTTTGTTTTAGTTCTAATGTATTACTTTTGTAAATTTAATTTAAAATAAATCTTCCAATGAGACCGGACTTATGGGGGCACCCTGTATATATACTACGTCACGCGTTTAATTTTTCATATTTTACCAATAGTCTTTTCATCTTCGTAACTATTATTTTTATACATTATTATTTTGAATATCTTGATTTTAGTTTATGTTTTACTTGGTTGTTTACCTTCCTATCAACGAGGGTCCCATTTAAGTTTAGGTTGTAAAAGTTAAATGAGTTGTTATCTTTTTATACTGATTAATGTCTCGTTTCACTTCTACTTTAAATAGAGAGATTCTGCTCGCTTTCTCCACTCAAGTTTCCCAGTCTTTTTATATTAGACTTAACGTATGTTACGCAAGATCACTTCATTATTTGTCAACACCATGTTTCAATGTTATGAGCTAAAATTACATAATTCACTTTACTCGCGCTGTAATAATTTTAATAGTAGGGAATTAAAAGAAAGTTATTATTATTATTATTATTATTATTATTATTATTAAACATTGTCGAAACGACATCAGTGTCCCCTCCTCTGTTTGTGACCTTGACCTCTGGTGCGGACAGATAGACAAGTGCAACCAAGTGTGACCTCTCCAAACTAATTTGTTCGGGGACATAATAATAATAATAAAAGGAGATGTATTACCTTCTTTTTACTTTATGACCACACTAAAACCAAACTCTAGAGCCAAATTATGGCAAAATATGTTCCGTGTGAAAATTTTATTCCCACAATAAAGAATCTCTCTCTCTCTCTCTCTCTATATATATATATATATATATATATATATATACAGTATATATATATACACACATTTTAACTGCAAACAACACACAGTATAATTAATGTAAAGAACGACGCTTGTGTAGAAGAGCGTTCCGCACAAGATGAGGAGGGAGAACGAGCAAATGAAAACGGGGTACCTCCCCGTGTGAAAATTTTATTCCCACAATAAAGAATCTCTCTCTCTCTCTCTTCTCTCTCTCTCTCTATATATATATATATATATATATATATATATATACACATTTTAACTGCAAACAACACACAGTATAATTAATGTAAAGAACGACGCTTGTGTAGAAGAGCGTTCCGCACAAGATGAGGAGGGAGAACGAGCAAATGAAAACGGGGTACCTCCCAGGAATCGAACCCAGGATCATCCAATTGCCGGTCGGATATGCTATCCACTACACCAATGTCCTCAATCAATCAGAAGTCGTAATTCTCCTACATACGAGCGGAATCAAATGCCCTGAGGGCATGTACGGCATGCGAAGGTGCCCCCCTCAGGGCATTTGATTCCGCTCGTATGTAGGAGAATTACGACTTCTGATTGACTGAGGACCTTGGTGTAGTGGATAGCATATCCGACCGGCAATTGGATGATCCCGGGTTCGATTCCTGGGACGTACCCCGTTTTCATTTGCTCGTTCTCCCTCCTCATCTTGTGCGGAACGCTCTTCTACACAAGCGTCGTTCTTCACACACACACATATATATATATATATATATATATATATATATATATATATATATATATATATCGGTGATATCGGGTGGCCCAAAAGTTCCTTTACCGAGACAATTGACGTTTAGTTTGTGTGTATTGTTTCATATTTCTTTACTATATATATATATATATAAAGTATTTGAAAGAATAGTTAGAGAGAAAATTTATGATTTCCTGGAGACACGGGAAAGATTCAACGAAAATCAGCATGGATTCCGATCAGGTAGATCATGCCTATCACAACTAATAGAGCACTATAACAATATCCTAGATGCATTGGAAGGCAATGACAACTACGATGTTATATACACAGATTTTGCTAAAGCTTTCGATAAATGTGACTATGGTATAATAGGACATAAAATTAAAGACATGGGAATAACAGGCAAAGTGGGAAAATGGATCTACAACTTCCTTAGTGATCGTCTGCAAGTCGTCAAAATTCAAGGTATATCATCATCAGAATCTGAAGTACGCAGCTCAGTACCACAAGGGACAGTACTGGCCCCACTCCTGTTCATTATCATGCTAACAGACATAGACAGCGGAGTAAACAGCAATAGTACAGTAACATCCTTTGCAGACGATACAAAGATCAGCAGAAAAATCAGCGATGTACATGATGTGGAGGCCTTGCAGAGGGACACGAACAAAATATACAAATGGTCAGAAGACAACAACATGTCATTCAACGCAGAGAAATTTCAGCTCTTGAGATATGGTAGAAAAGAAGAACTTAAACAGACTGCATATTATGCTCCAGATAGACAGGAAATTCAGAGAAACATGAAAGCGATTGATCTCGGGATAATAATGACAGATGATGCGAAATTTGAAACACAAAATCAGATGGCGATAAATAAAGCAAAAAGAGTCGCCGGACAGGTTCTAAGAACGTTCAAGAGAAGGGACAGGACAGTAATGATTCCCCTGCTAAAAACACTGATTATACCAAAACTTGAATACTGCTCAGTTTTGACGTCTCCATATAAAAAGGAAGAAACTAATAAACTAGAAGAAACGCAAAGGCATTTCACAGCCAAGATTGATGGCTGCAAAGAACTCAACTACTGGGAAAGACTACGTAAACTAAATCTGTACTCACTGGAAAGAAGAAGAGAGAGGTACATCATAATCTACATATGGAAAATGATCGAAAAACTGGTACCAAACCTAAAACTAAACCCAGTTACCATTCAAACAACACTGGAAAATAGGAAAGGCAGAATGTGCAGTGTTCCCAAATTAAAGGCCCGACAAGGGACCTCCTCAACCCTGAAGGAAAATAGCTTGGTTGTCAGGGGGCCAAGACTTTTCAACCAGCTTCCTAAGGACCTCAGAAACGTAACGGGGGTCAAAGTTGAAGTCTTCAAGAAAAGACTGGATGCATGGCTCAGGACAGTACCAGATGAGCCGGGCGTGCCTGGCTATGTACGGTGGAGAGCGCAAGAAAGCAACTCGCTCCTCCACCAGGCCAGACCTAGAGGCGGGGCCACCAGCTTGACCTCCGTGTGAAGAGAGACCAACGCACGAAACAACATAAGGTTCATAAGGTATATATATATATATATAAAATAAAAGGACGTGTGTGTGTGTGTGTGTGTGTGTGTGTGTGTGTGTGTGTGTGTGTGTGTGTCTGTTCTAGCCATAACTCCAAAATGGAAGCAGTTACAAACATGAAACTTCACACACATATTGATTAGATCCCCAGGTTGTGCACCTGGCTGTTAATAAATTAAATAATTAAAATTACTGGGCCCGAAGTCCCCAGCACCGCGATTAAACTACAGAAAAGAACGCAGCTGTGAAAATTTTGAGTTTCACATTGTGTCAAGATTTCTGAATCTTAAGAGTTTCATGACTAATTATTTGGTCAATAAAACTATAGAAAAGAACAGTCATGAAAATCTTGAGCTTCATATATAATTAAAACTAGCGGAACGACCCAGCGTTACCGAGGTGGATATTGAACGCTATATATAATATATATATATATATATATATATATATATATATATATATATATATATACACACCCTGTTAGGTCAACTGAATGCCCGGTTAGGTTAATTGAATGCCCGGTTAGGTCAATTGAATGCCCGGTTAGGTTAATTGTACGCCCTTGACGATTGGTTAGGTTAAGTCGTGATATTTTCATTAGCTTATAGCATTCAACATCCACCCCGGCAACGCCGGGTCTGCTCCGCGCTCCGCTAATATATATATATATATATATATATATATATACCGCGCCTACTGCAACAGCTCAATGAAGACGATCCGGACAGACATGAAGAGTTTTGTGAATGGTATGTTGGAAGATGTGATGATAATGAAGGCTTCGAGGACAGAGTTCTCTGGACTGACGAAGCTCAGTTTAAATTGAATGGTGAAGTTAATAGCCACAGTTGTGTTTATTACAGTCTCCAAAATCCTTCTCTGGTGGAAGAAGAGGCAATAAACACACCAGAATAACCGTATGGGGTGGAATATCATCTTTTGGAATTTATGGGTCTGTGTTCTTTCATGGATTGGTGACTAGCGACAATTTAACTAGAAATGTTACGTGCCATTATTGTGCCACAGTTACGGGGTTTACAAGATTTTGATTCCATAATTTGGATGCAAGATGGAGCTCCGCCTCATTATGGACGAAACGTCAGACAATTCTTGGACGAAACGCGTGATACGTGGATTGGAAGAAGAGGAACTGTTGAATGGCCACCAAGGTGTCTCCAGACTTAACTCTTCGTGACTTCGCGCTATGGGGTCTCTTGAAAGATAAAGTGTTCCATTCAAAACCTAGAAGTTTAGAGCATCTCAAAGACAGAATAAAAGATGAATTTCAGGCTTTGGCAAATAATCAAGAACTTTGCAAGAAAATATGTCATTGTGTTTATAAACGCTGTCAAGCTTGTATACAACAGAATGGAGGCCATTTTGAACATTTAACTTAGCCTGTGCATTTCATTTTCATTCATTCCCATTCTTGTTGCAATTACATTTGTTATTTGGGTGTACATTTTTTGGTAGCTCATAAATATAAAAGTAAAATGTTTTTTGTATATTTCCTAGTGAAAGCTTCAGAGTATTGCTACCAAAAGTTCGGCAAAGGAACTTTTGGGCCACCCCAACGTCTCCAAGGCTCACGATGTCGATGCCTTTTTTAACTTTGAAAAGATTGTGTAGTGTGTAAAATGCATGTATGTGTACAGTAGTGGAGAATAGAGAGAGAGAAGTGTGTTTCTGAGAGCATGCTGAACTGCTCACAGGGTGGTTAAGACACGGAAAAGGATCAGCTAAGGGGGGTGACAGGAGAAACGGGAATTCCAGCACTTCCTGTCTCCTGCCTAACGTCCCCCCCCCCCGGAGTACTTTCCTGGTCGATTGGTGTCTACAATCTCCTCCGTTAATATATATAAAGGCAAACCTACTCAATAAACAACTTATCAAGCAACAGTTTAAATTTTTGTGATAAATATTAGCGACTAAATTAAATTCCATTATGGTAAGTTACCTAGATAAGCAAAAGAAAAAAATAACTTTTACATTTATTAACATTTTATTACAAGAAACGATAGCAATTTACTGTAGACAGTTCTTACGCTACGGTTAAGGAATTGATTCGACTGTGCGTATTTCCATTGAAAAAGAATTAGGTCGGGGGATTATATGTAAAGAAGAAAGTCTTTCGGGAATATTCTGTTGTCAGATGAACCATTCTAATTTCGTGATGTACAGTCCCCTCCAATAGTCGCACTCCACCCCTGTATAGCCCTCTCCGAGATGTAGCAGCAACGCATGAAGAGGGGGAGGAGCGAGAGATGGATAGTCTGTGCGTGTGTGTGTGTGTGTGTGTGTGTGTGTGTGTGTAAATATTTCCACACTTTATTTTTTATCCTTGAAACACTGCTCTGTATACCGCTATCACATAGGCTTTCCATCAGCTTCCAATGCAACATATTAAATAGACAATATTCTAAAATAGCGAAAAGAGTAATATGATTAAAGACTGTTATACAAAGTATGTGATAGTAATATCGTTGCAATCGACTGTAATTTTATACAGAAAAGGAAACGGACACTTCTTGCATTAGTAAAAAAAAAAAAAAAAAAAAAAATCACGATAATCTGTTATTATGGTATTACCTAAAAGAAATGGGTTAAAGTAGAGTAAAAGGGAAAAGACTTACAGCTCGTATATGGTAGTGACTAACTTGGACGGCCCAACCCGAGGTGTTGACAGGGTTACCCCATCCTGAGCGGATTCTATTTATGCAGGTAAGTAATACAACTAAATTATTTTCATTACGCAGAATATGCTTTCAAGAAAATGACTTAATTAAGGTCAAGCAGTGTATATTTCAAGGTAATATGATTAAAGGAGGACATTAGTAAATGTAGTTTTAAATGGGTGCTCTTCCAATATGTGCTCTACCGCGAAACTGTGATCTACCATATTCCAATACGTGCTCTACCGTGAAACTAGCCTTATAAGGCTAACTAACGAAAATATCATGACTTAACCTAACCAATCGTTAGGTCAACTATACGCCCTTGACGATTGGTTAGGTTAAATCGTGATATTTTCGTTAGTTAGCCTGGAATATGGAATATTAGTTGGAATATGGTAGATCACAGTTTCGCGGTAGAGCACATATTGGAAGAGCACCTTTAAATGTAATTTTAAATATACCTTTATTTTTATTGATTTATTTATTTACTTATTTTTGCGTCCTCTTAACCTTTTAACTCTTAAGGTAACTTCGAAAAAGTATGGATGAAATGTGAACTCTCAAGTTTTGCTAATTTCTTTTTACGGGATGACTACCCTGTTCAGTCTGTTCATATTGACCAAGAGTTGATGTAAATGGTTTAGTTTCTTTCATATTTTCTGAAAAAATAATAAAAACACATATCAGAAAGTGATAACAACGTCCGTGATATTCATCATTTTTTGGTCTATTTTTGGAAACTTCTACGTTGTTGAGCGACTTCTAAATATTATTTGATTTAATTAAAATTTTATCTTTGGGTTATCTCGAGAGAGAGAAAACGAATGTAGGAGGTAACAGCTATAAAATTTAGAGTTTTTATTTTTGCATCCACCCTAATATACAGGGTGGCGCAAAGGTCGCGCATCATAGGAATTTTCAGTGTTGACTATAATATATTATTTTTTCTTTTAGGTAGGGGATGGCTACGAAATTAACAATAGATGAGAGGGTGAAAGCTTGGTTTTAGTGCATGGTATACCAGGTACAACAAATCGATGAATCGGTACAGAATTTAAATTCGTCATTTCTTCAGAGCGGCTATAAAAGCGTGAGTACACTTCAATTCACCACACAAACCAAACACTTCACCAAAGTTCGAACGCGCAAGGTAGGTGTACCACCCATCACCTCACCTTACCCGCCCTCCCCACCAAAAAAAAAAAAAAAAAAAACTGCGCACCCTCGGTGAGCCTGAGGCCCTATAAACCCTTCTACTATACTTCCCTTTTCCTCACTTTCTAACATCAACAACAACAATTGACCCATTCTCTGCTCTCCGACCTTCGTCGCTAAAACTCCGCTCCCTCTGCCATACTCGACGGCGATCCTGAAAATTCGCTCGTTCTACCTTCGTTTCACTCAAACATACATCTATTCGACCTTCGGATCTCATTTCGATTCAACAAGAATTGCATTACCGCTACAAACTCTCAGCCTAACCGCATAGGCTATCTGAAGTGTGCTTTCAATACCGCCAAATTGGACTCACAAAATGTATGTTATTGTAATACTACCAGTGATGGGCAGTATCAAGATACATGTATCGCCGATACGTATCGATCGATACTTTTGTATCGGTATCGGTATCGCTTTAGCTACTTCACAAAAGTATCGATTTATCGGTATCGCTAAGCTCACTTTTCTTAAATGTATCCAAAAAAATCGATACTTCGATACATCGATACATTAATAAGAATTTTTAAATATTTAAATAGATGTTATAATATGACACTACTGAGTTATATTTATGAATATACATAAATAATAATATTATTAAATATTTATTTAATGACAGTACTACTCTACTGGTCGCGTCACACGGTACGGCGCAACGTTTAAACGTTTAATCCTCTGTTCAAGTTAAAGTGGATGACAATAAAAGACAAATTTAATACTAACATTGTCAAAAAGAGGGTTCAAGAAATGTTGGTTAATGCTGTTAAGAGCCTCAGCGAGCAGACCCCCCAGCAACAACTAAGTGATGCTGCATCTGACGGAAGTGCAGATGATTTCTTCTGTTATGAGTCTGCTTCCACTAATGTCTCTGTAACCCAAGATTCCACTGAGATGGAAGTTTTACAGTATCTGGGTGACGGAAGTCATTCTCTCCAATCTCTGAGGCAGTACCCAGGAATTCTACGGGTCTTCCTGAAGTATAACACACCACTACCATCCTCTGCTCCTGTAGAACGGTTGTTTAGTTTGGTTGGTCACATGCTCCAAAAAGGAATAGACTGTCTGACCAGATGTTTAGCCAGCTGGTATTTTTGAAGGGTAATAGTAATTACTTTTAATTGTTAGTGTAATATTTTCAGTCATTCATGTATCCTACAAAATTAAAACATACTTTCATTAAATAAAGCAATTGTTTTTATTTACATCTATAAAACCCATTAAAATGTCGTTGATTTTACTTACAGTGCGTACAAATTACTAGTATAAACAATAATATCTAATACCTACATATTAAATGGATAATTATAAAAATGTACCGGCGATGCATGTATCGGTATCGGTATCGTTTAAGACATCTAGAAAGTATCGGCGTATCGGTATCGCCTAAGACGTTCTTCATGTATCGATGTATCGATATCGCTTTAGCGATTTTCATGTATCGATGCCCATCACTGAATACTACAAGTAGGTTTATTGCTGTTTGTTAAGTACCATATTTTTATCCTAATTTTTGGTTTTAGCATCATTGCATTATTTAACTCTTTCCATGTACAAAATCACTCCTTTATTGTCAACAATCATTAACGTAATATTGCACAATTCAATATAAACAAACTGGTATTCAATGCAAATAATTATTCCTTTATTTTTGCAAATTAAACAAAAACTACAAAGCCTTTTTATCTCCTTTACTAAATACATTATTTATTTAGTCGAAAGACCAAATTATCTCAATTACTTTATTATAGAGGGCCTACTGTCAATATATATATATATATATATATGTATATATTATTGCAATAACCGGACTATGTTTCATGGATTTAAGTAAGCCTATATACTCGTAATATATAAAATATTTTTCTTATTTAATACGAATTAATTAAATTTTAGCAGTGAAAGTTCTAATTAAAATTTAAACTTTTACAATAAAAATATGTGGGTAACTATTTTAAATTTTAATTTAACTTAAAAATTAAGGCAGTAATTTTGGTTTTAAATAAAATTACTGAGAAAATGAATTAAAAAAAAATTCTCGATAAAAAAAACGTTTTGTAGAAAGGCCCACGAAAGCAATCAGCAGAGGAGAGATGCTGGAATTAATCCTTTTAATGGTAAAAATGTTTAGTCATTTCCCTTTCGTGAAAGGAAATGAAAAAAAACGAAGAAAGAACGTCAAAATGACATTAATGGCAAGATAAATTTGTGAGTTTTCTTTGCCTATACACAAAACAAAACTTGGATGCAAATAATTAGTAATATAGGAGTGCTAAAAAAAGAATGTGCGTGTGTGTGTGTGTGTGTGAGAGAGAGAGAGAGAGAGAGAGAGAGAGAGATCTTTCCTTAATTTTGACAAAATTCACACTTATAGAGAAAACGAAAAAAAAAAGGGTAACTCAATGAATTTCTTTTTCGCCTGAAATAAAGATGATTTGAAATAATGTGAAGGGCGAGATGCGAAAAAGGCCTTCCTTTACCTCATTCACTCGGAGTTACTTTTAAAGTTTTACTTATGATTTAGAGTTCAGCCAAAGATGGTTTTCACTTATTCATGGACATGTTTTTTAAGTTGCAGAGTTTGAAATTTTTACTCCGGTAAATACAGGGAACAGCGCCACACACTCACCAGAGCACCAGTTTTCAATCGGGGGTAAATACATACTGTATTAGATTTTTGAGGTATGCGCACTGAGCTGACAAAATTTATTTTGTTTTGTAAATGTTTTTCTCGAAACATTTCAACAATGAAAATGAAAATAAAAAAATCCTTCATCGTTACCCGAACACACCACGTGTCAAACCTACTTGCTTTTTTTCTCACAAACAACCCCGACCCTTTTTAAATACCAGCAATACGGTAATAGTGGGACATTTCATGTCATATAATAGCGTGTATATATATATATATATATAACCCTGTGTGTGTATATATAACCCTGATTAACCTTGGTTTTGCTTCCGCCCGAATTGTTCATTCTGACCAAGGTCAAGCGTGTTGTTCCACCATAGACCTACAGTTTAATGTCGAAACCGAATCACGACCCACCACGGGTGGTCAGAAATTACAAAGTCCTCACCCGGACTCGATCTCACGACCTCCCGATCAGCAGCCCAGCGTCTTAACCCATTTATCTACCAACCAATTTTATTGTATGGAAAGATGAACAGCTGGGTTTGCTACGCGCCGACTGCCGTCACCGGGAATCTAACCTGGGGCCGGTGGATTCGTAGTCAGCTATGCTAACCACTACATCACCGAAGCACGTTATATACTATACGGTATATAATCTTATTTATATATGTAAGGGGTGATGTCTGTCTGTCTGTCTGTCTGTCTGTCTGTCTCTCTGTCTCTCTGTCTGTCTGGATGTTCTATGTTCGCTTATGCGGGCCTAAACGGCTACAGTAATTAATCTAAACCAAATTTAGTATACGCAATAAGGGAGAACCAGGGAAAGATTTAGTAACACCCACCCCTTCCAGTCTCCCCTAAGTTGTGTTTTGGGGCTTTCGCTGTGCAAGGTGCAGCGGGCGTTCTATATATATATATATATATATATATATATATATATGATGAATAAAACCACGAAGGAAAGGAAACACAAAACGGTGCTCAAGCGCTTTCGTCTAATGACATCGTCATTAGACGAAAGCGCTTGAGCACCGTTTCGTGTTTCCTTTCCTTCGTGGTTTTATTCATCATAAATATTTTTCACGTGTTACTTTCGTGAAATAATTTTCATATATATATATATATATATATATATATATAATATATATATATATATATATATATACATACATACACCCGGATACAAAAATCGTGTGTATATATATATATATATATCGTGAACTAAAGAGAATAATCGGTAGTGAGCAGGCTTTAGTTATGGGTGACTTTAATTGCGCCAACGTGAATTACTATACAATGCAGGGAGACGCGGAAGGTAATCGTTTAGTTAATTTTCTCGAGGATAGCTTTCTTATTAAAAAGGTTGGGGAACCTACGAGGTTGGACAGTATTTTAGATTTAGTAATAACTACGGATGATAGGCTAATTACTGATCTTCAAGTAATAGAACCGTTGAGCAATAGCGATCACAATATGGTAGAGTTTGTCCTCTCAGTAAGTCACTCGAAACCACTAACTCGACTAAATTCCTAACTTCCAGCACGCAGACTTTAGTAAATTTCGAAATAAATTTTCACACGTCAATTGGGAAAACGTAATGGGGAACTCCAACGCAAAACTAATGTGGGAATCGTTCGTAACGGTATTTAGGACTATAAATGAGGAATGTGTACCGTACAAAATTAAGCGTGCGAAAGTAAACAACAAGCCCTTGTGGTTTACTTCTAGAGTACGAGACATTATAAAGAGTAGAGATAGGGCTTATAGGCAACATAATTGCGATAAAGACAATTTGTTGTTACGAAACAACTACATATCTCTGAGGCGTGAAGCGAAAAGTGTAATAAAAAAGTCCAAGCGCGAATTTGAAATCTCCATAGCTCGTGACGGTAAAGAAAACCCCAAGCGATTCTTTCAATACGTCAATAATAGAAATCTAGTAAAAAGTGTCTTAGGTCCATTGAAAAATGTAAATGGAGATCTAGTCTCTGAAAACAAGGAAATGGCTACCTTGCTAAACGAATTTTTTACGTCAGTTTTTACTATAGAAGATTTAACGAATATCCCTACGGTCATAGACATAATACCTTTTGATAATGGTAATATTTGGGATAATATTGTCGTTAGTGAAGGGGAAGTAATGCGCTATATTGATAAAATGAAAACGCGTAAATCACCGGGTCCGGATTCCATATATCCCATACAACTAAAAGAATTAAAAGATAGCATTGTTGTGCCGCTAACAAAGATTTTTAATGCGTCTATTTCTGAGGGGTGCGTACCAGATAATTTCAAGTTAGCAAACGTAACACCTATCTTTAAGAAAGGCGATAAAGGTGCGGCGGGAAATTATAGGCCAATCAGTTTAACGTCTGTTGTAGGGATCGTATAGTCGAACACTTAGAAGTGCATAATCTGGTTAGAAATACGCAGCACGGTTTTAGGCGAAACAAATCTTGCTTAACTAATCTTTTAGAATTTTTCCAAAGCGTGGTTGACGTTTACGATAGACATTGGGCGGTTGATGTAGTGTATTTAGATTTTCAAAAAGCGTTTGACACCGTGCCGCACAAAAGACTCATTGAAAAAACTAAGGCTCATGGAATCAGGGGTGTAGTAATAAATTGGCTAGAAGAGTGGTTGCGAGGCAGGAAACAGAGGGTGGTCGTTGATGGAGCGGAGTCGTGTTGGGCTAATGTAGCGAGTGGCGTTCCTCAGGGTTCTGTATTGGGCCCCTTGCTTTTTCTTATATATATTAACGATTTAGATGTCGGCCTAGTCAGTACAGTTTCAAAGTTTGCGGATGACACGAAGCTGGGTGGTAGGGCGATTAATGACGAAGATAGAGGTAAAATTCAGGAAGATCTGAATAAAATCGTTGATTGGTCAGTCACATGGCAAATGAGATTTAACGTGGATAAGTGCAAAATTTTGCATATAGGTTCGCGTAACAGTAATTTTGCGTATAGTATGTCAGGGAAAGATTTAACAAGCGTAAAGCAGGAAAAAGATTTAGGAGTTATAGTCACTGGTGATTTAAAAGTAGCGAAACAAAGTACAGCAGCGGTCAATAAGGCGAACAAAGTGTTAGGTTTTATAGCTCAAAATTTTGAGTACAAATCGCGCGATATTATAGTTCCTCTTTATAAATCATTAGTTAGACCCCATTTGGAGTACGCGGTCCAATTTTGGAATCCGCATATGCGCAAAGATATAGACAAAATCGAAAGAGTTCAAAGACGAGCAACTAAGATGATTCCGTCTCTTAGGTCAAAGTCGTACGAGGATAGGCTTAAGGAGTTAAAATTGACTACTCTCGAGACTAGGAGGTTAAGGGGTGATCTAATCCAGGTTTTCAAAATTATGAATGGGTTTGATAACGTAGATAGAAATAGCTTTTTCGAAATATCTCAATATAATAGGACTAGAAATAACGGGTGTAAGTTGACAAGTAGAAGGTTCGAGACAGCAGTTGCGAAAAACTTTTTTACGCATAGAATAGTAAATACCTGGAATAGTTTGCCGGTAGAAGTAATTAGTAGCACGTCTATAAACATGTTTAAAAATCGATTAGACGCGCATGTTGATAGAAAGGGTATAGTTTAAGGTAGTAAAATTAAGGCTTTGTGGGGATAGATCCCACAGCTCAACACAAGTGTTGTGGGATATAGGGAGGCAGCGTCTTGGGTTAGGGGATACTCTCTGTCCTTACACACCCCATTTAAAGAGATTCCTCCCCCGAGCGGTGCCCCCCATAGTACTGTGAGGTATTGAAAAACTCATGATCTTCACTTGCTCCACAAACACCTTTAACTTTAAATGGGAGACCCATAATGGGTGCACACACATTTCTACATTACTGTACAGTCTTTACAGCCACACCTACACTTTTCCTCGTAAGTGTATATATTGTAATGTATATGGTTGTAAATTTTGACTTGGTCCGCAATCGATATGGACCGTGATTTGATGGATACCGTAATGAAATTGACTGGATTCTTTGGATCTGATATATTTGCATGTCCGTTATAAATAGATATAGAGTGTAACATTTGTGGATAGTAGTCTATTATGACTTGATCCTCTGGATCCAGAGATTCTATCTTTAGTTTTAAATCGATAATTAATTAGTTTTAAATTGATAATTATTTAGTTTCGTAAAAATTGGTCGTTGCCAATTTACCGGCAGTTTTTACATAAATTTCTTATGTTCTTGTGGTTCGGAACCCACGTAAAATTGTAGGTCCCCTCCGCCACCACGGAGGACATACACAATACACGATTACGAACACAGTTAGGTAGACCAGCCATGAGTGGATCCTAGTCTTTGTTGGTCTGAAACATTATAACATAACATAACATATATATACACACCCGGATAAAAAAATCGTGTCTACGTCAGAAATAAGTAAATGTAGAATATGAAGCACTACGGCATGAATATCTAAATCAGTTGTCATGGAAACGTTACACATGTATATTGCGTCATAGCAATCGTGGAAATTTGTGCGTCCAAGCTTGAAATGTTGTTTCAGAAGTAAAGAAATCGTACATACGAAACTATCGTGTAGGTTGTAGGTTATATATAGACGTCGCGGAGGTAGACATAACGTAATTAAATCAAACCGGAATTAATCGACTCATACTAACCGTTATTAAATTTAATCTTGATTCGTTTAATTGGACATTGTCGAATCCGAGTTAATTCCTGATCGATCTAATTCACGTACGTCATTATGAAATAGGAATTCTATTTCATTTTTGCTTAAAATATCCTCCCGATCTCCCGGACGGACATTACATCTTTACCTCCCACAATTTATGCTTGTGTAAACGGTTGTACTAGAAATAAGACACGAATTTAATGTCCGTATAATGCCATTATTACCTTCATTATCGTATAAATTTAATTAATGTGACCGACGCATTCGCATTACCACTGTAATATGCGTGACTTTGAAATGATTTTGTATACCTTTTCGTATAGTGTAAATACTAAAATATTACGTGTGCATAAATAAAATAAAGATGGTATTTCTCCAGATTTTATGTACATACAGAATAAAGGTTATCTTTTCCAAAATGCAAATGCTTTACCATATTCCAAATGACACCGAACATGACTGTCGCGCCGTCGGTGAGCGACCTTGGAAATGTAATATGACAATGTATTTAGTATCTTGTATAAAATTCATAATAAAGTAGAATGTACGTTTGACACGTGAATATTCTGAAATTGAATCCTCTGTTGAAATTCCTGCAAAACAAATTTTATATATACGTATATACCTAACCAGCTGGACAGGCTCTCGTACAAAGTCCCTGACCACTGACCAGCCATGCCTGGCTGGCTACGAGAGCAGGAGGAGATCGGAAAGCAATTCCCTCCTTCACCAAATCTCGCAAATGAGGCGGGATGCTGAAGAGGGATCGACCGCAGGTCGATCCTGAACCGTCGTTCAAACCCTCATAAAGTATATATATATATATATATATATATATATATATATATATATATACAGTATATATAGGGTGAACCAAATGTAGGTGGACAGTAAATGATAACGTTTATTTTGAGAATACATATTTAATTTTTTTGTATACTATAATACAAAATAAAATTTAAATAAATTTAGTTATAATATTTAATATAATAAAACACAAACACCATAGTTATAATGAACACCATAGTTATAATATAATATAACACAAACCGTATTCAACCTACTGTCCACCTACTTTTGGTTCACCGTGTATATAGTTTCGTATGTACAATTTCTTTAGTTCTGAAACATTTCAAGTTCTGACGCACAAATTTCCACGATTGCAATGGATGCGCTTGGACGGGTGCATTTTGGCGAGACTAAAAGGTTAGCCTCTTCAATCAGCTGATATAATTGTGGACGTGGCCTAATTATACACAACATGTTTCATCCAAGAAGATTTATGACGCATACGAGGGTACAGCAACCCCGAAGATAAAGGGATGAGATAATTATAAACGTGCACATATATATATATATATATATATATATATATATATATATATATATATATATATATATATATAATGTAAAATAACACACTGTCGCGACGGAATATGGAGAAGGAAACCACTCTTCAGGAAAAGGTAATTTTTTATTTCTTAACACCAATACAGTTTCGGCTCCTCGCTAGCCCTTCTCAATTGATAATGACCGTATAAACAGAGAACAGAGTTTGCATACACCTGGAAGTTAATTATCAGGGATTAGCCGACTGAACCTTCCCATCCTCTTCTCATTCATTGCAGGTAACCTATCCATTCTTTATAAATTGTGGAAAGAGCCTATACAGCATGAAAAACAGGAAATCCAAATCCAGCACAGCTAATCGTACGCTCATCTATACACTGGATGGAGTCTATGTATTATGCTCAAACGGGAATGTTAACACACACACACACACACATACACACACACACTTTTCACTAAAGGCAATCTTGGAAAATTGTCTTAATGTCTCCCCTTTTAATTATGAAAACAAATCTTTTTAACTCTTTATGATCTTAATTAAATTTCTGTTACTTTTGAGGGATACTACATCAAGACTCGTGAGAGTACTGTATACCAACCTCATGCAGGTGATCTTGCACCCAAATTTAAGATTTTGTACAGAGATTGTACAGACAATTTTTAAAATCCATTCAAAATATAAAATATGCCTACTTAAAATTTTGCAGGAAGATTTTTAACCAGTTTTATTTAAGTATAAACTTTTACGCAAATATGAAAATAAAAACCCACTCTAATAGACAGAGTTTATTTCCACAACAGTTTCGACGCCCACTGGCATCCTCCTCTGGTGGATACAGAAAAACGAATGAATCAAAACAAGAGGGAAAAACAGTCCAGGGACCGACCGTTAAGAAATTCGCACCTAGGTTAGATCCCATTCTCCCGACACCGGAAGGGCATTTTCATTAAGTACATTCGCACACTGTCCAACCCAATTGGGCGATTATAGAATGACACACACTGTCCAACCCAATTGGGCGATTATAGAATGACACACACTGTCCAAGCTTGCACAACGGTATATGTCAGTCCCAGCTTCTTCAGCCCATGTTGAGAGGCTATTCAACGTGTGTAGAAATATCTTCCGGCCAAATAGGAGTATAATGACGGACAGAACATTTGAAGAGCTGACATTCATCAATGTGAACCAGCATTTTATATCTAAGTGAAGAAGCTGTTCTGTGATGGTGTAAGTATATTTTGAACCAAATGTCCTATTTTTTTATTTTTTTCACTTTGAATAAGAGGTTTACTATGAAGACTACTATAAAGGAGACACTAAGGATCACCTGAAGATCAGGGCCTACAGCCTCAATTACCAAATGATATCTTCGTTAAAACTAACGAAAATATCACGACTTAACCTAACCAATCGTCAAGGGTGTACAGTTGACCTAACCGGGCATTCAATTTAATTTATTATTATATTTGGTAGTGTAAAGCAAAAAAGAAGAATATATGGGGCTAGGGTTGCTAGATTTTGTTCCGCAAATGCGGAACAAAATTTTTTCCGAAGTTTTTTTTTTAAGACCATTTTTTTTTAAAGTGAAACTAGATTTCTTCAACGGTTACAACAGACAAAATTCGAAATTTTTTATTAAAACAATGCTTAATAATGCTTGATTTCTGGATCAAATGCGGGACGTCTGGCAACCCTACATGGGGCCCTGATCTTCAGGCGATCCGAAACTATAGTACTGCTAATAATTTAAATTATCGGATCACCTGAAGATCAGGGCCCCCAGCTTCTTTAGTTAGCTTTATAAGGCTAACTAACGAAAATATCACGACCTAACCTAACCAATTGTCAAGGGCGTACAGTTGACCTAATGATTGGTTAGATTAGGTCGTGATATTTTCGTTAGTTAGCCTTATAAGGCTAACTAAAGAAGGCTGGGGGCCCTGATCTTCAGGTGATCCGAGTTTGATAGTGATAGTTAACAACCGTGCCCCATATACCGTATTCTCTAATGAAAATTTAAACTTTACAAAAACGAACAGAAAACACATCACTGAATCTTTTGAAATGGTAAAATTTTACTAAATACTGGTGTAATCCGTCTCATACTTCGAAATATTTGGTTTAGCAACTTTTAGGTTATAACAAGACCTAAGAAAACACCAACAAAAACAGTTGGTGCTACTGTAGTATGCGGTCTACCGTTAAGTTTCTACTATAGTATGCGGTCTACCGTTAAGTTTCTACTGTAGTATGCGGTCTACCGTTAAGTTTCTACTGTAGTATGCGGTCTACCGTTAAGTTTCTACTGTAGTATGCGGTCTACCGTTAAGTTTCTACTGTAGTATGCGGTCTACCGTTCAAAATATTTAAAAGGAATTGAAAATGAATTGAAAGGAATTACAATTTAATTTACACAATTAAGGAATTATTAAAGAAGTTAAACATACTACTACCGCATACTTAACGGTAGACCGCATACTACAGTACGCCCTTGATGATTGGTTAGGTTAAGTCGTGATATTTTCGTTAGTTTTAACGAAAATATCACGACTTAACCTAACCAATCGTCAAGGGCGTACAATTAACCTAATAATAAAATAATAAGAAGATAAGAAGCTATAATTAAAAGGTAGACCGCCGAATCGTAGGTAGACCGCCGAATCGTAGGTAGACCGCATACTACAGTAGCACCAAACAGTTTGATCTTTACATTCATTCAATATCCTATGATTTATTTAAAGAGTAGAATACGGATAAGATAGGTTTCTCCAAATTCAGATCAAAGGAGTCTCTACAAATAATCAAATATGCATAATGATTGTAAAGTAGTTGTCGGCGATTGACTCAAAGGTATCTGAGCCAAGTTCCGTGGAAAACATACCATTACAGCACCATCAGCATTATTTAGTATACTTCATGTGTTACCCAACATCTAACATCACCTACTGATTTTATAACCACCTCGATCATTTCTTTTATGATGGACCGACAGAATTAACATAGCACCATATTGGCTATCAAGTCTTGAATCAATTAGCTACCTTTGTTGTTTGAGAACTTTCTAAAAGAGAGGGGAAGCATTCACATGTGGGAGGATATATGATAATCATTGTTGGCATGGATTGGTGATAATTAATATGAGAAAGAGCAAGTCAGAAATTAACTATTACATACTCACCTCTCAATAATATCCTTCTACTTCCATGAATAAGCCTTAATAATGATTAGGTCCTAACGCCTACCATTCATCCCAGGCTCAAAAACGCTGTACCATTTTCATATGGTTTGCTTTCAAACCTGTAATACACCTATTGTTCGACAATGCTTTTGATTTGAAGTACAGATATTTTCTTAAGCTGAGCCTCCAGTCACAACAGTGAGGTTAATGTGAAAATCCCTGGTTGGTTAACTTATCCTCCTGCTTAAATAAATGAAGCATGCAAGGATCAGACTGTACTGGCTTAGGCTAAGCATTCATAAAAGCAGATACCTACTAAAAATTAGCTAAGCATCTAATGTTTGCCAACATAGGGCAACTCATTCCGAAAATCTGGTAACTTTTAAAATAGTAACTACACGTAAACTAGAACACACCGTGTAACTTTTAAAATGATAATTTCTCCAAAAAAGGACTCGCATTTTTTAAATCCGCGTAAAATTCTACATTAAATATCTTATTTTCAAAAAAATCGGAAACAGTCCAAATTTCGGGAAAGCTCCATCTTATTTTATATTACGTTGCATTTCATTTGGAAAAATGAATCCAATTGGACGTATCAAGGTTATAGAAGTCATAAGCTATATTTCATAACATTTTGCAAAATAACAATTTCTAGTCAGCTAATTAACATAATCTATTTACAGAACTAACAAAGTAGCCTACATAATTTAACACTGTTGACACAATTTATAAATTCTCTTTCATATATGAAAGCATCTAAATTATTCTTAAAACCAACTAAAGAGCTAGTCACTATTTAACATATCACATGGCAAGTCATACCAAATTCTTCTACTCTGGGGCTATAAAAGTTTTTTTGTAGATCCAATCTACAAATCTCTCTTCTAATTTTCTCATTTAGACCTCAAGTTTTTCTAAGAGACATCATCCTTTTTTGTATAAATCTTTGCAAGAATGCCTCAGTTTCCGGAATCTAAAAAAGTAAAATCATTTGGTTTGCTTAGCTCAAGTTGGATTACCCACTTTGATAAAGACTTGTAGTCACCTTAAACCAAACCAGCTAATATATATAATATATAATAATATATATATAATATATATATAATATTATATATATATATATATATATATATATATATATTCTACCCAGAACACCTACGAACATGGCTCCAAACAAATGCACAAAAAACTTCACTTTTCTACGTGAAGGTCAAAATATGATAATAAAACCCACTCTAATAGACAGAGTTCATTTCCACAACAGTTTCGATGCCCACTGGCATCCTCTTCAGGTGGATACATAAAAACGAATGAACCAAAAAATAAGAGGGAAAACAGTCCAGGGACAAATTAAGAAATTCGCACCTAGGTTAGATCCCGTTCACCCGACACCGGAAGGGCATTTTTTTTATTATTATTATTAAAGGGACCCGCTTATAAGTACATTCGCACATTTTTAGAACTATCTTTTTATTTAATACATACACATTCTATTATTTTATTTTTTACATAATTATTACATTTATTATTACTTTTTTTACATTTAATATTGCATTATTATTTATTACAGAAGTTATAAATTTATTATTACATTGTTGTTTATTATACAGAAACAATCCAGAGACCATTAAGAAATTCGCACCTAGGTTAGAGCCCGTTCTCCCGACACCAGAAGGGCATTTTTATTAAAGGGTCCCGCTTATAAATACATTCGCACAAATTAAAACCATCTTCTTGTTCTATACATTACAGATTCTATTATTTTGACAATTTTGACATAATTACTGCATTTATTATTGCATTTACGTTTTTTAACGTTTATTATTATTATCTTTACCCTTATTACATTTATTTTATTACCTTTATTACATTTATTGCATTTACATTTATTTTATTACCTTTGTTATTACATTTATTGCATTTACATTTATTTCCACATTTATTACTTCTATTATTACATTTACATTTACGTTTATTATTCCATTTACATTTTACCGAAAAAACGAATGAACCAAACCGAGTAAGGAAACAATCCAGAGACCTTTAAGAAATTCACACTTAGGTTGGAAGCCGTTCACCCGACACCGTAAGGGATTTTTTTACCAAGAATCTCATTAGAGAGTCCAGCTTATAAGTACCTTCGCACAAATTAAAATTATCCACTTGTTCTATCCATACAGATTCTATTATTTTTCGTTTGACATAATTATGGCATTTATAAAGTAACTTACTTAATTCCCAATCTATAGCATGATCATTTTGGCTGGCGTGATAAAAAATTGCATTACTAGTATTACAACTTCTGAAGGCATATTTGTGTTCTTTAATACGGGTTTCAATATCTCTTCCAGTTTCTCCTACGTACACTAAATTACAACTTTTACAGAGAATGCTGTAGACACAGACTTGTTCCTGTTTTGCAACGTTATTTCTGACCAATTTACTTTTTATGGTGGACGAATATTTGAACGCCAGAGCAAACTTAAAATCTTTCGTCAACGGTTTTACTCTTTCTAAGCCGGCAATGTAAGGCAAACTCGCATATTGTATTGAATTTAAATATGAATGGGAGAACGACAAACAATTACCTTTTCTAGATGTTTTGGTCATTAACGAAAGCGGAAAGCCCAATTTCACGGTCTATAGAAAACCTACTCATTGTAATTCGTACATTCATTATTTTTCATATCATGATGAAGGGAGGGGTTAAAAGCTCAATTATTGCTTCCATGTTTCTAAGCGTACTCAGGATTTGTAGCCCACATTTGCTGGACCCGGAAAATTCAAAGATTTGGAACATTTTTAAGTATTTAAAATATCCTGAGTGGTTTATCAGAAAGGCGTATTTTAAAGCCAGAAAATCTTTTTATGCCCCTCGGGAACCTTCAGTTAACCAAAAACAATATGTGAGTTTGCCTTACATTGCCGGCTTAGAAAGAGTAAAACCGTTGACGAAAGATTTTAAGTTTGGTTTGGCGTTCAAATATTCGTCCACCGTAAAAAGTAAATTGGTCAGGAATAACGTTGCAAAACAGGAACAAGCCTGTGTCTACAGCATTCCTTGTAAAAGTTGGGATTTAGTATACGTAGGAGAAACTGGAAGAAATATTGAAACCCGTATTAAAGAACACAAATATGCCTTCAGAAGTTGTAATACTAATAATGCAATTTTTTATCACGCCAGCCAAAATGATCATGCTATAGATTGGGAATCAAGTAAGTTACTTTATGAATGCAATAATTATGTCAAACGAAAAATAATAGAATCTCTAAGGAGAGAACAAGTGGATAATTTTAATTTGTGCGAAGGTACTTTAAGCTGAACCCTCTAATGAGATTCTTGGTCAAAAAATCCCTTACGGTGTCGGGTGAACGGCTTCCAACCTAAGTGTTAATTTCTTAAAGGTCTCTGGATTGTTTCCTTACTCGCTTTTGGCTCATTCGTTTTTTCGGTAAAATGTAAATGGAATAATAAACGTAAATGTAAATGTAATAATGGAAGTATAAATGTAAATGCAATAAATGTAATAACAAAGGTAATAAAATAAATGTAATAAGTGTAAAGATAATAATAATAAATGTTAAAAAATGTAAATGCAATAATAAATGCAGTAATTATGTCAAAATAATAGAATCTGTAATGTATAGAACAAGAAGATGGTTTTAATTTGTGCGAATGTACTTATAAGCAGGACCCTTCAATAAAAATGCCCTTCTGGTGTCGGGGGAACGGGCTCTAACCTAGGTGCGAATTTCTTAATGGTCTCTGGATTGTTTCCTCCTCGCCTTTTCATTCGTTTTTCGGTTTATAAATTCTGCATAATAAACAACAATGTAATAATCAATGTAACAATAAATTTATAATTTCTGTAATAAATAATAATGCAATATTAAATGTAAAAAAAATGTAATAATAAATGTAATAATTATGTAAAAAAAATAAAATAATAGAATCTGTATGTATTGAACCCAAAGATAGTTTTAAATTTGTGCGAATGTACTTATAAGCGGGTCCCTTTAATAATAATAAAAAAAATGCCCTTCCGGTGTCGGATGAACGGGATCTAACCTAGGTGCGAATTTCTTAATGGTCCCCGGACTGTTTTCCCTCTTGTTTTCTGGTTCATTCGTTTTTCTGTATCCACCCGAAGAGGATGCCAGTGGGCATCGAAACTGTTGTGGAAATGAACTCTGTCTATTAGAGTGGGTTTTTATTATCATGGCTCCAAACAATTCCCTGAAGATGCTCGAGGGCAGAGCGAAACGTCTGAAAATTTTGGAAATATTATTTATAATTTACGAACATTATTGAAAAATGTCATACGAAAGATTGAGAAAACCAATAATAAATTAATAAATAAAAACTACGGTCGATTGTTCAACCATATATATATATATATATTATATATATACACACACACACACACAGGGGGCGGCATAAGTCGCTTTACTTATACTGAAATCTTTACCATAATGAAATCATCTTGTGAAGAATAATATTTATTATTTTTTTTTTAAATTGTTCAAAGTGTCGTCCATCATGTTCAATACACGTTGCATCTTTGAACCACTGAACACCAAATAGCGCGGCACAGTTGCCTGTTATTATTCAACGTCTCGAACTGGTGTATCAAAGTCTTCATGTGATCGAAATTCCGAGGTTTCTGGCCGTTGTTCAGTGGTTCAAAGATGCGACGTGTGTATTGAACATGATGTAGGCCACTTGGAACAATTTCTGTAATAAATAATAAATATGATTCTTTACAAGTAATTTCATTATTCTCGGTAAAGCGACTTATGCCGCACCCTGTATATACCTCGGTATTGTAGTGGTTAGCGTCGCTGACTACGAATCCATTTGCCCCGGGACCGAAACCCGGTAACGGGTGCAAGCATTTTGCTGCAGGCGGAGCACAGCAAAACCCAGCTGTTCATCCTTCCACACATTAAAGAAATTGGTTGGTAGCTAAATGGGTACCCTGGGTACCCTAGTTGTTAAGAAGTTGGGCTGCTGATGGGGCGTGGTTCGGATTCCACGTTAAACTGTAGGTCTAAGATGGAGTGACGAGCTTGACCTTCGTCAGAATGAACAATTCGGGCGGAAGCAAAACCAAGATTAACCTAAACTATTTGTTGGCAACTTGGCTTACCTTCTTAATAATATTTGTTTATATTTTATTTTTTAACCTCGTTATTATAAAATAATTTTTCCTCTCTACAGATCCACTGCGTCCAGTTTACGTTTTTGTACTGCAAAATAAAGATCAGCGAGGATCAACTGTTTGGTTTAAACAACAAATGAGTGAAATTCAATTGAAGACTGCCATAGAATTGTGTTTCTGCGTAAAGAAGGAAAAACATTGAGTGAAATAGATTGCTTCACTCGATTTTCAAGGTGTGATATCCAAAGCATTATCAATAAGTATATAAACATCTACCGTAATTGACAATTTCAGAACTCCCCCCCCCCCATATATCCCACCATATATTTTTTTAAATTTTTATTTTATTCCATTATCACCCACATCCTTATTATCCCCCACTCAACCATTACCCCTTATCACCATCCTCCTTATCTTATTCCCCATTCCCCCCGCTCTCCCATCACTGTCTATATTTTTATTTTTAGTTTTTCCTTTATCACCCCCCCCTTCCCCATTACCCCGCCTCAACCTTTCTTCCTTATGACAATCCTTCTTATCTTACACCATTCCCCCTTACCAAACCCAGAGCTGTGATTAAAGTTTTGATTATTCCCCTTCTTCCCCTCTTTTCCCTCTCCCCTTTAGTATTAATCAGCTACTTGGTATCGTCACAAAAACCTCGAAAGTATGTTTCGATTTTATATTAAATATTTGCATTTCTATTTACCTAGTATCGGGCCAACGATAACCCTATGGCCCAGGAGAGAGAGAGAGAGAGAGAGAGAGAGAGAGAGAGAGAGAGAGAGAGAGAGAGAGAGAGAGATTAGGAACGAATCATATTTGTCCAGTGTCAACATTACAGCCCAGAAATGTGATGCTAATGATGATTATTAAAATAAATAAAAAGATTTAGAATCACATATGCAAAGCTAAAAAAAGAATCTCATTTTGAAGTTTGGTAAAGTCCTCACTTGAATGTTCTTGCTTGTTTCTGTCATGACATCAAAAACATATTTCGTAATGAATGCATCTATATTATATACCGCTTACTTTAAACGATTCTGCACGATTCTACTCTGTAAACAGTGAAAAGTCCGCAAAGCATTCAAGTCGTAGTGCTTATTTTTTTTTTTAATGTTCCAAGTAACAAACGGTTCCTAACATTGGCCGTAAGAGTTCTCTTTTAGTATAACCTTTTGGTATATAGAGTCAAAGATCAAGGGTCAAAAAAAAGAGCCAATAAGTTCCCGGTTAGTGTCTATCTGGTCCCTAGTTTGAAACGTCATTCTGAGAGGAACCTTTCCTTAACCTATTTTGACACGTGATACGGAACCAAACGGTTTTAATTTTTCAGGTCATACGGAACTTTACTGCTTACAGTGTAGATGAAAGGGTTCATATGTATAGTGTACATGACGAACAACATGCTAATGAATGATAACTAAGCATAATAATAATAATAATAATAATAATAATATATGGGGGTTGTTTAACGTCATTTGTAACGGCAAAGGTCAAAGGACGGAAGGAATCTACACCTTTACGAGGAATCCGAACTACGTACGATCGCTACATCATCTGAACGCAGTGGACGGTCACCCATTTAACAAATGAACAGATCCAACTGTAACAGACCCGTAACTACTCATCAACACAGTCAGTCAAGGTTTTTTCATTTTAATGGGGCTGAACAACGTAGAAGGAAAAGAGGACCCATTTTATGTCTGTTTAATAAACTTTAACCCATGTTAACGGCATGAAATGTTCTTGGGTTTATCTAATTGTGAAGCCAACTACAAGCTATTCCTGAGATGGTATACGGGGATGGTATATCCAAAAGAAATATCCCTATTTTCAGAAAAATTACTTTCCATTCAGATTCTAATCCGCGGTCAGCGAGTGAGAACGTTCGAAGAGAAAAGTCCGGATTTGGGAAAGCAGTTTCCTGATTTGGGTCGTGACGCAATTGTATGCCCAGAGTAGGGCTGGGCATCCGGGATCCCGGAAGTAAAGTAGACAGCTCATTTTTCGGGAAAACTGTCATCGATCCCGGGATTTCACGGTATTCTATTTTCAGGGGAGACTTTTAAACACAGTTTTATTATGAAGTATATTTATTTCATGCAAAGCTTTTCACAATTGAACTTTTCGTTCACCTGTTTTTCAAACTTCGAAAATCGTTTACGCTTGAGTGAAATAATATCCCGGGATCCCGGATGCCTAGCCCTACCAAGGAGTATTTTCTGTGAATAATCTAATTTAAAACGAGAAATCCTAGTTGTGAAATGGAAATGGATCTATTTGAGAATTGCTTCTTTTGAGACTTCAGTTTTCGGATTTCTCATTCTTGGGCGGAGAATGAAGTGGGAATGAAGTGTTTATCACTTCTGCAAATCAATTACTCGAACATCGAGAAAATATAATGAAAAGAGAAACTTTTCAAGGAAACGATGAAATAAAAGAAAATTTCTTATTACACAAATAATTTCTTCAATTAGGTTGACTGAGAGAGAGAGAGAGAGAGAGAGAGAGAGAGTTATACGCTAACAAAAACACTAAGATCCACTCTAGACTAGCCCAAGAAGGAAGCGGAAAAGTTAGAAATAGCAATAAAAAAAAGAACACTGAAAACGTACACCATGCTTACACTTATAGGCGTGTAAACCTTTCACACAGGAATAGTAGTATGTTCTTTTAAGGGAACAGACAAGGCTTTCTCCCTCCTCCACCACCCACTGCTGACAGAAAATAGTGGTGAAAGAAGATTTATAGAGAAGTAGGAAAAAGTATAATGAAAAAATAGCTTCAGAGTTCATTCACACCATGCGTGCATTTATCTCGTACTCAGTTATGCATTAGAAGAGGTGAAAATAAAAGATAGCATAAATACTAACCTACTAATTTAATCTACGTCCTTTATTTTTTTAAGGATATTTTTATTTATTTATTATGTACAAGAAGTCATCATTTCGTCGTTGCATCATTTCTCCGTAGCCTGCCAAAACTACCGTATTCAAGGTGTATCATATATTGCGTTCTTCGCATAGGGATTACCCAGATAGTATTATGCATTTCTATAAACCACTTACGAATATCTAGTCTATTAACAAGGTAGGCGCGTGTCTGAGAGTGTCTGTAATTGGATGTGTCATGCGTATGTGTCTGCCAACTCTTCGAATGTCGCGAGTTTCAACTTGGGTCTCCCGCCGTGAAAGGTGTTTACGCTGCAAGTGATATACTGAGTTGGTCATACTTCGCGGTGTTGTGCCACAATGAGAGTAGAGAAAATCTTTTTCAGGCGAGAAATATCAGTGGAGGGTCTCTGTATCTATCCCTGCGTACTTGTCCCTTATGGAGTATGAAAATGTTTCGTGGGTGATCACCCGTTGTTGCTACTACAAATTCAAGAGTTTACCACTTAGAGGTGATGATGAAATAATCAAAAGATGAGTTGTTCGATGGTTGATCATGTTATGTGGGGCACAGTGCAATCAGGGACGTTCCTCTAAAGTGGGGAAAGGACTAAGTGTAGGAGAAAATTTTTAAACAAACATAAAGGAGCACTGGTCCAGAGGGTACTTCCAACTGGCCACACCTACAATTTAAGAAATCCCAATGCATAATGGGGAATAATAATGCACAATATGCATATTTTTTATTTATCTTGCGAAATTTATTTATTTTTATTGCCAAATTAGATGTACAATATTTAAAACTAAAGTTCCACTATATCTAAGTGACTTCCCTGGAGATGAGCATGACTATTCAGAGGTTTTGACTCCCAAGAGACTTCATCAAGCTTCCCATCATCTGAGAACTCCCAGTGCTCTGAAACCAGACCCGACCAGCGTCAACTACTACATTTATTACAAAGGGAACTTCTACTCTATCTTAACTAGCCCTCCCTTAAGTAGTACCCTTTTAATAATGAAAAAAAAGGAAGAAGCAAGAGAAAGAAAGAAGGGGAGAGAGGAATGGCTTCTTAAAATAATTTAATTAGCTTTTGACTCCCGATAATTCCCATTTATTAGAAACGTATAAATAAAAATAAAAAGTAAGAAAAAGTCTGTCACTTGAGAATGCCCAATGCTCTACTACCAGACCCGGCAGCGCGTCCTACTACACTTACGATCAAAAGGGAACATCACCACCAACAACTCCACCCCAACCAACCCCCCTTATAATCCCCTTTGTAGGTTTATTCAGAGGTTTTGACTCCCGAGCGTTCTCACAGTGATGATAACCAATGTTCTGTAACCAGACCAGACCAGAGCCTCCTACTACATTTACATCTTTTGAGGGAAGTCACTGCTTCTATCTCAATAAATAAACATTATGTACTTAAAGAGTAGCCATCCTTTATACTTAATTAGCTATTCGGAGGGTTTTGACTCTCAAGAACTCCTATCAAGCTTTCCGTCTCTAGCAATGGGATATCATTTGAGAACTCCCAGTGGTCTCTCACCAGACACGATCAGCATCTCCTTCTACATTTAATGCAAAAGTAAAATCGGCCACTCCCGATACTAACTAAAAATCACATCGCCAATTTACCCGCCCTTTAATGCCTATGGTTTCCTGCCTGAGGTGTATATAGCTTCTAAATTAGTAAAATAGGAATAAGTTGGTCGAGGTTGGGACGCTGGCACAAATGGTAGGCCCTAAAGAAGATCTAAATCAAAGCACCTGTAAGTACTTTTTATGTGTATTTGATAACCTAATACCTAACGGGGTCTAACACTCCCACGTTATTACACTGCATGTTTTTTATCCCCTTTTTAAAGATTGGACTTCCATTGGCCAATTTAAAATCCGAAGAATAATCCCCCTGCGATTAAGATTTATTAAATATTAGAATTACGGATCAAGTATTTCATTCTTCAACTCTTTTAGGTGCTTAAAGTGAAAATGGTCTGGACCTGGCGATTTGTTAATTTTAACTTATCTAATCCACGCCTATTTCACCATTTCTATCTTTATTAAAAAGTTTGAGTGCTGGTTAAGTGTGCGGTCTACCTACGATTGGTTAGGTTTAATCATGATATTTTCGTTAAAACTAACGAAAATATCATGACTAAACCTAACCAATCGTCAAGGGCGATTAACAATGGGATGTAAACAAACAATTAGTAAACAAGATAAGAAGCTATAATTAAAAGGTAGACCGCCGAATCGTAGGTAGACCGCACACTTAACCAGCACCAAAGTTTGGATCACCTGAAGATCAAGGCCCCCCAGCCTTCTCTAGTTAGCTTTATGAGGCTAACTAACGAAAATATCACGACCTAACCTAACCAATCGTTAGGTCAACTGTACGCCCTTGACGATTGATTAGGTTGTCGTGATATTTTCGTTAGTTAGCATTATAAAGCTAACTAAAGAAAGCTGGGGGCTCTGATCTTCAGGTGATTCCAAAAGTTTATAACCTTTAATATGGTATTCGCCTATAAAGTCCCTATCTGCACTTTTAATCCACGATTCAGTTATCGCCATAATGTCGTAATTTTCAACGTGAACTAAAGCTTTAAATTCATTGAACTTATTCCTTACGCTCCTCACACTAAAAATCACTACTTTTAAACTATTTTTTACGTTAAGGTTTGTTCCTCTATGCGCGTTTAGTTTCCTTGAGGCCGGCGAGTTACATTTTCTGAACGAGAAAGAACTATTTCATCTTGCTTACGATTTAAATAAATGTTTCTCAAGGACGCACATCGCTTCTAATTTAGTACCGAAGTAAATTGCTTTACTTAACAACCTATTACTTTTATAAATTCTCGGAAGAACCACAAAAATCAGCATATTATTTGACTTAGCTTTCAAAGATTTAATCAAACTTCGATATTTAGCCAACAAATCTTGTCATACGAATAAAATTATAGAAATCGTTCCTCCCAACGTGAGAAAATAACGGCGAATTTGCAATTTCTAACTGCAAATTCTTTACTTCCTGTTCAGTTTTATCTATTTTAGCGACTGTCACGCATTTTCTCTTTCGTTTCATTCTATTTCTCAAACAAAAGTCTTTATCTATTTATTTTATAGAAATGTACAATCTCAATAAACGAGGGGTGCCGAACTTTTTTACAGTCGCGTGCCAAAAAAGAACATGTAAACTATAAAAAAAATTCGCGTGCCCACCAAAGTTTATAGATATTACATCAACTTATAAACATTAAGTCTATTAGTTTATATTAATTTTTTAGATAACAATTTCTATGCTTAGGCGTGCCAGGCACGCAAAGATTCGCCACCAGTGCAATAAACAGTTCACAAAAATCAAGAAGAGCTTCAGTAAACGTCTTAACAGCAAGAGAGAGAGAGAGAGAGAGAGAGCGGAAACAAACAATTTCACGCTTGAACGATTGATAGTTGGAGATATGATAAACTCCAACTAAAAATATTTTAACAAGGTGCTTCAGGACAAAAGAGGAAAACTTATCGAAAGCTCAAGGACAAACTCGTTCACTGCTCTTCGAAAGGAAAATGGAACTCACACAAATCTTTAACTTAAAAAAAGTATACATATAAATAACCGTTCACTTTCTTTCATTACATTTTACTGAAAGAAAATATAATATAATATATATCTATATATATAATATATAGATATATATATATATATATACACACGGTTTTGGAATGGAATCCGCAAGAAAGAAGGAAGACGGGTAGACCGGTGATGATTTGGACATCCTCACTGACTGAAACTAAGATAATTGGAAGAACCTGGCATGAGGTTAAAGCCCAGCCCCAAGCAGCCAACCGTACCCGATGGCGAACCACAGTTGACGCCCTATACGCCACGTAGAAGTGAAGAGGATATAAGTAACATACTGTGTATATACACTCATTCATGTTCCGTGTGTTGGTCTCTCTTCGCACGAAGGTCAAACTGGTGGCCCCGCCTCTAGCCCTGGCTTGGTGAAGGAACGAGTTGCTCTCTTGCGCTCTCCACCGCACATATCCAGGTACACCCGGCTCATCTGGTACCGTCCTGAGCCAGGCATATAGTCTTCTTTTGAAGACTTACTTTGACTCCTGTAACGTTTCTGAAGTCCTTTAGAAGGTGGTTAAAAAGTCTTGCCCCCTGACAACGAAGCTATTTTCTTTCAGTGTTAAAGAGGTCCCTTTCGGGCCTTTAATTTGGGAACACCTTACATTCTGCCTTTCCTATTTTCCAGCTTTGTTTGGGTGGTAATTGGGTTTAATTTTAGGTTTGGTACCAGTTTTTCGATCATTTTCCATATGTAGATTATGGAGTACCTCTCTCTTCTTCTTTCCAGGGAGTACAGATTTAGTTTACGTATCTTTGCAAGTAGTTGAGTTCTTTGCAGCCATCAATCTTTGCTGTGAAATGTCTCTGAGTTTCTTCTAGTTTGTTAGTTTCTTCCTTTTTATATGGGGACGTCAAAACTGAGCAGTATTCAAGTTTTGGTATAATCAGTGTTTTTAGAAGGGGAATCATTACTGTCCTGTCCCTTCTTTTGAACATTCTTAGTACTTGTCCCGCGACTGTTTTTGCTTTGTTTATCGCTATCTAATTTTGTTTCGAATTTCGCATCATGGGTTATTATTCCCCCAAATCGATCGCTTTCGTGCTTCTCTGAATTTCCTGTCTATCTGGAGCATAACATGCAGTCTGTTTAAGTTCCTCATTTCTATCGTATCTCAAGAGCTGAAATTTCTCGGTGTTAAATGTCATGTTGTTGTCTTCTGACCATTTGTATATTTTGTTCGTGTCCCTCTGCAAGGCCTCCACTTCATTTGTATCGCTGATTTTTCTGCTGATCTTTGTATCTTCTGCAAAGGATGTTACTATACTGTTGCTGTTTACTCCACTGTCTATGTCTGTTAACATGATAATAAACAGGAGTGGGGCCAGTACTGTCCCTTGTGGTATTGAGCTGCGTACTTCCGATTCTGATGATGATATACCTTGAATTTTGACGACCTGTACACCTTCTCTGAGGAAGTTGTAGATCCATTTTCCCACTTTGCCTGTTATTCCCATATATTTCATTTTATGTGCTATTATACCGTGATCACATTTGTCGAAAGCTTTAGCAAAATCTGTGTATATGACATCGTAGTTGTCATTGCCTTCCAATCTAAGATATTGTTGTAGTGTTCTATTAGTTGTGATAGGCATGATCTACCTGATCGGAATCCGTGCTGATTTTCGTTGAATCTTTCCAGTGTCTCCAAGAAATCATAAATTTTCTCTCTAACTATTCTTTCAAATACTTTGGTGAGGTGGGACGTCAATGACACTGGTCTATAGTTCTTTGCTTGAGATCTGTCCCCTCCTTTATATATAGGGACAATGTTTGCTCTTTTCAAGATGCTTGGTATTTCCCCAGTGTCTAGGGATCTTCTCCATATCCAGTATAAAGGTGTAGCTATTTCATTTTTACAGTTTTTAATCAATAATGCGTTCCAATTGTCCGGACCTGCAGCTGAATCTGGTTTCATTTGTCATACAGCTCTCGCTACATCTTCTGGAGTAAAATCAAAGTCTGTTATACATTCTCCATGCAATTTCTCTTCAAAGAATGCATCTATGTCAGGTATCGTTTTGTCACTTTTTGGGGTACTAAAAACTGAGTCATACTGGGCTCTCAATGTTTCAGATATTTCTTTTGGATCGTCGGTTAGTTCATTATTTCTCTTCCTTAAGGGCCCAATAGCGGCGCGCGCTTCTGTTTTCCTTTTCGCATAGCATAGAAGTATTTTGGATTTTCCTTTATTGCTTCTACCGTCTTTTCATCTTCCCTCTCTGGACGGTCCTTAATCAGGGCTTGTATTTCCCTATCGATACCCTCCAGTTTTTCTTGTACTACTTTCCTGTCATTATCTCCGCAGTTGGCTAACTTCGCCCCACTCCTTTCTTTTGCGGAATATTTTCTTTTGCCTCTCTAGCGAGCTCCTCTTTCCTTTGGCTTGATTCGAGCTATTTTTCTAAAATTCTCAGCGTTTTTTTTCAAGGTTGTTAGCATTTCTTCAGTTGTTTTATTCTCTAAAACTGTTCTCCATTCTATTTGGGCCATGTGTGATCTGATTGCTTCTCAAGTTATAGTCTTGGAGACTGAAGTTCAAGTTAAAGGCCCCAAATTTGCTTCTTTCCTCAATATGTGTATTGTCTTTTAATGTTGTCGTCATATTTGTTGATATCTCGATTAAGTTGTGGTCTGAGATAATGGTTGGGGTTATTTTTATATCAGCAATCAAGTTCGTGTTATTCGTGAATACCAGATCTAGGCAGTTATTTTTTCTAGTATTTTCTATTATCTCCTGTGTCAGCATAAACTCATTTGTGAAAGCCATCAACATTTTTGCTTGCTCCTGGTCTTCTCCTCTGTCCCCCTTGTCCTGGTATATATATATATATATATATATATATATATATATATATATATATATATATATATATTCCTATCCACCATTTTGTATTTTGTAAATAGGAAGTTAAAGTCTCCGCAATCATTATATTGGGGGATGGAGGGTTTATGGCATTTATTAGCTTTCTGATGTCATCATTGGCCTCCGAGAATTTTTCGGTTGGGGTGTTTGGAGGTCTATAGATGACTATTAGTATCAGGTTTAGTTTTTCTATTTTCACTGCTAGGAGTTCCACAAAGTTGTTTGATTTACTTATTATCGTCTCTGTCATATGACCTTCATGTACATATATAGCACAACCACCTTTACGTCTCGTTGTTCTATCCACTCTTAGTAAGTTGAAGCCCTCTATATTTACCTCTTTCTTATCAATTCAATGTTCGCAGTTTTCACAATTTCCTTGGCAATCCTTAAGATGAGTTTCTGTGAGGCATGCGATGTCTGACCTTGTTTCGTCCATAAATCCTTTCAGGTACGAAACTTTGTTGAGTGATTGGTTTGGTCTTATTCCTTGAACATTCGCCAGGACAATATTTATGTTCTTTGTTTTTCGTTGCCCCTTGTCCATTTTAAGTTCGTTTTCCTTTGGTATCGCTTGTTTCATTGCCCTATGATCCTCCGAGAGAGATCCGTTTCCGCCTACCTGTTCTGGTACCTTCTTGCCCGGAAGCGGGTTGACTCGGGGGTTTCCAGTTCTGTCAACTGCATGCGTTGGATGACATTTAGCTGCCGTATCGTGTCTGCGATGTTGAAAAAATGTTTTTGTTCATTTATTGTGTTCCTATTGCTACTCCTATTGTTATTTTTATTCCTATTGTCATTTAAACTTTGTCCTTTGTTCTTTGGGTCCGTCGGGAGATATTGATAGTAGCATTTTTTCCCGTATTTGCAGGTTCCATATTTTGCGTAAGTCCTGCAGATGTCCGGGTAGTAGAATTTGCATCTGTCTCCAAATTTACAATGACCACTGTTATAGAAGAAATTGCATATTGGGGGATGTTCATATATATATTGTCCTCTTTTAAATCTGCAATTATCTTTGATATAATATCTGCATATAATTCCTTCCCCATATTTACTCGTGGCCTTTGTTTTTTGCTCCTTATTGGGGGACAGTTTCACTCCGTTTTCTTGATTGCCCTCTTGTCTTTTCCTATTTCTGTTAATGTCCTTCGTTGCCCTTATAATATCTGTTGTCTTTATACTCTCTTTCGCCTGCATGGTTTCGGCCTCGTTGTGTGACGGTATTTGATTTTTTCCTACTTCGCCTTTCTTCGTTTCTTCTGTTTTCCTCTGTTCTTCATTCACACTTTCCTCTTTCATTTTCTTCTCGTAGTCTCTTTCTGCTTTAAATACTATAAAAGAGTTTATTTCGGTCATGCAGTTTTGGCAGAAAAATTTTATCCCATTAAGTTGCTTCGCGTTCGTTATAAGGGAGATTTTTTCATCTTCCCATTCTAGGCATCTAAAATCAAAAAGTAGCTGACAAAAATCGCACCTCATCGCCTTTGTCTCATCTGTTGCATCATTGCAGATACCACAGAGTTGTAGGAATTTACTTACCATTTCCGTGTTACTGATAGAGGGTAGCCGCTGGTGCACAAAATTGACTAAAAAAAAGGGTATTATGGGAAGTATTGGGTAGGGGTTGACTCAAGCTGAGTGAGGGAAAGAATTCTCCGTTACTCCAGGAGATGGAGGATGTGGCAAGCTGTATACTTCTCACTGATTGGTGCTCGCGACTGTAGTTGCGGGGAATAATGTGTGTGTGTGTGTGTGTATATGTATATATATATATATAATATATATATATACACACACACACACACACACACACACACACATATATATATATATATATATATATATATATATATATATATATATATATATATATATATATATATACAGGGGTTGGACAGAATAATGGAAACACTCACATTTTCGGTGCTGTATTTTCTGATATCATTAATGGCGTTATGTACTTTATTAAATTAATATGTAGCTGCATATAATATTGAGAACATCTTCTATTTTAATATGTTCATATTGGTTTTTAACGTTGTTTTAAAATAAATAAAAATATGGCGCTTGGAAAAAATGTTACTGCCTGTGAAAGGGGCATACATGCAAAAATAAAAAAAGAACATGAAATAAGGAATATAGTGAGCGTAAAGCAACACTGACAGAATGCGACAGAAGAACCTTATATGATAATTATGAGCTGTGAAGAATCAATCAAAGACTGTTGCATCAAAACTTTTTGGTTCAAAATTTAACAATAGTTCGCAAAGACCAGTGTCAGTCATAACTATTTTAACACCAACCAATACCAAGGTTCTAATGAATTTGGAGTTGGGGAGAATAATGGGAACAATTCTGTGCTTATGTGGTATAGTTTTTTTTAAATTTCTTTCCATGTATTCATAACTATGGGACTGTTCCTCAAGGTGCAGGGACAATCACGCGACTTTTAATATTGAGACACCAATGAGACCCCAACCAAACGGGCCGCTACTATCACGCCCCTTTCACAGTCAGTAACATTTTTTCCAAGCGCCATATTTTTATTTATTCTACAAGAACATTAAAAACCAATATTAACATACCGTATTCAAATAGAAGATGTTCTCAATATTACTAGGGGCACTCAATATATTTTGCCCCACCCTTTTTTCTTAGCTAAATAATAGTCCATGGGGCTGAAATGTCTTTTGGGCTGTAAGTTTGAACTTTCTGCGCTTCACATAATCGGATTTTTCCACTTTGAACCTCCCCTCCTTGTATAAAACCGCTTTTAAACGCCCTCCTATAAAACCGATGGTTAACGCAGTTTCGAAAGTGGTGTCTGACAGTGGTGTGCGTCGTAAACAGAGAGCTGTTATCGAATTCTTAACCGCAGAGAAAGAAACAGTTGGAAATATTCACAAACGTCTACAAAACGTTTACGGAGATGCTGTTGTTGATCGAAGCACAGATGGTCGATGGTCTAAACGTGTGAGATCATCGGAGAGAGGGAGAGCCAGCCTCGATGATGAGTCACGCAGCGGTCGCCCGGCATCGGCTGTGACATCTCACACTGTGCAACGTACTAACAGCATCATTCGATCAAATCGGCACGTCACGTAAAAGGAGCTATCACTGGCGCTAGGAATTAGTGAAGGAAGTGTGAATACGATAATTCAGCAACTGGAATACTCAAAAGTGTGTTCACGGTTTGTTCCTCGCGAACTGACTGAAGATCACAAAGCCCAAAGAAAAGAAATTGCTTCTGAGTCGTTGGTTCGATATGAGACAGAAGGGGATGACTTCCTTTCACGAATTGTGACTGGGGATGAGACTCTGGTACACCACTTCGAACCTGAAACAAAACGCCAATCCATGAAGTGGCATCACGCAGACTCCCCACGCAAGGAAAAGTTCAAAATGGCTCCCTCTGCAGGAAAGGTTATGGCCACCATCTTCTGGGACATGAAAGGGGTGATTCTGGTGGACATTATGAAGAAAGAACAAACAATCAACTCGGAGGCATATAT
>JAJOZX010001091.1:817500-1015000 GCA_023014485.1 Bathynomus jamesi
AGCAAACATCATGCTCAAATTATGGAAGAGTCTAGTTCTACCAATAACTGGGTATTGCTCAGTACTCACAAGCCCACACAGAAAAAGAGACATCGCGAACATTGAAGCTATACAAAGGACTTTTACGTCTAAGATAGAGGAAACGGAAGGTGAAGACTACTGGTCTCAACTACAATCCCTGGAACTCTACTCTCTTGAAAGAAGGCGCGAGCAGTACACAATAATATACATATGGAAAATACTTGAGGGCTCTGCCCCTAACCTCAGAAATGAAATAGAAACAAACTGCAATGAGAGAAGAAGCAGATTTTGTACGGTCCCAGCTGCAGTGGGACAAGGGGTCATGAAAACGAGGATGCCCAAAGCTTTTCAATGTCCTTCCAAAAGAAGTGAGGAATCTCCAGCACACCGACCTGAATAACTTCAAGAACAAGCTGGACAGATTCTTGTGCAAAGTCCCTGACCAGCCATGCGTGTCTGGCTACGAGGGCAGGAGGAGATCAGACAGCAATTCCCTCTTTCACCAAGTCCCGCAAATGAGGCGGGATGCTGCAGAGGGGTCGACCACAGGTCGATCCTGAACCGTCGTTCAAACTCAACAAAAGTATATATATTATATATATATATATATATATATATATATATATATATACGTGTGTGTGTGTGTGTTTTTGAAACTTGAGTGTTTAATTGTATGATTTAACCTTCCTACTAACAGCCACGGGTTGGGACCAACAACTTAACGTGGAATCCTATAAACAAAGACGGGTCGTTATATCATCCGAACGCAAAGGACGGTTACCCATACAACTACAAAGCAGACCTAACATCGTTTAACTTTGCTAATGATCTTACTCGAAGGAGTTAATTCTCAAATGAAACCAGATTGGTTTTAAAGTCGTAAAATAGAAAAAGTTTCGTATTAGATACTTCAAATGATGACTTCATTTAAGTTTTAATTTAGTAACTGACATAATTAAAATGTCTTATTTCGCCTCAGCCATTTTGTAAATTGTTCACTCGTATTCCTCCCCCGTTGTTAATAAATTGTTAGTTAGTTTGTTATTAGTTTGTCTGTTATTAGTCCGTTATTGTTTAGTCTGTTATCTGTCAGTTTCTTGTGTACCAAAATCTCATCAAAACTTGCGCGGAAGGAATCGATATAATGAAGCGATCCTTAAAAAATGTCTTTGTCGAGGTAAAGTCGAGTCTGTGAACCTCATAGTGTATCGACAAGTGTTTTGGATTAACTTAAATTAGGTTAGATTCACTTAGGTTAAATTAAGTTCCGTTAAGTTAATTTAGATTACGTTAATTTAGTTTAGGTTAGGGCCGATTTGGTTAAATTTGTCTAGGTTTCATTAGGTTAGGTTAAGTTAGGTCAGACTAAGGGATTATACAAAGGTCTCCTTCCTCATCAACGAAAAGGAAAATAGATCTTAGAAGCAAAAAAAAAATCTATATATATAGTATATATATATACACACTGTATATATAAGGCGAGGCTGACTCTTAAAACATTACGCATAGACTGTATGAGTTTACTTTCAAATTAAGGTTTGCTCTTTTTAGCAAGTGTCACAGTAATTACTATTCAAAGAGAAACTAAACTAAATGGAGACAGACAAACAGACAGACAGACAGACAGAGCGTCCATAAATTCACTCGTGCAGAGAATCCCAGAAAGGACAGTTATCTGCAAAGCCCTGAGTCAATTTAAACTTTGTCGGATCTAAATTAAAACTTGCGGAACACCACGCTGCACTATTTTTACGTCTGCAAGTTTGCAGGAAATCTAAAGACTATAATAGAATGAGAGAGAGAGAGAGAGAGAGAGAGAGCAATTTTCTTCTAAACAAATTTATTATATCGTATTTTGTTTTTACAGCATATGCAATATAAATTTAAAATAAGAATGTGATACATTCATTTCAAAAAGTTTCATACTGTTGAGTAATGATAATGAATATTCAGTTTCAATAGAGGATTTTTTTCTTTAATTATACTCAACATTGAATAACACTGGTATGCATATGAAATCTTTTTGTCTGCTGTGAGGGTTTTTTCAACCCATATTATATAATTCGACCATGCTGAATTCGAAAATGACATTGGTTTTCCTCAATCAGGTCAGGTTTTTTCTCTATTGGCCATTTATTATAAGTCCAATTTTATCCCCAAATTTATTGATTTTTTTAGCTTAAACACTGTAGATACGAGTAATATTATAAGAACACTCGTGAAAAATGAAAACATTGTGTGAATAAATACTTTTATTCATACAATGAATATGGAAAAAAGTTTATTGAGGAAGGAATGAAGTTTTTTTGGCTTTCTGTCTGTGTTTTTCTTCGGGCACGTCTCGCTTCAAACACCAGCAATAGTCCGCCAGCATATTGATATCCCAGTTTCCCTGGTACCTCTTTTCCATTATTTTGATATCTTGGTGAAATCGTTCACCCTGTTCCTCACTATAATCCCCGCAATTTTCAGGAAAATAGTCCAAGTGGGACCACAAAAAGTGCATTTTTATGGACATGCGCGACCCATGAGCTTTGAAAGCTTCCATCAAGTTTTCGACAACGGACTCGTATTCTGGACTTCTACGCTTGCCAAGAAAATCAGTGACAACTGATTTGAATGCCTGCCAGGCATTCTTCTCAGTTGGAGTCATTGCGTTTTCGAACTGAGTATCCTTGATCAAAGTTCGAATTTGAGGACCATCAAAAACCCCAGCATTTAGTTTAGCATCAGATATATGAGGAAATTTACTCTCGAGATATCGGAATGCTGAACCCTCCTTATTCATTGATTTGATGAAATTTTTCATCAAGCCCAGCTTAATATGAAGTGGTGGGAGCAAAATTTTTGTTGGTGGTACAAGGGGCACTGAAACGACATTATGCGACCCAGGTTCAAAATTCTCTCTGGATGCCCATTCACGCTGTGCATAGTGCTTCTCATCCGCTCGGCTATCCCATTTGCAGAGGAAACATGGGTATTTCGTGTATCCCCCTTGCATTCCCAATACAAATGCCACAATCTGAAAAAAAATGAAAATATTTAAAGAATTTAGAGAATTTGTTCTATCAGATAAAAAAATCTATGCATTGGACTGTATCACTTCTGTGGGGAAGTTAAGTGTTCTTATACGCTCTCAAATAACCTTTGGAAAAACAACATAGTCAATAGCAATAGTTTACTTATGATATTAGTATTACCTTCAAATCTCCACAGATCCTCCAGTTATGTTGGTCGTATACGAGAGCATCCAGTAAAATTTTCATGTTATCGTAGCTCTCAGTAAGTTGTACGGAATGTGCTACAGGGACTGATGCAACCCTATTCCCAATGTTGAGAAGTACTGCTTTCAAACTTCGTTTAGACGAGTCTATAAATAGCCTCCATTTTGATGCGTTATATGGCAGGCCCAAGGATTCGATTAGCCCCTCAACATTGCAGCAGTACACTAAGAAAGAGGTATTTTCGTGCACTGCAAAAAACTTACGGAATTCTTCCTCTCGTTTCCTATACCAGGAGAATGTTGTTCCCGGAGCCAGCAAGTTGTCCTCTCGAAGTCGTGAGCCCAAGATCTCGGCAGCTAATTTGGAAAGTCCTAAATCCCTGGTAAGATCATTAAGTTTGGCCTGGTTGAGAGGCCTCGGCTCATTTGAAGCGGTATTTTGAGGTATATACGACTGGGACTGGTCATTGGCATTGGTCATTGATTCATCATCAGAATCATCGAAGTCCAGGGTTTGAGGTGGGTCGGGTATTGGAATTCCAGGACCATGGGGTACAGGTCTCATAGCAGAAGGAATGTCAGGGTATACAACAATGTGTTTATTCTTCTTGTTAACTCCTGAAAATAGAAACACAGAAACATGGATATAAAACTTGCATATGAAATAGAAGAAGCATTCAGACAGTGGCGGCTCGTGAGGGAAGGCTGCGGTCTGTAAGATATGAAATAGGCCGATGGAGTCTGTATATTTTCTTTCTTTTTCATTCATATTGTCCCTTCGGGGACAATATGAATGAAAAAGAAAGAAAATATACAATCATTGTATATGTAAAGGTAACTTGTATAACAATATGTTTGTGTAAATGTATTTTCTATAACAATATGTATATGTAAATGTATGATTACCATTATGGTGAATATTATGCTATATATGGTGAATATTACATTATGGTGAATATTATGTCAAGTTTCATACGAGGATTTCAAAATATTTAAGAAAAATAAATTTATAAGCCCACCTTGGAGGTTTGTCATGCAGAAATAGCAATCTGTCACGTGATCCTTTCCTTCTCTCCAAATCATGGGAATTCCAAAAGGCAAAGATTTCGCTCTGCCTTTGCTCCATCTTCTCAAATTTTCAATGCACGTCTTGCAGCACATATGAGGGGCGAAATTTTTGTCCTGGTCCCCTAGCTTAATTCCAAAGTATGCTCTATACATTGTCTTCACAAATTTAGTGATTTGGGACTGGTTATTTGGCATGGTAACCGTCCCACATATGTAGCAGAATCTATTGGGATCATTTTTACACGCTCTATTCATTATGAAATATTTTATCTATATGCCTGAAAAGTAAAAAAAGATATTATACAAGTGAAACAAGTGATGATAGATGTTACTGTTCCAATTCCGCTTTGACAAAATCACGAAAAATTCTATTTTACTTATGAGGCCATAGCCGGATAACCTGAGCTGATTGAGAAAAACGGATTTCAGATTCGAAATCAGCAGGAAACACTCTATAAGAATCACTTACAAAACCCTTGACAGCAAAATTGATGCATACCAGTGTAATCAATGTGATTATTCAATGTTGGGTATAATTAAAGATGGAGTCTACGTCCAGAAACCGCGGGACTTCGCTCACATGAAGACTTTGATACCCCAAGAATTCGAAAAGTTGAATAATAACAAAGAACTGTGGAGCGCCATTTGATGTTCAGTTGTTCAAAGATGCAACGTGTGTATTGAACATAATGGAGGACACTTTGAACAATTTCTGTAATAAATAATAAATATTATTCTTCGCGAGGTGATTTCATTATTCTTGGTAAAGCGACTTATGCCGCCCCCTGTATATATCAAATTTTGCATAGAGATTTGCGGATGCCAAACTTTTGCATCCGCATCCGCGGATGTCTGAAATCCGACATCCGATACATCATTAATATATATATATATATATATATATATCAGAAGCGAGCAATAAAGCTAACGAAGGTGATAAAAACTTTAATATAAACTTTATTTGTTAGAGTTTAAAAGGAAGGTTTATGGTCATTCCACGCGAGTGGTTGAACGCGAATGAGAAATGGTGGGAACGTTTATTTCTTTCTAAACGTAAAGTCACGAAATGAGGAAGAGAAAGAAAAGACTTAATCCCATTTAAATGCTGTTAATTACGTCATAACCCATTTAACGAGGGCAAAATGTAGTCATTAATTAGAGAAACATCCTCCCTTCTGTTCATTAATTTTAAACCTTTATCGCCCACTGGAACTTTAAGGATTTTCTTCTGGATAACGCCAGACGATTTTATTTAATTTCAAAAGACATTTCTGGTCATTAAAGCGTTAGCGGAAGTACCGTATCTCGTATTATTTGGTTATCTTAAAATCATCGATTCGCTCCTTTGTTGTTTGGTTGTTTGGTTAGGTTAGGTTGAGTCACGATGCGTGGGTGAGGTTAGGTTAGGTTAGGTTGAGTCACGTGCGTGGGTGAGGTTAGGTTAGGTTAAGTTGTCCATATCATAATTAAATTTTAGGTGACGATGATAATGACAACGATCACGAAGAAAACGTGCATACCGCTACGCACTTTGTTCGCATCGTTTCACAACGAACATATATCAGAAATGGTCAGTAGCGATGCTACTGTATCGTGTATCTTGCTTGTATCGTCATTATTTTATTTTCGGGGGTAGCGCGTATTCTCGCTACACTAGCTGCTACACGCTACATTAAAAAAAATGGCCACTGGCAATATTTATAACTTTATAACTAGAGCCCGGATGTTTAGACACTAAAAACCCTTAAAAAAAGGCAGGCAAATAGTCAAAATAGACATTCAAAATAAACTAAAAAAAACCAAAAAGGCATGTATAAATTTGCTTTCAAAAAACGTTTAATCTCGAATAATACCTTTATATACGCCCTTACTTAACAAAACAGTAGGAAGTGCAAATGTTACTTACACATAATAACAATAATTTCACTTCCAAAAATTTAGTTTAATATAAAATAATATCGTTATACACGTGTAAATAATATATATTACAACGTCATTTGAGTGAACAAAACAGAGGGTATTGAAAATGTTGGTTACACAATAACAACGATTTAAATTTTTAAAAATGTTTAATATAAAATAATACTGAACATTTCAAAGGTTGAAAGGTGTGTATATATATATATATATATATATACACTGGGTGATTACAAATGATCTTCCCGATTTTAAACATTTATTATGAAAAAACTAACAATATATACACCAGGTGATATATGCAGATCTAGGATATTTGGGATGGGGGCTGGTGCCTATACTGGTGTCCATTATAGAGCAGAGGAATAATATCTTTACCCACTACACAAAAAGCACAATGTGGCTGCTCTGTTTAAGAGTCAGTAAGCACTTATTGGTTAAGGGAACACACAGTCAGTCTATGAGTCTTTTATTTAGTGCCAAAGATAATAAGATAATTGAAAATAATAATAATAATATAATAATAATAATAATAATAAACAGACAGTTTTTATTGTGGCAAAAAGACACAGTAAATCTGAAAAGATAATAGGAAAGGTTTTTCCCATAAGATGAGTGTTCAATGGGGGCTCGAGCCCCTTCAGTCCCCCCCTGGATCCGCCGGTGTGTGTATATATATAACAGAAACTGATAGGCCTATTTTAGGACTTTAATGGAATAATACTAGAAAATAATAGAAAAAAGACAAATTAGGCACTCTATAATGAAAAAGCACTTTTTCCTGTAAACGCAAAAATAGGCAAAAAAGGCATTTATGGCATTTTGCCTGAACATCTGGGCCCTCTTTATAACTTAAAAGCCATCTATGAAAATGGTCAAATTGAGCGAATAAAGATCTTAATTTTGTTACTGTGACCCAGAGGACATAGTATGATATATTTAAGTATGATATATTAAACAAAATATGTTACTGAATTTCGCAACCTTGATCAGTGGCCATGACAACCTGACAGCGCATGTGCTTCTCGATGCCTTTGTGCGCTGCACCGTGGGTATCAGTGTGCCACGGTGTCCTCACAGCTCTTTCTCGCAGTCAAAGTGGAGTTTAATTCGTTAATTTGCTCAACGTCTCAAAGGCCATTAGGATAATAAAATAAAATAGGTGAATGTGTTGATCTTAACTTTACTAATTTAACAACGTCTTCCGCCTCGTCTGAATCCCAATACCAATCAGCGACGCCCTTTAATGAGCGTTTAGAGCTCAGAGAATAAGATTGAAGCCATCCATCTTCTTAGCTTAAGGTAAGACTTTTTATTTTATGCTCTGTTTCTGCACCTTTTCATTCTCTATTTATTCATTATTTATCCATGTTTCTATTAATATTAATGCTTTAATATGTTCTTATAACGTTTATTTATTAAAATTGCGCGTTTAAATATTATAAACTATGTTTTTAGGGTGAATAAGGTCAACTCCCCATCGTCTTGGAACGAATTAAGCCTTTAACTCGTATTTCCTATATTCGATTAACGTTAATTTCGAGTAACGATGGTTTTCATGGAACCAATTAATATCGTTAACTGAGGGACCGCTGTATTACACTTTACAAAGATGTTTCGAACGAGGAAAAAATCTTCGAAAATTTTCAAACTTATTAACACTTCTCGAGCGATACTGGATGGGACTTTTTTATAGCGTTATCATACATCGGAAAGGAATAGTACCGTGTGACCACAAAAATTGTCCCTGTTTTTAATCGCTTATTACTCAGTCATTATTGCAGCTTCACAAATGAAATAAAAAGCATTCGAAAGAGAACATTTTAAAGTTTTATTTAATTTTTTCGATATCCTGGATACGAAATCAGTACTTACAAAAAAATGACAGTTTTATCCACCACAATCATGGGTTATTTGTCGGACATGCAACGTGTTTTCATCGCAGAAGAGATGATCAAACATGGCTCGGTAGTTGCCACCCAACGGTCTTTCAGACGACAATACGGTCAGCAAAGGACCATAGATCCTAAAACGATTCGCAGGATTTTCGCAAAATGGAAACATCACGGCTCAATCAAGAACATGCATAAAGGCAACTCTGGGCGCAGCAAAGATGTGCGAACCGCTGAAAACATTGATTCAGTCGCAAATCAGCTTGAAATGGACAACAAGAAATCTGTGAGACGACTATCAGCTGTGACAGGAATCAAACGGGAGAGCATTCGGAAAATAATCACGTTGGATTTGAGAATGAAGTCATTCAAAATTATGTGTTTGCAACAGCTTAGCGAACAAGACTACCAGCGTCGTTTGATGTTTTGTGAACGCATTGAAACAATAATTGAACAAAACCAGATAAGATTAAGTGACATAATATTCAGTGATGAATGCCACATCTATCTCAATGGGTTCATCAACAGACAGAATTACCGGTGTTGGTCACAAAACAAGCCAAATATACACTTGGAGAAACCTCTGCATTCACCAAAAGTTACTGTCTGGTGTGGTTTGAGTAGCAGCAAGGTTTATGGTCCTTACTTTTTTGAGGACCCAGAGACAAGGAGACCGCTTTCAGTAACTTCAGAAAGATATGTAGAAATGCTGAACACTGTTTTTGAACAAGAAAACTGCAGTAACAAGTGGTTTCAGCAAGACGGAGCAACAGCCCACACAACTAGGAAATCACTGGAATGTTTAACAAGATTTTTTGAACAAAGATTCATTTCTCATCGCTCGCAGTTTCCCTGGCCCGCAAGATCTCCCGATCTATCACCTATGGACTTTTTTCTCTGGGGATTTGTCAAGGACAGAGTATTCAGGCAAGAGCCATCCTCTATCGAAGAATTAAAGCAAGCGGTGGTAGAGAGTGTACAGTCCATTGAATGTAGCGTTTTGGAAAATGTAATAAATAACTTCCTTTCCCGTTGTGTGAAATGTAAGAATGTCCAGGGACGTCACTTTGAACACATGTAGAATAAATTAAAACTTTAAAATGTTCTCTTTCGAATGCTTTTTATTTCATTTGTGAAGATGCAATAATGACTGAGTAATAAGCGATTAAAAACAGGGACAGTTTTTGTGGTCACACACACACGTATCCTTTTTCACAATCTTCTTTCAGATCGTCAGAATGGGTTCCGAAAGGAGCGCTCTACTGGCGATCTTCTTGCGTATCTCTCTGACTCTTGGTCATCCTCATTTTGGGATTTCGGTGAAACTTTTGCTATTGCGATAGACATATCGAAAGCTTTTGATAGATTCTGGCACAAATCTTTAATTTCCTCTTTAATCTTTAATGACCTCCAATTTTTCAAACGCAGACTGTCCAGGCATCTCGAAAACCCTGGACCTTGATTTTGGCTCTCTTCTTCTTCTATTAGCGGGAGTGGCGGTGTTTTTGCGGACATTCGCCCTTGGCCCCTCCTTCCCGCGTAAAAAACAAACGATAAATTTAAAAGAAAGAAAGGACTAAATAAGAAATAACAATAATACGCGTAAAGAAACGCAATAATAAAATTAATAATAACAAATGAACCTAAAGGAAAGACCACAAAAACAAAAGTAAAAAGTTCACACGTAATGTCAAAGCCAATATACTGTAGGTGTTAAATGAAGCTACGGACAAACAGCTTCAGAGCCACGAAAGATCATATAAAAAACCATCAGGAATAAAGAACCGCAATAAACGCACTTATATAGGCTAGCGATAAAATACAAAATTAAATTAATATAAGGAATGTGTCTGTCTTGTATTAATGATAATAAAGATAAAAACAACAATAAAATAATATTATTTTATTACGGATAATATAGATATCTAAAACAAAAATACTATATTATATATACGCGTTTCATTTCATATTTGTTCAACCTTTTTATTAATCAAATAGCTTATATATATATATATATATATATGTCTGACCGGCAATCGGAAGGTCCTGGGTTCGATTCCCGGGCGGTCACCTCATTTTTCATTTGTTCGTTATTTCTCTTCCTCGTGTGCAGAACACTCCTCTATACTTACGTCGTTTCTATACATTAATATACTGCGTGGTCATTGCAGTTAAATGTGTGTGTATATATATACTATATATATATATATATATATGATGTATTGGATGTCAGATTTCAGACATCCGGAATGCGGATGCAGATGCGAATGTTCATGCCTAAATTTGTCAGCTTGATAATATGATAGTTTAAATTCATAATTAATTTATTAATTGACTTTCGATTTTTGGTTAGTTATAAATATTAGATAATATTATTTTGTAATTATAATTTTTTTACATACATTTGGGACGGGTACCCATCTCATCTTGCATCCCACCAACCACTTTCCTCAACCACCACCCTTTGGAAAGTAGTGTACTTATAACATTGTTATGTACTGTAGCATGAACAATTAATTATACAAATACACAACAGACATTGCCAGTTACATTAAAGATCAAATGAAGGCTGCGCAAGTTTCAGTATTTGAACTGAATGAGGGGCAAGTACTTCAGAAATAGCAATTTAGTAAATAGTACACATCCGCAGGTGCGGATGCGGATGTGACATATATATATATATATAACTTAAGAGCCATAAGACTGGGTCTTCGATGCCGCAGGTTTCCGACTCCTGTTCTAAATTATTCCCGGAAAGAAAACATGCGAAAGAAGCAAAGCTGAACGTATAACGTCCTTATACTTAACGTGCATCGTGTATCTTTTACCATCGCTTAAAAGTGGTGTGTAACGTCGCTACAAAACTTTATGCAACGTCTGCCGCCGCTACTTTTCTTCATGGTGGTGTAATGGTTATCATCGCGGACTACGAGTCCACCAACCCCGGGTTAGATTCCTGGCGAAAGCATACGGCGAGCAACTTACCCAGCTGTTCTTCCAGCCAGAAAAAATAGGTTGTAGGTCAGTGGTTCCCACACTTTTATGGTGGCGACCCTGAATACAATATTGTCCTGGCCTGGCGACCCTAAACGCTGGTACATGCAGTGTTAATGACCAATCATTTTGATACGTTGTGTTTATATTCATATAGTTTGATTGAATCAGTCGTTGAGAATTTCCGTCCCGCGACCATGGGTTTGGGAACCACCGTTGTAAGTAAATGGGTACCCTGGGTGGCCTAGTGGTTAAGATGCTGGGCTGCTGATCGTGAGATCGAGTCCGGGCGAGGACTTTGTAATTTCTGACCACTCGTGGTGGGTCGTGGTTCGGATTCCAAGTTAAGCTGTAGGTCCAAGGTAGAGCAATAATCTTGACCTTCGTCAGAATGAACAATTCGTAAAAACCAAGGTTATATGTGGGGAAGGGGGGGGGGGTGAATTTCACATGATGCACATTCACAGTGAAAAATAAAGAGCAATTCGCTTTTATTTTCCCCTGTGGGTGTACATCGTGTATATATATATATATATATATATATATATATATATATATATATATATATATATATATATATATATATATATATATATATACTATATATATATATGATGAATTTCACAAGTATTGATTGCCTGAAGAGTTTTGGCAAAGATGGAGTTGACTTTAAATGAATAGAATTTATATCTTGTTCACCAATGTCGGAGTAAGACAGTTGTTATTTATTGACTGATTTACCTTCACTACTAATTAACAGCCAAGGTGGAGTGTCATATGAGAGAAGGGACCTGGGCCTTAACGTGGAACTCGAACTACGACGAGTCGTAGCATCGTCTGAGTGCCGAGGACAGCCACCCATCCAACTTCTCTCCAAACCCAACGTCGCTTAACTTCGTTAATGTTACGGGGTAACTCTTGAAGCGCGACATAATGATAATAATGTTTGGAGTTCTTTAACCTTCTTCGTAACAGCAAAAGTCACTTGACGGAGGGGATCTACGGCTTTACACGGGACCCGAACCACTACCCAACCCATCTCGTTGAAATCATAAGTCTGGGTCGAAACTCGAACCCATGCAGAGCCTTCAGATTAACAACCCTGGAATTGATTTACTATGTGTTGTGGCACTATTTAAAATAAAACGTATTGTCTCGCAGTGTGAAACTTAATTACATCTTAGTTTTTTCACTAAAAGTAAAAAGAATTATTGGAAATTACATCAATGCAATTATTTTTTACATTTAACTTTGTACTATCAAGTTAATAAAGTTTGTTCACAACTTTACATTTTTCTATTAAATTTTTCTTTATCAAAATGAGGTCAGAGTTCTACTGTTGACTCGAATCAGTAAATGTCTAGTCCTGGTTGGTTGGTTGACTGGTTATATTACAACGGGTTACATTTCAATCACGTCGGGTCATTGAAATTCGATGGAATTTTTATCTATTTAAAAGCTTTTATTCCACCCGCATGCCTCACTCCGCCCTTTGAACGAGGGTCGTAAAACGGAATACCAACCAACCAACCACTCCGCCCTTATAATAATTTATTTCGGGATTACGACTCTGATCAATTTGACATTCGATCGACAAGTATACTGTGGGTTACATTAGTCATTACGTTAGGTTAGGTTAAGTTAGAGTTTTCGAATGTCGATGCTATGGCCTTGCCAATCCGATGGTATAGGTCGCTTATGCGCACTACGTCATGCGTGGCCACGTTATAACACCGCTTCCCGTTAGATCAGTGAAGTTAAGCGGCGTTGGCTCTGTTCAGAAGTTGGATGGTGGATCGTCCCTCGCGTTCAGATAATGTAGTGATCAGTAAATAGTTCAGATCTGTAGGTCCCCTCCGTCAGGTGACCTTTGCTGTTGCGAAAGAAGTTACGCAAGCCAAGCCACTCACGAAGAAGCTTTATATGTAATGAACTCTTTCATCTACTCGAACTTTACTGGTTTTATTCCGGCTTACCCCAGACGATTTTCAGCAACCTCAAGGGACACCCCTAAGCACCAAAAGGTGAATATGTTATAGTAAGATTGTGGAACTAGTGATTTAATGAACCCCTGAAATTTTCAGAGGTTAGGTTAGATTAGGTCAGGTCATTATCCACTTTTTGTCAATTTTGTATTCGGGTATAAATTATGCGAAATTACTGAAAATTCCGCGGATTTCATGAAATCACTACTTTCACAATCTTACTGTAACAAATATGAGCATTCCGTGGCTCGATCAGTTAGGCCGCCGCTCGGCAGTGCTAAAATTTCTCCGAGTCTTGGGTTCGAGTTCCTGTGCTATCCAGAGCGGTTGTCGTTTTTGTATCTTAGTCGCGGCTAGGAGGATCGGCCACCCCCTACTTAATTGACTCTCGCTAAGGTAGCCCTGGCTCGGCTCGAGCCCTTAACCTCCACTTCCTGAGGATATGTGACGGTATATTATTAATTGTTTTTAGAATTATAACAATTACTGTACCCACCTTCAAAATATTCTCAGATTCATGCCTGAAATATCGCTAATGGGAAACGATTTTACTGGGTGTGGTCGACCTCTCTCAACGTACAAATTTAATTTATACTATAACGTCTACGTGAAAAATCATTAATTTCTCAGCGAGAGAGAGAGAGAGAGTGTGTGTTACAAGGAGTTACAAGGGGTTACAAATACAAGAGGAAGCCTCAAAGACTTTTCTGTCCACTCGGGGAGGTTTTTGATATTAAACTCGTACTTTTTTTAATTATTCTAGCAGCAGTAGAAAACTATATAGAAAAGCATAAGGCTGTCTCTCGACCGTCCGCTCCGTCTCCGCCAGAGACAGCTACGGAAAAAGGTTGAAGAAAATACCTTAACCTTGGAAAAGTAACCAAGGAAATTTTACAGGAAAGACGAGAATATATAAACTAGCTCGACAATTACGTTATGTACACATAGAAATCGTACACTGGAGAGCATCGTTGTATAAACTAACATTTGTGCTAAGCACATATCAACTACTTGATGTCGTCACAAAAACCTCGAACATATGTTTTGATATTATACAAACTATTTACAGCTAGGTATGCTAGGTATGCCAACTATTTACCTAGGTATCGGGCCAACGAAGACCCCATGGCCCACTTAGACCATGTTAACCTCAAAAGGATTAAGTAACTCTCCATGTCTACACCCATGTAGGCGCAAGGCCATCACGCTGGCAAGGTGATGAAATGTTTCTACATGAAAGGGGTTGAAACAGGAAATGAGAAAGGGAATCAGATTTTCCACACCATGCCCTCATCCCTCACATGCACCCAGCCATCCAAAAGAAGGAAAAAAAAAAGAAATAGGGACGGCAGAAATGCAACTTCATCTCACCTACTCCATGCCATGGATTTTTTTTTTTTTGTCAGTTATTTCACAAACATGCCTCCCTCTGGCTTTTTCCGGAAACAAGTAGCAATACCAATTCCACCTTTTCTTGATTGGTATACTGAGCCATCAGGGTATTTTCTTTCCTGAAATATGTAAGACTGACATTACAAATGTGTTTATTTCACTTTAAAAATATGACGTCTATTTTCCCTATGAGTCCAGATTTCTGGGACACCCTGTATATATGCCTGCCAACTCTTTGAATGTCGCCATTTCAACTTGGGTATCCCGCCGTGAAAGGTGTTTATGCGGCAAGTGATATATTGAGTCGTTCATATTTCGCGGTGTTGTGCCACCACGAGAGTAGAGAAAATCTTTTTCCGGCGAGGAATATCAGTGGGAGGTCCCTGTACCTTATGGTCCACTCCATGAAAGTGTTTCGCGGGTGATCATCCGTTGTTGCTTCGGCGAACTGAAGCGTCTTCCACTTAGAGGTGTTTATGAGACAAGTGATCAAAACAGGAGTTGCTCGATGGCTGATCATGCTATGTGGAGCACAATGCAACCTGAGACGTCTCTCTAAAGTGGGAGGAGGATTAAGTGTAAGATTAAATGTTTAAACAAACTCCTGCCGGATTACGTTATAATACTATTTTCAAAATAATTATTTAGTCGATTCTTAAATTATGTTGTATGTGGGAACAGTCTTAAATCGTGAGTGTAATGAAAATTTTGTCCTGAATATTTTTAAATATATTTACACCTTGGCTTGAAATAATCTCCGAAGGAAGTTGGTTTCAGAAATAAATTATTTTACAGTGGAAGAAATTACCGCAGATGGAGGTACTAAATGTTTTTAGTTCCAATTTAAAGCTATTGTTTCTTATCGGATTGGTATTAAATGAAAATAATTTCTTGTTGTCTACTCTGTCTATTCCACTGAGCATCTTGAAAACTTCAATAAGCTGATGGCGCAACCCCCTGGTCTCCAAGTAAACAGATTTAAGCGCTCTAATCTACATTCGTAGTTTTGAAGTCTCATTGAAGGGGTCACTTTTGTGGCCCTTGCTTCTACTCTCCCACCTTTCTATATCCTTCCTACGGGACGGAGACCAAAACTGCATACAATACTCGAGTTGAGGTCTAACAAATGAACTGTAAAGAGACATTACAATCTCCTTATTTCTAAATTGGAACTGTCTTTTAATATCATCTTGTATTTTTAAGGCCCAGTTTTTGATTTCTGCAAAGTGCTTTGACAGCTTGAAATCATTTCTCTAGATCGGTCTGAGTCAAGTTCCTTCCCAAGAGAGAGTAATCTTTTTTTTTATGTAGGAAGGAGGGGCCAAGGGCGAATGCCCGCAAAAGCGCCCCCTCTCCACCCATAGAAGAAGAAGAGAGCCTCAATCAAGGTCTGGGGTTTTCGAGATGCCTAGACACTCTGCGTTTGAAAGAGGGGAGGTCGTAGACAGGAGGAAAGATGGATTGAGGAAGATTGTTCCAGAGTTGACCGGTTGAGTAGATGAAAGATTGAAAATACCGATTAACCCGATTAAGTCTTCGGGTTCTTGTAATCTATATGCATTACCTTACATTTGTTCAAACTGCATAGCATCTGCCAAGGAGAGAGAGAGAGAGAGAGAGAGAGAGAGAGAGAATACTTAAATAACAAAGCAAACACGCTCGTATACCGCACAAAGGCCCCTAAATGCTCTTCTAACCGTACCCGAGCGTACAAATAGCCTTTAACAATTAATATTGGAATAGTTTGGAACAATAACTCTTTCGTTAAATACAAAGACCACTTTTGCAATTGGTTTCGGCCTAAATTCATCCCTCGTTATGCACTTTATTGATATTGTTTCCCACAAACTTTTGGTATATGAACAGTTTCAAAGCTATAATTGCGGCGAAGAAAAGTATTGGGTATAAACTGACACTTTTGGGTATAACCCTAAAAGCGTATTCGTAAGGAGGTACATTTCTTTCGGAAGTTTTGAGGAAATTAGCCTCTTTTTTTTAATTAAGAAGTTAAATCAAGAAGGAAAATTTAGAAGCGGTTTTTCTGGTTTTCAAAAGTGAATATCAGTCTGGAATTTTGTTGTTAATATTTGTGCCACAGAAACAGTTTATAAAGGAAACGAGTAAAGTATTCAGTATAGAGGGTAAGATGAAAGTTTTTAAAGATTTCATACGTACAACTATTTAGTTAATATTATACAGATAAGTGTTCAAATGATGAAACAAATCAAACAAAAAGTTTACAAGAATTTTATTCATGCAAATAGTTTGTTAAATTATAATTTAATCTTCAAAGAGTTTTCCATCCGCTATCATACATTTGTGGATTCTCTATGTGAAACTCTTCATTGTTCTTCTGAACATATCGAGTGGGATCCTTTTTAGTCGTTCGTTTATTCCGCGGTCAAGAGCATTCACATTTGGATAGCTGAAACCAGGAGTGTAGAGTTTGTCACGCAAATAAGCCCAAAGACAGAAATCACATGGGAGTTAAATCAGATGAGCTAGTTGGCCACTCGATGGGACCTCGCCGTCCAACCCAACTTCCTTCAACGATGGTATCCAGAATCTCACGGGCAGCTGCAGAGTAATATGGCGGCGCTATATCATGTTAATAAAGCCAATTCCTGCCAACGTCATTAGTAAACTGTGACAAAACTTTGTCTCTCAATACCTGGCAGTAGCGTTTTCCATCCATCGTATCTCTCGATATGTCAAAGGAAACGAGTCCTCAATAACCATTGTACTCCCAAACTGTTAGTGTAGCCGTTTTAACGGATTTACCCAATCGTATTCTGGGTTGTTGTTTTTTCCCCCAACAGTGAACGTTGTGTTTGTTTCCTTTACTCGTTAAACCGAAGACACAATCATCTGAAAATTTGATCTTTCGAACGAAATCTGGATCGCTGTTGAACATTAGTCTCATTGTTTCAGAAAAATGCACCCGTTTATCAGAATCATCGTCGTATATGAGCTGAGAGTAAATTTGTTTGTAATTGTGGTACCTCTGTAATTTCAATATTTTTGCTACTGAAAGTTTGGAAATACCGGCTTGAAAAGTGGCGAAGATATTTTCTTTGTTGTTATCTCCTGTTGCCGTTACTGGCCGTCCCCTTCTTGGACGACCTTTTGCCAGACTCCCTGTTTCCAAAAGTTTGAGCTTCAAGTATGGAAGAGTGGTTGCATTTGGTGTTGGTTCATTATATTTTTGTTGAAATAAACGCAAACGTTCTTCACAGTTATTACAAGAAATAGCCCACGATACAAGGTACACTTTTTCTACATTGCTGTATTCCATCCTTACTGACATTGCGCTGACTGGGGCTAAGACCTATGGCCTTTCTGTTCTAGCCTACGGTCATTCTTGGCCTTGTATAGTTGCTTTGAAAAGTATCGCATACACTGCAGTGATATCACTGGAATTTATTTATTATTAATAATTAACAAATTATTTTTATATATAAATCCTTAGACTTTTCTCTCACCCTGCATATTAAATGCATATAGGGAATATAGAATTCCACACTCTGATAGTCATACGACGTCTTAGTACGTCGTAGTCACGTCGGAATACCGCTTCGGCTTTAGGTCTGTTTGCAGTAATTGGATACACGACCGTCCTCCGCGTTCAGATGATGTAGTCACCCGTGCATGGTTTCGATCCCACGTAAAAATGTACATCCCCACCGTCACCCAATCTTTGTTGTTATGAAGGAGATTAAACCACCACAAACATTATTTTTAGTAGTAGTAGTAGTAGTAGTAGTAGTAGTAGGACATCTGGGCGCCTGTGTCCCTCCCCATATATATACCTTTCAAATGTTCCGCGCGATGATTCCTCATTTCATGAAGGTCAAGCTTGTCGCCCCTTCTCTCGAGTTAGCCTGGTGCTTCAGTGAGTTGGTTTCTTGTACTCTCCACCTCACATAGCCAGGTATGCCCGGCTCATCGGGGATTGTTCTGAGCCAGGCGTCTAATCTTCTTTTGAAGATGTCAATTGCAACACCACTCGTGTTCCTTAGGTCTTTGGGCAGCTGAATAAACAGTTTCGGTCCTCTCACAACAAAACTATTTTCTTTCAGGGTTAAGGATGTTCCCTATCTAGCCTTTAATTTGGGGACACGACACAGTCTTCCTTTCCTACTTTCCACTGTTGTTTGGGGAGTTACAGGGTTCAGAGGAAGATTAGGGACTAGTTTTTCCATTATTTTCCAAGTATAAATAATGGTGTATCTCTCTCTCCTCCTTTCCAGTGAATATAGGGTTAATTCGCGTAACCTTTCCCGGTAGTTTAGTTCTTTGCACCCCTTGATCTTGGCTGTGAAGCTTCTCTGAATCCCTTCTAGTTGTCTAATGTCTTCTTTTTTATATGGGGATGTTAGGACCGAGCAGTATTCCAATTTGGGTATGATCAGTGTTTTCAGTAGAGGAATCATTATATTCCTATCCCTTCGTTTTCAGTATCTGCCCAGTTACTCTCTTTGCTATGTTTACTCCTATCTTATTTTGTGTTTCAAATTTCGAATCCTCACTCATTACAACCCCTAAATCTTTTGCTTTAGAATTTCTCTGAATTTCCTGTCCATTTGGGGTATAATATTCCATGGATTTTAGGTCTTCTCTTTTTCCGTACCGTAACAGCTGAAATTTCTCAGTGTTAAACTTCATACTGTTGTCTTCCGTCCATTTGTAGATTCTGTTTATGTCGGTTTGTAGAGATCCTATATCTTCTGGGTTTCTTATTTTTCTACTGATCTTTGTGTCATCGGCAAAGGATGTTACTGTGCTGTCTCTGGTAACGTCCTCATCTATGTCAGTTAGCATGATTATGAAGAGTAGTGGAACTAATACTGTTCCTTGTGGTACTGAGCTGAGGACCTCTGATTCTGATGAAGATACTCCTTGTACTGTAACGACTTGCCGCCGCTCACTAAGGAAATTATATATCCATTTCCCTACTTTTCCTGTTATTTCCATATACTTCAGTTTATATATTATGATTCCATGGTCACACTTGTTGAACGCTTTGGCAAAGTCTGTGTATATTACATCATAGTTTTCATTACTTTCCAGTTAGTCCAGTCAAATTAGGATTTTTGGTGGAAAAAAATTATAAAAAGATGAAATTTTGCATACATACTTCTGAAGGCGATAGAAATAAAGATCAAAAGAGTTCCCCTCCGTCCGAGTGCAGCATCCCCCCTTTTTATTACCCCCAACCCCCCCCTGAGGTGGGTTTGCGACTACTTTTTCGCTGTTTTATGCTAAACGGTGCATCGGACGATAAAACTGCATATAGACAAAAATGTTGGAAATGTAATTTTGAACAAGATTGTGTGTGTATATATATATATATATATATATATATATATATATATATATATATATTTTTTTTTTTTTTTTTTTTTTCCGTAGAAGTTATAGTTTTTGTGGAATCCATGTCTGAAGTGGGGACAGACTTTTAGCGTGCAGTGAGAAATTTGCTTCTGGTGCTCAGTTTTTGGCAAATAACTCACAAACGCCAAGTTTTTCATTAAAAATGCATACAGTTGAAATTGTAGAGCGGAAAATTCTCTATTGAGTTAAGTAAAAACCACATTTCTGTAAAAATTTTGAAGCTTTTCCTGACTCATTCAAACATTTTTCTTTTGCAGGTATCATTTAGAATATGTCTGTGTTCAGTATGGCGTGCACAAGTGAATGTTTTTATTGTGATAGAAGTTTAGCAGATGGAGAAACAATGGTTGTGAAAGACGGAATGGAGAACTTAAGACGTGTAAGTTAAATCCGAAAAGACGGCCATTTTGAAAAATTGTAGAAAGTGAACACAATTGAAATGCATAAAGTTTGCAGACGTGAGTATATTAAAGAGAAAAACATTGCCAGGGATTTGAAAAAAGCAGAAGCTAAAAAACTGAATGAGTGTACATTGCGATCAGAAGAACAATTTGATTTCAAAAGGAATTGTTTGTTTTGTGGTGAAAAATGTGACATTCCTGCGGAAAAGAAAAAACCTGCAGAGAAATGCCAAGTAATGTGCGAGATTCATAGTTTGACTGTGAAAGATAAACTATTGAAGGATGCCGAACAAAGGAACGACGAGTGGGATGAGAAAGTGTCAAAACGAGTAAACAGTCTTGCAGCAGAAGAAGCGCGCTATCACGGAAAATGCTACTCTAAATTTGCATGCAACCGACCATCAACTCTATAAAGAGGACGTCCACAGGATGAAGAAATGGCTTCTGTATTCGAAAAGCTGTGCTCTTTCAATGATGACTGTGAGGAGTGCCAGTTTTCTTTACATGATTTGATGAGGAAAGTTGAAAAACATTTACCTGAAGGGTCATCGATGACTGAAAAACACTAAAAACAAAATTAGCAAACGCATACGGGGATGGAGTCATGTTTGTACAAATGAACAAAAGACCACCAGTTGCTTGTTTCCTTGTCTCTGGACTTAAACTTATCAATTCCTGGTATGGAGAAAGAAAAACAAATGAGAAAGATGAGCGCTTAAGAATCGTCGAAGCTGCAGCTACATAGTTCGAGAGGATATTAGGACAACTGCTTATAACACAATGGATTACCTGGATATTACAGACTTTATGAAGGATGCAGATGACGTGGTTCCCAAGACTTTGCAAGCATTTTTGGATACCATTATCCTAAAAAGCAGAAAATGCGAAAAGGAAAAAGTAGCAAAACAGTGTACTGCAATCGCTCATTCTATAACTGCTGCAACAAGACCACGTTCATTTCTGTCTTCCATACTACTTGGTCTCTCTGTGTATTTATTTCGGAAAGTGGGTTCCAAAAGCATTGCCACTGCAGTGTCAAATTTGGGATTTTGTTCAAGCTATAATGATGTTGCATTGTTCGAGTCATCTGCCGTTAAATCTTGGAAACCTGATTTGGACAAAGCTTCTTTCTATCAGTATGTTTTTGACAATGCAGATTTTAATATAAAGACCTTAACTGGTAAAGGAACATTTCACTCGATGGGCGGAATAAAATGCATAACACCAGCAAAGATGGTAATAAATCAGGAAATTTCAAAATTGCAAACCATTCCTTCTTCAAAAGAGCTAGCAAGCATTGGACAAATGGAAATACAAACTTTTCGAGGAAAACGAAATGCTGGTTTGAATGAATTGAAATTGCAAAAGGGGTACAATGATGACGCTTGCAAGAATGTTACAATGCCCTCGACCCAGGATATTCTGTGGATGTTTGGAAAATTTTTGCAGACACCCTCTCTTTCATCGTGACAAGGTTTTATGGAAGCCATGATGGGTACTCTGCCATATGAGCAGTCAAAGGTTCTTTCATTACCTTTCGTTAATCTGCCACCAACAGAGTACAACACAATGCTAACTGTACTAAAATTTGCGGCGGAAGAAACAAAGAAATCGAAACAAAAAACGTGTTTTGTTACATTCGACCAACCACTATACATGAAGGCTAAGGATATTGTGTCTCCAGGAAATGAAAATCAAGAAGGTGAACTTTCGAACGTTATTGTGAGTTTAGGAGGATTTCATCTTTTAATGTTCTATCTCGGATCAATTGGCTACATTATGGGAGGCAGTGGACTATCAGACCTATGGTCCACAGTATTTGTTTCTTCATCTGTACCTCATATGCTTTCTGGCCACGCCTATGCACGAGCCATTCGAGCACATTTGTTGACATACTGCGCTTTGGCAAAGATCATGTTTCATGAAGTCACAGTAGATAACACTGACAAACAATATGTACAACAAATTCTCACTACTTTTAAAGATCTGCCTCCAACATTTGACTCTGTGGAAAACGAAGATGTAATTAAAGAGCTCCATATGCAGTTCATAAATCACATGACATCTCTCAAGCAAAAAGGAAAGACAGCTCAATTATGGCTACAATATTTTGATCTTGTGACTATCGTTTTACATTTCATTCAGGCAGAGCGCATAGGAAATTGGAAGCTCCATTTAGATTGCATTAGAGCTATGCTGCCCATTTTTCATGCAAGTGGACATTTTTTATGCCAAGTCTGCCAGCTTACCCCAAGATATGGATTCTCTTCATCTCAAGATGACAGACAAGGAGTTTCACAGATTCACATCAGAGAGTTACTTCACAATTCGACGTTCGGACAAGTGCTGGAGTGGTGTATGGTCTGATATGACTATCGAGCAGACTTTAATGAAAAATATGAAGAGTGTTGGAGGCATCACTCACGGAAGAGGCTTCACAGAGAGCGTTCTGAATAAATAGATCTTTGGTTTGCCAGTAGCTCACCACGTATGCGAGAATGTGAAAGAGTTTTGTGGGATTCGAACCAACAGTACAGTAGTTTTCAGCATATCGAATTGAGAGATTCAAGGATTAAGAGGGACGAAGAGGATCTTCAGAAGTTTGTTGTATGGCTTCAGCAGCATTCTCCATTCATCAAAACAGAAGAGCTCGTTTCGCTGTCGAATGGTCTGGTTGCAACTGAAAACATAAACTGCTACAAAGCTAAAGATATTGGCAAGAAATTGATGGATGAAGCCATAAAAGGCAAAGGCACTTTTAGAGATTTTACAGTAAAACGCAACAACAGAGTGAAGTCAATTTCTTACATGAATACCAATGTCAAAGTCGTAGATGACATCATAGAAGTTGACACCACTCAATTATTTCAGAGAATAATTTGCACTGTAAAGTTGCCGCAAGACTTGGAGACCTGTTTCAGTCATGAGTTGGCTTCATTTTCGCACTCCATATTTGACGAAACAGGTTTGGTGAGAAAGACGAAGAAATCGTCTTTGTATGACATTTTCAACACTGTCGAAGAAAGAGTAGTTAAATTATCATAGTGCAAATATGTTATTGATGGAGGTAACTTAATCCACCGTGTAGTTCATTAGAAAACATTACGGTGAAGATGTAACTGTAATATTTGATGGTTATTCAACTAATGAAGTCGGTACAAAGAGCATTGAGTGTCAACAAAGACTTTTGAAACGAATTTCAGCTGAAATCGTATTTGATGAGAATACGGCTCTAACTACACCTAAAGAAAAACTCCTGAGTAAGCTAAAAAACAAGGAGCGTCTAATTATGCAATTAAAACAGAGATTTGAGAACGAAGGTATTGATATACATATTGCTGCAGATGATGCTGATGTACTAATTGTTCAAAGTGCTATCAATGCATCTTATCAGCATGACTCCGTTGTTATAGTTGGACAGGATGTAGATCTTCTTACTCTACTTATTGCTCTTACTCCAGAAGACAAAGATATTATGTATTTAAAAGAAGCACAGGGGAACCTCAGAGCAAGACTTTATAGTTCTCGAGATTTGCAGTGCTCCAATATTCTAAACAACTGCAAAGAATCAGTTTTGGTAGCTCATGCATTTAGTGGTTGCGACACAACGTCCTCATTTTACGGATTTGGAAAAATGAAAACGATCAATCTCCTCAACAACGATGACTCTCTGCTAGATATGGTATCGGTTTTCAACAATCCTCACTCGACTCATGATGAAGTTGCAGCCGCTAGAGAGCGTTTCATTCTCGCTCTGTATAAAGCTCCACACACTGAAACAAATCTCAATCATTACAGATTTCTTTCTTTTAACAAATCTGTCAGTCACTCAAATAATGCTGTGTTCTTATCAGGTCTTCCGCCCACTTCTGCAGCAGCTAGGCAACATTCTTATCGTGTCTTTCACCAAGTTCAAACTTGGCGAGGAGAAGCACTACAGCTTGAGTTGTGGGGCTGGAAAAAAATTTGCAGTTCTCTGTCACCTGTCTATACAACTGAGGCACCAGCCCCCGCAAATCTCTTGAAACTTATTTCATGTGGCTGCAAATTAGAGTGCAGGAAGCGGTGTGGTTGTGTAAAAGCTGGTTTACGCTGTTCTATAATGTGCACTAATTGCTATGGTCAAAGTTGCCTGAATTCCGAAACTGTAGATGATCCCACTGATGACCTTATTATGATTGATGAAGAGAACTATTCAAGTACTTAATGACATCATCGTAAACAAGAAAAATGTGGACTAGGCCTACTGGGGAAACCACTAAAAAAAAAAACGCGCCCAAAACTCTACCTCAAAGGTGGTGTGGAAATGAGTTTGCATTATATAAGTTAATTTCTACTGAATGAGTCAGAAAACCTTTGAAATCTGCTTCATGCAAATGTTTTTCACTTAATCCAATAGAGAATTTTCCGCTCTACAATTTCAACTATATGCATTTTTAATGAAAAATTTGGCGTTTGTGGGTTATTTGCCAAAAACTGAGCACCAGAAGCAAATTTCTCGCTGCACGCTAAAAGTCTGTCCCCTCTTCAGACATAGATTCCACAAAAACTGTAACTTCCACGGGAAAAATGCATATATATACACAATCTTGTTCAAAATTACATTTCCAACATTTTTGTCTATATACAGTTTTATTGTCCGATGCACCGTTTAGCACAAAACAGCGAAAAAGTAGTCGCAGACCCCCCCTCAAAGGGGGTTGGAGGGTCAAAAAAGGGTGATGCTGCACTCGGACGGAGGGGAACTCTTTTGATCTTTATTTCTATAGCCTTCAGGAGTATGTATGCAAAATTTCATCTTTTTATAAATTTTTTCCACCACTTGCCTGTTTTCATGCTACCTGACCGAAACCCATGTTGGTTATCATTTAATTTTTTCTGAGTTTCCAAAAAGCCATAGATTTTCTGTAACTATTCTTTCAAATATTTTAGTGAGATGAGATATATATATATATATATATATAGATATATATACCCTTGTGCAAGTTAATTGGATCAGACGTTCATCAGGAGGCAATAAAAAGTAGTTTAAGTGTAAGGCTTTTATTAGTATTCTATTACATATATTGACAGCTCTAATACATTATGTGACCACCACGATTATCGAGTAGATTTACACGTTTTGGCATTGAATCTACTAGATTCTGACAAGTTTTTGATTTCTTCATCAATGTACCAGACTTGAATTATTGCTTGACTTAGCTTAACTCTTGTTGTGCAATCCATTGTCCTTAATCATGCTTTAACAATTGCCCACAGGTTTTCGATTGGGTTGATATGGGGAGAGTTACCAGGCCAGTCCAATACCTGAACCTTGTTTTCTTTGAAGAAACTGGTGACGGCCTTTGAAGTGTGACAAGGTGCAAGGTCTTGTTGGAAAATGCCATCTCCATTGGGGTACCTCTTTCTAAGTTCAGGAATTGCCTTTCCTTGCATATTTCGATGAATTCATCATACATGTAACAGGATGGAGTGGTCCAACCCCATAATAGCTGAAACAACCCCAAAACATCTGCTTATCGGGGAGTTTTACGAACTGGTCCAAGTGGCATTCTCGAAAGGGCACTACAACCAAACGACGCACATGTTGACTTCTTTGTCCCTGTACAAAGAAATGGCTTTCATCTGTGAATAGAACCTTTCGCCAATCTTCTGTTGTCATATTTCTGTTTCTTTGCCCATTTGTATCGTTTTGTCTTCATTTTTGCGGTAAGATGTTGCTTCTCCAATGGTCGCTTAGCAAATCTTCTGGCTTCAATGAGTTGCCTTCGCACGGCACTGGAGCTTACCGACGTTCTAGATGCTTTCAGATCTTGTTGTAAAGCGTCATTTGTCTTTCTGTGATCTTTCCTGCTCTGGCGAAGCAGAAACGCATCATCTCTAGAAGTGTTCCTTTTGCGACTACAGTTTCCTTTCCAATTAGGCGATAATGATCCAGTGGTAGCTTTTTGCTTTAGAATCCTTGAAACTGTACTCTGACTGACGTCACATAATTTAGCAATCTCACTTTGGCTTTTCGAGGTGTGCTGGTGCAAAGTTAAAATATTGGAGCGCTCTTTCGGTGTAAGATCCATTATTATTAGGGAAGACTACGGTGTATGAAGGTTCAACTGCCTACTGCTACGCACACCACTGCTACACTGCTTCACATACTGCTGCGCATGCACTTTGTTGCTAAATGACTCATAACTAAACAGTGCTGCCAACTCGCATCACAAAACGTTTAATTCAAATGATTTTGCAATATTTAGAAGGATAAAATGTCATTTTATAAAAAAAAAAAAGCATACTGATCCAATTAATTTGCACAAGGGTGTGTATATATATATAATATATATATATATATATATATATATAATTAGGGTGTCTCTTATTGGGTAGTCAAAAATTGAAATGTTAAATTATTTTATCTGCGCCCCCTAAAATAGTTCCATTTAGCATAAAAACTAAAGCCTGAAAGTTTGACACAAATTGGCTCATATTTAGGTGTCGCCCCCGGCTAATAAAAATGGTGACCATGGCATAATAGCTCCTGACATATGATTATGCTCATTATACACATAATTCCTTCCTTCTTTTTTTAGTTTGATTCGTTTTTATAAGTATGGGCCTTCTTATTTATCATTGATCCTTTTCTAACCTATCCTTGATGATGTTATAATCCATCCTTTGGTCCTCAATCCTTCTTTATCCCAATCCTTTTTCTCCTATCCAAAATCCTTCCTGGCTCTTTTTTTATATACAATCAGCAATGAAGCATTGCTACAAAAAAAAACCATTAGTTTATTATATAGAGATAAATTCAAAATGCCAGTGCCATTTACATACTTTAATTACTTTAATTAGTATTATTTCCTTATACAACATTTATTTAATATACAATGATTATACAATATGGTGTATTTTAAGGTGCGACCTCATTGATGGTTATTTTTTGAGAAGAACAGTTTTTGATGGAACTGGGTGACTCTGGCGGTGTTTTGCAACAATTTGGAGCAGGAACTGGAGCTGCTCCTCCCCCACTGTCAATTTCTTATTCAGCTCTTGAACTAAAGCTACTGCACGTTCTGCCCGGTCATTTACAACAGATAGAGCTGCAACAATAGCTCTGGCCCTTAAATATTCACAGTTGGATGTCCAAGTGCTGGGTGCCTTGTTCAGAAATCCTTCTGGCAAATTCAGCTTAGTAAAGAATTCTCTAGTATTTCTTGTAACAAGTTGGTGTAGTCCTTCACCAGAGCAGAAGGTCGATTCAGGAATCCGAGGACGCTTGGGTGGTCTATCAGTGGACTCATCTTCTAATGCCTTTACCATGCGTTTCTTTACATCTGTAGTAATTCGCTCATCAAAGAAAGCAAGACCAACTGCTTCTTCAGACAGGTACCATAAGTGGTTAGAGAGCTTTTTTTTAGTTGCATCAGAAATCTTTTTGTTAGGATAATTAATCAATGACCTCATAAGGAGCCAGTCATTAAATGGGGTTTCAATAGGGAGTGAGGATGTTGTGCAAGCCTTCATATAGATGAGAACAGAAAAAAGGGAAAGATCTCGAATTCCTCGTTCTTCAGTCTTAGTCATCTTGAACTGGTTTCGAAAAAGCCACATCTTGATAGAATAGAGCGCTTTGGACATCCAGCGAGCTCGATGCATGGCACCTGGTGCACGAAACTTGATGCCTTTATTGGGGACACCTCCAAGAAAGATGATGGACAGATCCAAAAGTTCTTGATAGTCATCCCGTAGCATAGGTGCCTGGGATCTAGCAAACTGAATTAATTCAGTTTTAGACTGGATAATTGCTTCTTTAGTAATCGTGTCTGTCTCACCTGTTTGGAACTGGCTTTGATCAACAGAAGTCCAATTGTCACGAAAACGCTTAAAGATCAATATCTCTGGACCAGTTGATGTAGATCCCAATGTTGCTTCAAATGCAGCTCCCAACAATAAATCTAAAACATGGTGTCTACAAGGCAAGTACAAAACATCATGTCCCAATTTTGCTTCGATGAGAGCACAGGCTTCACTATATTGACCCGTGTTTGAAGCTGTTGTATCGAAACAAATATTCATTTAATTGAATTCATCATAAATATGATGATTAATTAATTAAAAACATATGTTTAGTATACTTGACAACTGCTAGTAATTTCAAATATTAATTGCATAAATAATAGCTATATTTTATGAACTTTAATAAGCGGGGGCGACCTCTAAAAATTGTTCAATCCAAACAAACTTTTATATGTAATGTTTTTTCAACCAATGGAACTGGTTGAGGGGGCGCAACCTAAAAACATCAACACTTCGAAAATAAGAGACACCCTAAATTATATATATATATACATTATAACTACAAACACGCAGTATAATTAACGTAAAGAACGACGCTTTGTATAGGAGAATTATCCGCGCAAGATGAGAGCGAAAGAACGAAACAAATGAAAAAATGAGGTACCCACCCAGGAATCGAACCCGGGATCTTCCGATTGCCGGTCAGATATGATAACCACTACACCACAGGCCTCACCCAGACAAATGCCGTAATTCCTCTACATACGCGCAGAAACCAATGCCCCCAAAGGGGCACCTCCCGCTTGCCGTAACATTATATACATTATAACTGCAAACACGCAGTATAATTAACGTAAAGAACGACGCTTTGTATAGGAGAATTATCCGCGCAAGATGAGAGCGAAAGAACGAAACAAATGAAAAAATGAGGTACCCACCCGGGAATCGAACCCGGGATCTTCCGATTGCCGGTCAGATATGATAACCACTACACCACTACCTCATTTTTTCATTTGTTTCGTTCTTTCGCTCTCATCTTGCGCGGATAATTCTCCTATACAAAGCGTCGTTCTTTACGTTATATATATATATATATATATATATGCAGGGTGTCCCATAAGTCCGGCATCATAGGAAAAATAATAAAAAAAGGCAAAACAAAAGCTTTTATTTACAGAACGTGTTCAATATGTCCACCATTGTTTTCAATGCACAAATTCAGACGTGATACCCAGTCAGCAAGCACACGGTGAATGATGTCAGGAGTAATGGTGTTACATGCCCCAATAATGCGCTGCCGCAAATGTTCAACACTCCTAATTTTCTCTGCGTATACCAGCGCTTTCAAGTGGCCCCAGAGATAAAAATCTAGTGGCGTGAGATCCGGGCTTCTAGCTGGCCATTCCACAGGTCCTCGACGTCCTATCCAATGACCAGGGAATTGTTGGTACAGGCAGAGATGGGCACGATCTTGATCTTCAAGATCAGATCGTGATCTTGAAGATCAAGATCGTGATCTGATCTTGATCTTGAAGATCACTTTTATTATGGTGATCTTGATCTTGATCTAAGATCACTTTATTTCTTGTGATCTTGATCTTGAAGATCACTTTAGACTTCAAGATCACTTTTAATTTCAGATTCTTAAATATGCCGCTATGCGAATGTCATTTGTTTTTTGTCCAAGCGACATCTGGTGGCAACTTTGTTCAACACCGACTGTTTATGTTTTCTGTTAGTTGGGTGACTTGCGTCATGCGTGGGCTCATGGAAGGTGTAGTTGCTGTGGAATTTAGGCTCGTAAAAAGTGTAATTTACTGTGCAATTATGTTAAAAGTGTTCTATTAATATATTATTATATATAGGCATAAAATATAGCCTATAGGTCCGTATTCATAATAAATTAATTCTAAACATATTTTATTTACAGATTGAATTTTTTAATAATGAGTGCAATTTTACAACTTCAACAGGCTCCCAAGGGAACCAAATATTCTAGGTTGTCACCAGAACAGTATTCAATATATTTAGATAACAATGTTGGTAATAAGGATCAATCTGTGCTATTGAACGGAAAATATTTTCAAATTGTCGAAAAAACTGGAAACAGTATCAAAGTTATTTGTAGGCAGTGTACAAAGAAAACTACAATTCTGTCTGCTGGCCTCGACTCAACAAGCAATCTTCTGAGGCACCTCAGGGTTAGTACTACTTAGTAACTAAGTAGTAAGTAGCAACATTAACATAATGGTTCAAGTCATATTTTAAGTGACTGGTGCCATACAAGACTAATGCTACATTTACATAGACGTCCATTTGAATATATTGTGCACTTCAGATATTAATAGATTATGGACTAGTAACTACATTAAAAACTGCCGATATCCAACTATAATAAAACGCCAGGTGTATCTGTCTTTCTCTCTGTCTGATCCATGTCTGTAATTTCTCCTATTTAGTTACTGAAGGACGAAATTCGGCTTTCAATTTAACATAGGATAAAAATGCACTGATCATGGTGAAAATAATTTTAGTTAAAGATAACAAAATTTTAGAATCTTGTTAAGTATTAATTTCAACTAGAAGTTTGATACTCTGATAAATATTATACAGGGTGTTCAAGAAGTCTCTCCGCATGATAATAATTTATTTTCTTGTGCAGAAACTACATTCGGATCTTTTGGGTGAATATGAATCGGAGAAGAAATCTCGCAAGCGTCCAGCTAAAGAAGAAGATGCCAGCGGCAGCAATGCTGGCCCTGCCAAAATTGCCAAGCAGTCAACACTAAGCATGTTCCACATTTCCAAGCAAAAACCAGGACCACCAATATGCAAGGATATCCTTGAAAAGAAGATTCTCTCGCTTGTGGCTAATGGGCTCCTACCATTGAGCCTAGTTGAACTACATGAATTTAAGGATCTTCTTTCATGTTAGTATAACTCAAATATTTTGCTATTTTTTCCATAGCTAATATCTGATTAAAATAATTAATCATATTATTTGTATGAACATTAGACTATCGCTAGCCTAGCTAAATATTTTGATATTTTTTCCATAGCTAATCTATTGTATTTGTTTTAATTTTTAAATATTTTTTTCAGACGTCAACCCGGCTGTTCAGGTGCCATCTAGACGCACCCTGGCTAGATCTCTTGCAACAACAACCAGTACAATGAAGGAAGACATACAAGCAAAACTGGCAGCAGTTGACCATGTGTGTGTTACATGCGACATATGGTCAACTAATCACCGCAGTTTCATGGGAGTCACTGCGCATTGGGTATGCTATTGATTTAGTGTATTATTTTTATATAATTGATAAATTGACCATTGGTGATAGACTGATAGTCTGATAGACTTATAGTATAATCTTTTCAATTATTCGACATGTGTTCCTCATTCATTAATTTGGTGAGTCTTCATTTTGCTGTGATTCACAGTAATTTCACACTAATTCACTGATTCTGTCATCTGTCATTGTGTCTGATTCACAGCAAAATGTGGAAGAGTCCATATTCACAGGCTGTGAATATGGACTCTTCCACATTTTGCTCTTATGGGATGGGTCACTGATGTGGTGGTATGGTAGGCGACTCATCGCTGAATTGCCTCCTTTATATCACATAGTTCTTCTCTTCAATGTTTGGTGGCGCAGTTTAGCTGGTGCGTGTCTAACCAATATTATTAAATTAAGCTTAAAAAAATGTTCATACAAACATTGATTTTATATTCTTACATTACAGATCAATGATGACTTGTCGCGAGGATCAGCTGCACTGGCATGCCGAAGATTTCGTGGAACACATAGCTTTGATAAAATTGCTGGAATATTGGACAGGATCAACTCGGAGCATGGTTTATCTTATAGAAAAGTTGTATCTACAGTCACCGACAATGCATCGAACATGGTGAAATGCTTTAAAGAGTTCGGTGTTCGTGTTCAGAATCGTACTGACGACATTGATGAAGATGATGCAGATGAAGATGATGATGAACATTCAGGAGAGCATGGAGAGGAGTCAGTGAAACTATCATCCCGTATTCGATGTGCCTCCCACACATTGAACTTGGTAGCAACAACTGATGCAGATAAAGGACTGAATTCACCTGGACTAAAGAAGATAAAGCATTCTGCAATGGGAAAATGTTCGGCGCTGTGGAATGCTGCTGGTAAACCCAAGTCAGCAGAAAAAATACAGGAAATAACTGGCGTCCAATTTAGGTACCCATGCGTCACCCGATGGAACTCAATGTACGACTCATTAAGCCAAATATATAAACATAAGAACGACGTGAATGTAGCTCTTGAAGAACTGAATCTACCCATCCTCAAAGACAATGAATTGGAATTTATTTCAGAATATTTGTCTGTTCTAAAACCAATTGCAGCAGCCCTCAACAAATTACAGGCAGAGAAAGAATGCTACTACGGTTGTCTTCTTCCAACAGTCCTAGTGACTCAAGATGCCCTCGCAAGATTGGAGCCTATCCAACCAAACGACCTGCGCTTGAGACACTGCATGCCATTACTGGCAGCAGTCGTCTCTGGCTTCAATGCCAGATTTGGTCATTTTTTGTCGTTGAGCCCCGAGGTAACTGATGCCGTTTTGGCCTCAGTATCTCATCCGTATTTCAAACTTAGATGGATATCATTGTTGCAAGGGCCTAATTTCGGCGATCATGAAGCAATCAAGTCTCAAGTAAAAGACAAGCTGCAAATGGCTGTAAGAAATTGTAATTCTGACAGCAGTGGTAATAGTTCGGTGAACTCAGACTCATCATCTGAAGACGATTTCTTCAGAACTATGGACGGCTCATTCTCTGCTCCTAACAACAAGGAAGACTTGGAAGTCCTCAATTATTTGCAGGACACCAGTAAGGCACTCGACTCTTTAGATAGGTATCCTGCTATAAAGAAGATCTTCAAGAGGTATAACACCACGCTACCTTCCTCTGCACCAGTGGAACGGTTGTTTTCGTTTGCTGGCATGGTTCATAGCCCCAAACGAAGTCGTCTCTCGGATGGTAACTTTGAACAATTGGTTTTGCTGAAAGCAAATGTTTACAGCGGTTGAACATTAAATTAACACTCTTAACTTGCGGTTTTTACCCTTATATTGTCAGTAATTGCGTACTGCAGTAAAACTGTAAAATTAAATTCTATGTAAAAAATGTTTACTTATATATGCTGACCATTCATTGATATGGGTTATGGACCTGGTGAAATGAGAATTGAGAAAAATAGAACTAAAAACTATATGTAGGTCATTTAATAGTTTTTTCTTTGCTGATAAGTTATGATAATACTAAGTTTTAAGTTTACCACCTGAAAAACTGAAAGGGGAATCGTCAATCCCCGTGGTTTAGATCAGGTGACATGGGTAGGATGCGATGCTTGTATTGCCTCAGCCCTCAGGGGAGTATTAGGAGTGATACTTTTCAGGAGTGATTAACAAAATAATTTGTTTTTGTTTACTCTACAAGAGTACAACTTTTTTCAATTCATATAAAAGTGATCTTAAAAAGTGATCTTGAAAAGTGATCTTCAAGATCACGATCTTGATCTGGATCTTCAAGATCACATTTTTCTGGTGATCTGATCTTGATCTTCAAGATCACATTTTTCTGGTGATCGGATCTTGATCTTCAAGATCACCAAAGTTGGTGATCTTGCCCATCTCTGGGTACAGGTATTCCCTTACTTGGGTGCTGTAATGTGCAGGAGCGCCGTCTTGCTGGAACCATGTTGGGAAATTTCCTTCTTCGTTCAAGACACTGGGAAATGCTTCTTCCTTGAGCGTACGTAGGTAGGTGCCTCCAGTGACATGTTCATCGAAAAAGAGGGGGCCTATGATGCTATCCTTCCAAATGCCACACCATACCATCACCCGAGATGCACCTTGTTCCTTTGAAGAGGTATACCAGTGAGGGTTGTTTTGAGACCAGTAGCGGATGTTCTGTCGATTTACCTCACCATTTCCATAAAAAACAGCCTCGTCACTGAACAGAATGGTGGACGGGAAATTGGCATCCCGAGCATAAATTATGGTTTCTAGAAATAGAAAAATATGAATTTCTCCTATGATGCCGGACTTATGGGACACCCTATATATATATATATATATATATATATATATTAGGAGATGATCTGACCAGTCGATGAAGCAGACAAAGTAACGTTATTATTTTCCTTCAGATACTATATTTTTGGTAAATAAAGTTACAAATAAGAAGGAACCTTTGTTCCTGTATTAAGTCTTCTGTCGTCAAAACTGTAAGATTAAACCCACAAAATATATATCGATGATAATATTACAGACCTCGTAAATAGCAAAACCACCGTTTCAGAGGACAAAGTGACTAATGTCCGAATTAACGAACTTTTACGAACGTTTGAAATCTAATTATTACGATTGAAATGAAGCAAAAATGAATTATAATTTTTTATACAACATGTGACAACACAAATTCCAAATGCTCGCCCCCCCAAAAAAAAAAGAAAATCAGAAAAAGTATAAAATTTACGTGAAGTTTTACTTTATTTTCAAACAAAAAAAGGGGTTTTTTTTTCCCTTTGTCATACAATTTAGATATTGATATGATATTGACATATTTAAAGTATTTTTATCTGAATATGTCGTTATGAAGTATAAAAGCTTTACAGGCAAAATCGAAGGGATTCAGTTCATTCATTACAAAAGGGAAGTGAAATGGTAAATAATAATAATAATAATAATAATAATAATAATAATAACTTAAAAAAATTAATATTAAATTTAAGGGAATTGGTGTTTGTGGACCTTCAGTATAGCCATTTGGTCGACAAGACAACAACATCCATCGACATTAAAAATTATTTAACCTAACTTCATCTAACCTAACTTAGTGTAGCTTAACCTAACCGACAGTAACTCGTCGATTTTATATCAAATCGATCATATGTCTATCTCGGGTTTGCGTTAGTTTGGGACATCGCCATACCCGACAGTTACCCGTATTTCATGACAACAACTAAACATAATGATTAACTATTTAGCAATGAATCTACATGGTGATTTCAACCTTGCAGGCGATGACTACGATAACCATGCTTAATTTTCTAACAACAAACTCAAATGTTGAGTGCAGTCACGAATAGCATGGTTGAATCAACATTTGGATTGGTTGTGAAAGAGTTGGGTTGTCGCAACCGTAATTTTCGTGTATAAACAGTTTTAAAAGCAATATGAGGACCATCAAAATACAATAAAATCAAATACGGTTCAAATTAAACTAAATTTCATCAAATAAAACGATTTAACTTATACGTATTTCATAACTACACTGTTATAACAAAGGTCATTCTACAGGGAGATCCAGAAACCACTTTAAAAAGTATCCAGTCTTTCTCTCAAAGGGGATCAATATATATATATATATATATATATATATATATATATATATATAATATATATATATATACACAGGGTGGCGCAAAATAGGAATTTTCAGTGTTGATTATAATATATTATTTTTATTCTTTTAGGTAGGGGATGGGTGCGAAATTAGACAAGAGGGTGAGCTTGGTTTTAATGTATGGAATACCAGGTGCAACAAATCGATGAATCGGTACAGAATTTAAATTCGGTACCGATTCATCGATTTGTAGTACCTGGTATTCCATACATTAAAACCAAGCTCACCCTCTCGTCTATTGTTAATTTCGCAGCCATCCCTACCTAAAAGAAAAAAAAATAATATATTATAATCAACTAAAAATTCCTATGATGCGCGACTTTTGCGACACCCTGTATATATATATATATAATATATATATATATATATATATATAATTCAATATATTATAATTATAATATATATATATTATAATATATATAATTCAATATATATATAAATCAATTTCCTATTACTTGTTGTTCCTTGAAGATGTGAATATATCACGAAAGCGCTCGGATTTCGTGTTTCTTTTTCCTTTTCCCTGTGGTTGTTTGCTTATTAATAAGATCACGTGTTATTCTGTGATTTTACTGCATATATATATATATATATATATATATATATATATATATAAAACGAATTAAAATGAATTGAGAACAAAATGTTTCCTTTTCGCCAAATCGTTATTGATGATACATTTAAAAGTTCTCAAACTAATTTCCTGAATATCGTAATAAAAATGAATTTAAATTTCAATTTGAATCACCATATGCAAGGAGGGCACGGAAACATTATATAAATATATACTTTACGGATGAATTTTAAATCGTTTGCGAAACTAGTCTCTATGGTGAGATTCCATAAGGACTAGAAAACTAATTTAAATACGGACTTAATCTTACATTCCAACTTACAGCGTTATGTTAATAGATTTGATTGCGGCAACTTGGCTGATGAAGTGAAATTATAATTGCAATTAATTATCAATAAATTATCATTCCTATGATGCGCGACTTTTGCGACACCCTGTATATATATTATATATATAATATATATATATATATATATATATATATATATATATATATATAATTCAATATATTATAATTATATATATATATATTATAATATATAATTCAATATATATATATAACTCAATTATATATATATAACTCAATTAAATCGTTTGCGAAACTAGTCTCTATGGTGAGATTCCATAAGGACTAGAAAACTAATTTAAATACGGACTTAATCTTACATTCCAACTTACAGCGTTATGTTAATAGATTTGATTGCGGCAACTTGGCTGATGAAGTGAAATTATAATTGCAAAATGGCGGAAGGAACATGACGCAGGAGGGAGTTAGGGTAAGAGGGCGGGAGATAGATAGATAGATAGATCGATACAGTGGAAGATAGATAAAGAGAATGAGAAAACCAAAAACAAAAAGGAAAGAGTGTGTGTGTGTGTGTGTGTGTGTGTGTGTACTTTCTGGGCTACCTCAGGTTATTGCGATAATATCTTTAGATACAGACCTCATCGCGATATGAAAATGCGTGAGCGACATTAGCGGTGAAACCATATTCAGCCTTTTTTTTTTATTATTGAAAATCATTTAAATATTATGCAAAAATAGCTATAATCAAGGTTATGATTGGTTAAGTTATTTACATTAGATTAAAATATCACCATCTACCATTCAAAATGTAAAAATATCTAAAAATATGTCGTGGAAATTTCATAAAGTAGCTAAACGTGTGTGTGTGTGTGTGTATGTGTGTGTGTGTGTGAGCGCGCACCCACATCAAAAATGTAAAAACTAATGATGAGAATCTGTAAGAAATGTTGCCATCAGAAAAATTAGTAGAGATAAGAGATTGATAAACAAAATGTATAAAAAAGAAAATTGTACCAAACTTGATAAAAAAAAAAAAAAAAAAAAAAAAAAGCCAGCGACGGCTTATCAAGATAAGAAGGAAAGAAACTTCTTCAAACAACAATTTTACGCTCGGTAATCGTCAGGTACGATTAATTAAAACATTTTTAATTCATTAAAATATTAGCAGCTTTTTTAAGTCTTTTGGAATACCCTGTTTTCAATATACAAAATTAAAGTGTTTCCTTATCAAAGTTGTTTATTTTGCTTAATTTTGTTCAATGAATCTCGTAATCTATTCCACGTTTGTATCAAAGAGAATTTTTAATTAACATCCATAAACGTCACATTTAAGCAATAAAGAGGCTTCAACCATTTTCAGCCTTTGGTAACGAATTTATTACCATATATATATATATAATATATATATATATGGTCTTTTAAACTATTCCCCCCCCCCCCCCCCAGCTTCTGAGAGGGGGACATAGTTTAAAAGGTCAATATTAGGGGGAGATAATTTAACAGGTTTTACTTATCTTATTTAGATAATAGAATTTTTAAGATATGTATATAAGATACATATCTTGAAAATTATATTATATTCTATCATATTTCCGGTTTATAGAGAACCATTATTTACATAGGATAAAATTTTGAATGCCCGTTAGGTCAACTGTACGCCCTTGACGATGGTTAGTTTAGTCGTGATATTTTCGTTAGTTTTAACGAAAATATCACGACTAAACCTAACCAATCGTCAAGGGCGTATAGTTGACCTAACCGGGCATTCAAATTTTATCGTATGTAAATAATGGTTCTCTATTTATTATATGTTTGCAATAAATAATAAATTTGTTGTTATTGTTTTCTTATCTTATTTTGGTTAATTTGCAGAGTTTAAACTTTGGGGGGGATATAGTTGAAAAGATCAACATTGGGGTGGTGACTGTTGAAAAGAGTATGTTGGGGGGAAATAGTTTAAAAGATTATATATATATATATATATATATATATATATAGGGTGGCGCAAAAGTCGCGCATCGTAGGAATTTTCAGTGTTGTATTGTAGCGAGTGTGCTACTAAAACCTTCCCCGGTTCTCTTTCAATGTATACATTAAATTTGGTACACATTATCTCAACCGTTTAGGGGGCACCCCTCCTATCCCCTCTTCCTAGGGAAGAGGGAACTGGAGCGGGGCGGAGGTATTACTAAAACCTTCCCTGGTTCTCCCTTAGTGTGTATACTAAATTTGGTGAAGATTACCGTACGCTACATAGAACAAACATCATCCCTACATATATTGTTGTTTCCGCTTATTATTGTTATATATATATATATATATATATATATACAGTATATATAATTTGTATATTTTTATTACTGTTTTGTCTCTTAAGCTAAAAACACAACGTTACTCAGGTTTCTGTGTGATCCTTCTTTTAGAGGTGAATAAAAAACTTATTAAAAAACTAATCGTAATATTATTACTTCAATAAGTTTAACACAAAGCAAAAGAGAATTCAAAAAGAAAATTTAACATGAATGGAATTTTTTAAGAAATGACACTGGTTATTTGAGACACTGATTTTAACTTAATGAATTTGTAAATGTGAATTTGACATAAATATTACATTTGCTATTACCTTTATTACATTTATTTTTACATTTATTATTACATTTACATTTATTACATTTGTTATTACATTTATTATTACATTAAATGTATTATTAAATGTAATAACAAATGTAATAAATGTAATAATAAATGTAATAAAGGTAATAGCAAATGTAATAATTATGTCAAAATAATAGCATCTGTATGTATAGAACAAAAAGTTAATTTGTGTGAGAGTACTTATAAGCTGGACCCTTTAATATAATGCCCTTCCGGTGTTGGGCGAACGGGATTTAGCCTAGGTGTGAATTTCTTAACGGTCTCTGGATTGTTTCCTTTCTCGTTTCTGTTTATTCGTTTTTCCGTAGCCACCCGAAGAGGATGTCAGTGGGCATCGAAACTGTTGTGGAAATAAACTCTGTCTATTAGTGTGGATTTTATTGTCATATTTTGACCTCCACGTAAAAAGGTGAATTTTTTTGCATTTGTCATGACATGTTATTGACGTGTCACCAGCATGCAGGGCTACACACAAAGTGACTATTAGCATGAAACACGTCTCACTCTTCACAAAGTTTTCCTCAGATTTAGTGATGTGAGTGAACTGAATGAAATGACGTGACAAAAATGAGGAAAGCCATTTTGTACTTGTCATAGATACGTTTCTGACAAGTTTAGTCACGTCACTTCAGTTTGTATCGCGCCCATCGAAATCAATATGAAACATCTGCGTGACGTGTCAGTGACGAAGTTTCTTTTTCATCATTTTGTCACTTTAGTGCGTGACCTGCCTCGAATGAAACGAAAGACTGCATCCATTTAAATTAGTTCTTTTTTTATTTTTAGTATGAATTTTTCACTGATCTTTATTGATCTTTATTGATTCAATAATTAAGAAAGAAAAAAGAAATTTTAATTTTATGGTGTGTAAACTATTTCCTCCTTTATAAAAAAAGGAGCAAGTGTATTTACGTCCCTCTGTGGTGCCTAGTGTAGTTTACGTTCCCCTACATTATCCTAGTGTAGTTTGCGTTCCCCAACCTTGTCCGCGTATACCTAATCAAATAAAATGTTAAAACTAACGAAAATATTACCCCTTAACCTAACCAATCGTCAATTTATATATATATATATATATGATGAATAAAACCACGAAGGAAAAAAGAAACACAAAGGGGTGCTCAAGCGCTTTCGTCTAATGACATCCTCAGGAACACTGGAGTGAAAGGACAGATCAAGGCAATATATAGGTTACAAAAATAAACATACATACATACATATTCATATATATATATATACATATATATATATATATATACATATACATATATATAGTAAGCATAGAAAAAATTGTGGGAGGAGCAAACATTTATATGGTAGATTGACACTTTTAGCACTTCAGCCGACATTCAATATAAATTCAAATGGCTTGTTTATGAAACAGGTCACAAAAGAATAAAGAAATAAAAATAAATATAAATATAAATTGAGAAAAAATTAATTACAAAATAGTGCCTTAGTGATATATATGTCACAGCCTAAATGATTATTAGGCTGTGACATATATATCACTAAGGCACTATTTTGTAATTAATTTTTTCTCAATTTATATTTATATTTATTTTTATTTCTTTATTCTTTTGTGACCTGTTTCATAAACAAGCCATTTGAATTTATATTGAATGTCGGCTGAAGTGCTAAAAGTGTCAATCTACCATATAAATGTTTGCTCCTCCCACAATTTTTTCTATGCTTACTATTATATGTATATGTATATATATATATATATATATTATGTATATATATATATGAATATGTATGTATGTATGTTTATTTTTGTAACCTATATATTGCCTTGATCTGTCCTTTCACTCCAGTGTTCCTGAGGATGTCATTAGACGAAAGCGCTTGAGCACCCCTTTGTGTTTCTTTTTTCCTTCGTGGTTTTATTCATCATAAATACTTTTCACGTGTCACTTTCGTGAAATAATTTTTCATATATATATATATATATATATATATATATATATATATTGACGATTGGTTAGGTTAAGGGGTAATATTTTCGTTAGTTTTAACGTTTTATTTGATGGATTCATTTCAAAAATGTCTCCTAAAGATCGTAGTGTAGTTTACGTTCCCCAACTTTGACCTAGTGTAGTTTGTGTCCCCTTTTGCATCAGGAGGACGTAAACTACACTTGCTCCAAAAAAAAAGTAGCGTTTCATATTTCTTTTTCTTTTCTTTTTCTTTTTTCCTTTATTTACTTCTGTCATCTATTTTTATCAGTTAATAGGAAATTTTTCCCTCCTATCTGTTCAAAGAGTATGAGGTAGGCTGACCATATTTCCTTGAGACAAAAACGGGACATTGGGATGGCATAAAAGGGACGGGGGTTATGTAATATTCTGTATTCATGAAAAAGTAAGTACATAAACATATTGAGCTTACAATTATTCTTCAGTGACAGAACCCATACAAAAACCCATACAAAACGGTACTGTCCCGTTCAAAACGGTACTGTCCCGTTCAAAACGGTACTGTCCCGTTCAAAACGGTACGTATGGTCAGCCTAGTATGAGGCCACTACAGAGTATGAGGCCACTCGTTCAACAAACGTGTTAAATATTTGAACATTAAATTGTGAATGTCATGACGCGCTTACCATGTATTCATTATTACAGAAGAACAACCATCCTCAGAAAAAAGTTACGGAGAGAGGGTGATCGTAATGAATGAATGAGAGATTACGATCCCTGACGCACGAGAAATCCTTGTAGGTATTTACTCAAAACTTTTCACAGATGGATTTGAACCTGGAAGAAGGAAGGGATCACTTTAACGTATTGCTTCCCAAAGCATTCGGGAAGCAATATGTTAAAGTGATCCCTCCTGGGAAGCAATATGTTAAAGTGATTAACACTGGGAAACAATATGTTAAAAAGAGAAAGTTTGGTTGGTTAGAAAGAGGGTGGTAATCTAGGCTAACTAACGAAAATATCACGACCTAACCTAACCAATCGTAAGGGCGTACAGTTGACCTAACGATTGGTTAGGTTAGGTCGTGATATTTTCGTTAGTTAGCCTTATAAGGCTAACTAAAGAAGGCTGGGGGCCCTGATCTTCAGGTGATCCAAATAGTTTACATTCACAAAAAATGGCAAAGCATAATAAGTTAAGCTGTCCATAAATTTACATTTTCTCGACTAGCTAATCTCTAAATATTATAAACTATTGTAATGTAACTGTAATTGGTTGTGTGATGTCTATTTTTGGGAAGGAATATGTTAAAGTGATATACACTAGGAAGCAATATGTTAAAGAGAGGTTCCTGGGAAGCAATATGTTAAAGTGATCCGAAGGAAGGATATTTGAGAGCTCACCCTAGAACTGGGAAGAAAAGGACTAACGAAATTGAAGATACAACCATCGCTACAGCAGCTAAGAAAATCCTCCTACAAATTCTATAGAGGTTGCATCATATCCGAATTTGAATATTACACCAAAAACTGTCAGGCGTCGTCTTCACGAACGGGGAATATATCAGTATATCGCCGACCGCCGGCATTAAAAGATCGACTAACGGACAACGATAAAGAGGGTTATCTTCCCTGTGCGGACGGAAGAACAAGTAGAAAGAGTTGTGGGTTTCTGGAACGAGGTTATGTTCACGGATGAGAGAACATTCCCTTCTACGAACCATAGTCTGAAAATGAACAACACGCCAAACAAAAGAGAAAATATACCGCAGTTGAAGAAGATGGAAGTGGCCACGTTGAGGCGAATGTCTGGAGATGGATGTTTGGGTATGTGTCGGAAAAATGATATGTATGGAAGGTACATTTAACACCGACCTAAATTTAGTTAATTTAGAAGTAATTAAGAAAAAAAATGTATATTTATTTATTTCATATTTAAAAATTTTGAAACTATTTAAATTTAGGTCCTTCAACAAAACACACCATTAAAAAACCGAAAAGACTGAGGTGTCATGTTTTGTACGAGTAAAATGACTGGTATTGCGATGGGAATAACTTATTCTGTCTGAAAAAGAAGTAGGCCTAACTATACGTTCAAAAATAAAAAGTGGTATCGTTTTAGTTTTCTGAAATAACTATATTAAAATAAACTTTCCCACTGCTGTTAAAATGCCAGAATCATTAATAATCACAGAAGTTCTCAAACTTGCTCGAATTTCAAAATTATGAGACTTTATTGCAGTTTGAATGTTGTTGGAATTATACAAAAACATCTAAAGTTCTGTAATACGCCAGACAGAATGAAAGACTTACAGTAAATTCATTTCTCTCTCTCTTTCACACACACACACACACACACACACACACACATATATATATATATATAATGGTTGGTTTTGTTTAACATCCTTCGCAACATCTAAGGTCGTATGACGGAGGGGACCTACAGCTTTACGTGGGATCCGAACCAAGGGTCGCTAAATAGTCTGGACGCAGCGGACGGTCTCCCATACAACTACTACCCAGACCCAATGTCGCTTAACTTCGCTGATCAACGGGAAGCGGTGTTACGACATTGGCTACGACGTAGCCCATACACACACACACACATACATACATACATATATATATATATATATATGAGTATATATGTCAACAACTGAAAATGTGAATTCAGCTACAGCACAGACAAACAAAAACTAGGAAAAAGTTTTTCTTTTGTTTTCCTTCATGTGAAAACCGCTACAAACTTTTCTTTATTTCGACACTCGGCAATTGAAGCCAACTTCAAAAGTTTCAACTTTATTTTCGACGAACAGCAACTGTTTTATTCTTAAGTTTTACGCATTTTTATACTATTTGTTTATTTATTTGTTTAATTGGTTTAAAATATCCCGTACTCCGTTTTCTAATTTTTTTTTCTAACGATGCGAGTTTTCGAGGAGGACCTTTTTTATTTATAGTTTGGATGAGCGAAGTTTAATAAATGCAATTAGATGGGAAAGTTATTTTTGTTGGATTACAAGTGTCGGATCCAGCTGCTTCTCTAATGCTTTTATATATATATCAAATTACAAATTTATATATATATCGGGTCGGCAAAAAAAAAGGGAGACCGCGAACTTTGGCTGTAAAATCCAAAGTTATGGTCAGATTTCAATATCTTTTTTCACACCCCACAACTAAGTAAATTTCCTATACGGTGAGCGGATTTCAAAGAAAACTAGTGAAAATTACGGATTTCTTGAACATTTCTTTATGCCACTGGAAATTCTCCATTTACACTGCAACTGCATTGTATGTGCAGATAAAAAGTTACAAAGTACTCACGTATGGTGCTACCTTGATGTTAAAAAAATTCGATATGTTTACCACGAACTTCTACAACCTTTTTCAGTCTAGGACGGAACTCATCTATGGCTTTATTGATTTGGTCTTGTGGTAGCTCATCCCATTTTTCCAGAAGAAGCTGTCGTAAATGAACGACATTTCTTACTTTGACCCGATAAATTCTCTATGACAAATTTTCCCAAAGGCCGTAATCGACAGGATTTAAATCAGGATTGTTTGGTGGCCAAATTTAATACCGCTACCTGGTATTCTTTTGATATCTGTTTTATCGATTTTCTTGAGAAGCTTGTCCAAACCTCCTGCAGTTGGCTTACGTTAATTAAAATCGCTTTAATTATCAACTTGAATCTATGATTAGTAAGATTTTTCTGGAATATTCGCCATAAGTCCAATTTCTCAGCTAACACGCTGAAAGATGGCATGCAAACCATAAAATTACCTAGTACTAACATATTAAAACTTCATGGTTCTATGTACCGTATTTGCCGAGATATGAAGGATTTAAAAGGTCTCCCTTTTTTTGCCGACCCGATATATAAAATGGCTCAACAAGGATTCGAACCCAGCATATATTGAGTAGAAGGTGAGGGTGCTACTAACTACCACGCTACGACATGGTAAAAGTTAGTACAACCTGATGGATATTTCGACACCCGAAGAAACATAACGCTTTTGCGTTAAGATGTTTTTCCCTACTAACGCCCGTGCACTCGAGACAATTGTAGCATTCCATTCAAATCTTCCGATGTAACACTTGGGACCCATAAATGGAACATCATACATGAACGCCTCCAAAACAAGAGGTTTACTATACAAAACACCTTTGGACACGAAAGCGCTGTGTTCCCTCGAGTGTTGAAATATCCACCAGGTTGTACTGCTGGGTTCGAAGCCTGGTTGGGACATTTTTTTGTGTATATATATATATATATATTTAGAGTCTGAATAATAATAATGAGTGAGGAGGGACAGAAACTGACACAGTGCTCAGGCTAACTAATATGGCCCATTGCTCCAACTCCTTTTTTATTATTATTAGGAGCATCATCGGGATTCAGTGTCTTCACTTCGCTTATACAGAAATGGTGTTACCCACTGAGCTACGGACGCTGGCTAGCTTATCACGTAACACCGTTTCCCTCTTAGTGAAGTGAAAGCACCGAGGTCGAGGGTTCGCATTCCGATGGTTCTGGTAATAATTAGTGATGCAGTCGAGTCCACCATGGCCGAGATCGAGACCTAGATCAGAAAAAGGGTGTCGAGACCGGTCTCAAGACCGAGACTGAAACCGAGACCGAAACCATATGCAATTTTTGCCTGTATTCAATATTGTGTAACGGCTAATTCCTAAGTTATGTATTTCACATTCAGAAATAAAGATTGTAAAGAGGTTATCAAATAATAATTGCGGAACGCAATTCATCTTACTGGCATTCTTCTCAAAATACGTGCCCAGGACAAAACGCTGCTTCTGCGTACCACAATCAGTTGTTTCATCGATGATAATTAATGAAAACTTATCCTTCTTATACAGCATCCTTCTTTTAGAAATTGAAAGCCTAGAACTTGTCTGACAATATTGTCTTACATTTTAAGAAGAGCTGGTAGATCCTCACTTAAGCTTAATGGCATGTTTTTCGCGGCTATAAAGCCTGCTAATTTTATTTCTATGTATGCTGTATCTGTACGTACTATCTGTTAAATTAGCAATATCATATATTTTGGATGTGTAGTACAGCACCAATATGTGCTGTCATTATGTTTTCTAGATGTGATTCGCTATCCTGATGATGCATGCTTGCGGTTTTGGCACAAACTAGTTTAGCTTTACATACACTGCAGTATGGCTGAAAGCTGTCATCAGCCATTTTTTTTTAGCCATTTCTTAAAGTCGAGATGCCTAAGCCAGCCATTACAAAAGTTGTTTGTATTTATTTTTCACTCCTGAAAATGTGCCTGCCCTTTCTGTATGATCTCACTCCTGAGCATTTCATACTAGAAATCATGTATACACAGGCAGCATGCAAACAAAATAACTCCTGGAACACAGACACTAAAACAAGTGAACAGCAAAGGACCATAGGAACTCATCAGTGTACCTCAGTGAAATACCTATCACAAATAAGAAATTGTCACACACAAAGAGAAGCTATAAGTGATAAACAGCATCCAGCCAAGACACTTAGACTAAGTATCCAGACCAACAGTCCAAAGCAAAGACATTTAAATACAATGTGCTATTCCAAACAAAAAAAGCTAATTGTCACTCAAGCGACTTGTGCAAACAATTTCAGATCTAACTTATTATCCTTCATACACGACCTAGATCTTGTGACATCCGACAAACAAAAACTTTTGAAATGGTGATGCCAAAAGATATGTTCACGATGTCGAGAAAATTTGTTGAATCTCTCCAATAGTTTATAGAAATATCTTTTGAAAATTTGCGATGCCTTGATAGACTTATTTTTTTCTTAAAAATCGTCAGCTTTTCTTATTTTGTCAGCCATACTGGTTATTAAAAGAATATTATAGTTTTCCTTGAAATTTATGGAAATTTCCTTAGACTGAAGAAATTTCCTCAAAATTTCCTTTGATCTAAATTTCCTTGTGCGCTTCATTTAGAAGGCCAAATTGCCTTAATTTAAAGAAATTTCCTTAAATGTGGTTGCCAGGGTTGCCAAATTAAGTTAAGTTTATGTGTCATAAACAAATGCCATACACCACCAGCGACCTCAATTACTTGTTATATTCTTCGTCTATTACGTAGTTATATTTTTATGAAATTACAGTAAATAAATTTGTGGTCTCGAAAGATCTCAAGCGAAAATCCGAGATCTCCGATGTCCGAGACAGAGACCGAGACCGGAACCAGAAAAAAAAGGTCTTGAGACCACTCTCGAGTCCTACATTACTGGTAATAATAATAGAGTAAGCGCAATGTGATGCCTTTGGTTGTCCTGAGAGATGTGTCAGTTTGTGGCTTTCCTCAATTATTATTATTATTTCATTATTATTATTATTTCATTATTATTATTATTATTTCATTATTATTATTATTTAATTATTATTATTATTATTTCATTATTATTATTATTTCATTATTATTATTATTTCATTATTATTATTATTTCATCATTATTATTATTATTTCATCATTATTATTATTATTTCATCATTATTATTATTATTTCATCATCATTATTATTATTTCATCATTATTATTATTATTTCATCATTATTATTATTATTTCATCATTATTATTATTATTATTTCATCATTATTATTATTATTTCATCATTATTATTATTATTTCATCATTATTATTATTTTATTTCATCATTATTATTATTATTTCATCATTATTATTATTATTTCATCATTATTATTATTATTTCATCATTATTATTATTTCATCATTATTATTATTTCATCATTATTATTATTTCATTATTATTATTATTATTATTATTATTATTACTATAAACTGCGTGATTCCTCACAAATTCCAGTACAATATTTGTGAGACTTTTTTATACTGATTAACTGATCTTTGTTTTATTCTCTTATAAATTAATTTTATTTATTCTTTTATAAATTCAATAATTTATAATGTTTGATTTTATTATTTTTACGAATTTATCCTTCATTTATTGCTTCATACCGTAAAACCTTCGTATCGGAGAACGATAAACCATTTACTTTTTATAGTCTGAAAACTAAGAAAAATCAACAGTAAAAATAAAAATAAAAATAAAAACCAACTAAAGAACTTAACCAACCGAGGCAGCATTTCAAAAACCAACAAAAAAACAATCGTAACATGTTACTTTTAATTAGAAATTTCTCGTTTCTCTCCTATTCTCTAAGACGTATTTGGAACTCCGCAGCACGTTCAACAAAACAGTGAACCTATCAATTGCCTGATTTCTCAAGAACAATCAAACGATTCATTAAACCGCGACACTTCGTGTGTGTGTGTGTGTGTGTGTGTGTATATATATATATAAAGAGTTTAGCTGGGTGTATGAGAAGATATAAGTGAAAAATGTGAAATAATTACAAAAAACTAATTCTGTTTATTTCTTGTGTTTATCTTGTATGAACAGTAAAAGGTTTATTTACAAATGAACGCTCGAAAAATATTCGATTAACTTTATTATTTATTTAATATATATATATATATTATATATATATATATATATATTATATATATATATATATATACAGGGTGGGGCACGGGAATCAAGTGTTTTTTGAATAGCTAGTAATCGGCCATTAGGAATGGGAGGGGCGTGCGGTAGGTAGCATTCCATTCCTGGGTTCATAGCATTTAACTTTAACTAACACTCACCTTTATCTTTCAGGTGCCATCATGGAGCAGTGGACGTTAGAACACCGCATGTTCGCGTATGATCATTTTGTTAGGAGTGGCGAGTCAGTGACAGCAGTTCAGCGTGCGTTTCGCCGCAGATTCAACATTCATCGAAATGACTCTGTTCCCGTTCGTGACACAATCTTACGTTGGGTTAACAATCTTCGAACAGGAGGCTCAATAATGAAAACAAAACCGAAGGGGCCGCAACGCACTGTGCGTACTCCAGAGAACGTTGAAAGGGTCAGACAAGCGATGTTGCAAAGCCCAGGCCGCTCTGCTCGGAGACATTCAGCTGCACTCGGAATCAGCAATCGTACTGTTAGACGGATTTTGCATGAAGAATTACATTTTCACCCATACAAGTTAGCGATGGTGCAGGAATTGAATGTAAACGATTGCCCCCAACGACTGAATTTTGCACAGGAAATGCTTGCACTTTATGAGCAGAATGAAAACATGATGGTGGTAATGAGTGATGAAGCCCATTTCCACCTTAATGAGGCCGTCAACAATCAAAACTGTCGGTATTGGGCTGCTGAAAATCCGCGACAACTCCATGAAAAACCGCTGCATAGCCCTAAGGTTACAGTTTGGTGCGCGGTGGGAAAGTTTGGCGTCATCGGTCCCTATTTCTTCGAACAAAATGGGGTTACCGTTACCATAACATCTGGGCGTTACATTGAGATGGTGAACACCTTTTTCATCCCTGAGTTACGAAGAAGGCGTATTGCTCGTCGACATTTGTGGTTTCAGCAAGATGGGGCCACGCTACACACCGCCAGAGCGTCAATGGCTGTTCTTCGCCCCCTGTTTCCCAACCATCTCATTTCGAGATTTGGTGACATTGCATGGCCCCCTCGGTCCCCTGACTTGTCCACATGTGACTTCTTTCTATGGGGGTACCTCAAGTCACGTGTCTACGAGGACAAGCCCCGTACATTAGATGCATTGAAGGAAGCGATCCGTCAACAAATCATCCAAATCAACAGAGACCTGCTGGGAAGAGTGGAGGCCAATTTTCGTAAACGCCTTCAACAATGCGTCGACGGCCAAGGACATCATATGCCAGATATAATTTTCGGTACATGATTATTATGACATGAAATGCTATGTTCTTACGAATGTTGTTCTACCAATATATTTTCTTTACAAAAATAAATATCATTTTCCTGATTATTCCAAAAACACTTGGTTCCCGTGCCCCACCCTGTATATATATATACTGTATATATAAAATAAATAATATATATATATATATATTAAATAAATAATATATATATATATATATATATTAAATAAATAATATATATATATATATATATATATATATATATATATATATATATATATATATATAGTCATGCGGTTTGCTTCTACAAAGCTTCAATTTAATATTTAGGAGAAATCCAATGACAAGGAGGAATGTAAATGCCATGAAAAGTCTTCTTTAATGCGCAACGTTTCGAGCAATACGCTCATCATCAGGCTAGATAATAACAATATGAAATTAGAATCAATAAATAAATGTGAACAAGACAAAATAATTTCTATAAAACCTATTCATTAAAAGCAAATTTTAAAAAGACTAAAAGAAGGGTTAAATTCAAGGTTATAAAAATTTACATATAAAATTACAAGAAATTTAAAAAGCTATTTTTAAATTACATATAGTAAATTTGAAATTAGTACACTGGAATAATTAACACTAGTACAATGGAATAATTAACACTACGAACCTTTCAATGCTGGTTCCGAGGCACGAGTAATTTAAAACAAAACAAAACAGGAAACAAGCTATGGGTTGGGCGGTTGGAGAGTTATAAGTTAGGGGAGGGGGATTATAAAAAATTGGGGAGGGGGGAGGGGAGTTGGGGAGGGGGGATTATAAAAAATTTAGAGGGACAGCTGAGGAATCCACGTTTAGAGAAGGGGTCAATGTTTTAATATAAAGAGATTCCAAAATTCTAAGTGAGTTAGGACAAGAATTACAACCGAGAATTTTAAAATTATCTAAAGTGACATCAGTTTTACATTTTATACTATGTTCCCGGATACTAGAGGCTTCTTTTTTATTTAAAATTTTACCTGTTCGGCAACTTATTCCCATATGCGAATAAAATCTAGCCCTGAGGGAGCGCACGGTGCTGCCAATATAAGTACCAAGGAGACACCTTGGGCAGGTAAATAAATATACAACACCGCTACGCAACGAATCAGGAGTTCGATCCTTCGCTGAGAAAAAGCTACCTAAAGACATTTTGTTAATAAATATAATGCGAAAATCAGTATGATAAAAAAATTTTCTTAACAACTTTGTAAATTTAAGTTTAAATTCTTTATTCATGGGACCCATTTCAGGTACCAGGAAATATTTTATATCTTTAGGCACTGAAATACAGGGAAGTTGAGGGCTATAAACATTATTTAAGAAAGATCTTATTAGTTTATCTACATATTGAACAGGAAAACTATTATTGGTAAAATATGATCTTAAATTATTAAATTCATCGTTTAGTAAGGTAAAACTAGAGGTCAAATTATATCCTCTGAACAAGAGTTTTAATACACGACATCTTATAGTTAAAATCAGTAAAACTAAAGAAATTCATGCCCAAACCAGTAAAAGTGGGTTTCCTGTAAACTGATGTAGTAATAGAATCACCTTTTGTCGAAATTAAAATCTAAAAAGGGAAGGGAGCCATTTTTCTCAGTTTCCATTGTATAAGTTATATTGGGGTGCAGAGAATTTAAGAAGTTAAAAAATTGTTGATCTTGTACAGCATTATCAAAAACAGCTATTGTTTCCTGTTTTGTTTTGTTTTAAATTACTCGTGCCTCGGAACCAGCATTGAAAGGTTCGTAGTGTTAATTATTCCATTGTACTAGTGTTAATTATTCCAGTGTACTAATTTCAAATTTACTATATGTAATTTAAAAATAGCTTTTTAAATTTCTTGTAATTTTATATGTAAATTTTTATAACTTTGAATTTAACCCTCTTCTTTTAGTCTTTTTAAAATTTGCTTTTAATGAATATGTTTTATAGAAATTATTTTGTCTTGTTCACATTTATTTATTGATTCTAATTTCATATTGTTATTATCTAGCCTGATGATGAGCGTATTGCTCGAAACGTTGCGCATTAAAGAAGACTTTTCATGGCATTTACATTCCTCCTTGTCATTGGATTTCTCCTAAATATTAAATTGAAGCTTTGTAGAAGCAAACCGCATGACTATATATACTCAAGGTATGGACAAGATGGCCTTAGGGCTTATCGCCATGTTTGGAAGACTTCACGAAAGCTTCTCAAGTCAAAACTCGATTGTTATTTTCTTGAAATGTGTCGTACCTGCAGGGTTTTCCCGAAATTCGTTTACTTCAAACTTTATCGTGACAATCTATATGACTGAATTTTATCAATCTTCCCTGGAATATTTATTAAATAATGAAATTAATTATAAAATCAAAATTTCAGACTCGCATAATAAGTCGCTTGAGCATCATATAATTACCCTTAAAAATACCCTTTCGTTGTTGGATTATTTATTAATAATTTCTCTTGTACAACGTGAACTTGAAGTTTCATTCTACCATTTCTGAAACTCATGAACGTAAGTTAAAGGCCCTGGGCCTGAATTCACCTAATTTTTTTCAATTCTGATAAAGTAATTTCGAATTTTTCTAGTTACACCCTCTCCCCTCGGGAAAAGTTTTTACTCTCACTTGGCTTGCAATTTAAGCTTCCGTTATTTCAAATATATAAGCCTTCGTTTTTTCTTTACTTTGAAAAATTTTTTAATGGCTTGAAAAATGTTCCCATGTCGGTGATTTCAATAATTTTAAATGTCAGTTTGCTAATTTAACTCATGAATTTTTTCACAAACTTAGAAACCTTAAATTTAAATCTTTCATATTTAAGAAGAGTGACTTGCAGGTTATTAAGAATTTGGCAAAGAACCAGGAGATTGTTGTGACTAGACCGGACAAGGGCAACGGAGTTGTTATTTTGAATATATCTGATTACATAAATAAAACTAATGAAATCCTAAGTGATGTTAGCAAATTCAACAAATTCTTGAACCAGTCAATAAAGTCATTTTAAGGTTGGAAGACCAACTTAATAGATTTTTGTCACGATTAAAGTCTTTAAAGATAATAAAAAATGATACTTACTCTCAGTTGTTCGTATCTGGTTCTGATCTTGCTCAATTATACTGTTTGCCTAAAATCCATAAAGTTGGAACACCTCTCCGTCCTATTTTAGCTTCGTATAACTTACCTACCTTTCAATTGGCAAAATTTGTTGTTGGTCTCCTGTCACCTTTTGCGAAAAATGCTTATACTATAAATAACTCTTAGGAATTTCAAAAATCTTCTTAGTAAGAATTTCGATTCAAAAAAGTTTTTTGTCAGTTTTGATGTAAAGTCGCTTTTCACGAATGTACCTGTATCAGAAACTATTGCCATTATTTTAGATAGGGTTTTTAGCTCTGATGATAGTTTTTATGGTTTTTCTTGGTCTTATTTTAAGGAACTTTTAGAATTGGTTTTTAAGCAATGTTATTTTACTTTCAATAATAAGGTTTACCAACAAATTGATGGTGTTGGGATGGGATCACCCGTCGGACCTTTATCAGCTGATTTTTTTATGACTCATTTAGAAAGTGTAATTTTTAGACAATCTCCCACCCATTGTAAACCAATTTTCTATCGACGCTTCGTTGATGACTCGATAGCTGTTTTTGATAATGCTGTACAAGCGCAACAATTTTTTAACTTCTTAAATTCTCTGCACCCCAATATAACTTATACAATGGAAACAGAAAAATGGCTCCCTTCCCTTTTTAGATCTTTTAATTTCGAAAAAAGGTGATTCTATTACTACATCAGTTTACAGGAAACCCACTTTTACTGGTTTGGGCATGAATTTCTTTAGTTTTACTGATTTTAACTATAAGATGTCGTGTATTAAAACTCTTGTTCAGAGGATATAATTTGACCTCTAGTTTTACCTTACTAAACGATGAATTTAATAATTTAAGATCATATTTTACCAATAATAGTTTTCCTGTTCAATATGTAGATAAACTAATAAGATCTTTCTTAAATAATGTTTATAGCCCTCAACTTCCCTGTATTTCAGTGCCTAAAGATATAAAATATTTCCTGGTACCTGAAATGGGTCCCATGAATAAAGAATTTAAACTTAAATTTACAAAGTTGTTAAGAAAATTTTTTATCATACTGATTTCGCATTATATTTATTAACAAAATGTCTTTAGGTAGCTTTTTCTCAGCGAAGGATCGAACTCCTGATTCGTTGCGTAGCGGTGTTGTATATTTATTTACCTGCCCAAGGTGTCTCCTTGGTACTTATATTGGCAGCACCGTGCGCTCCCTCAGGGCTAGATTTTATTCGCATATGGGAATAAGTTGCCGAACAGGTAAAATTTTAAATAAAAAAGAAGCCTCTAGTATTCGGGAACATAGTATAAAATGTAAAACTGATGTCACTTTAGATAATTTTAAAATTCTCGCTTGTAATTCTTGTCCTAACTCACTTAGAATTTTGGAATCTCTTTATATTAAAACATTGACCCATTCTCTAAACCTGGATTCCTCAGCTGTCCCTCTAAATTTTTTATAATCCCCCCTCCCCAACTCCCCTCCCCCCCTCCCCAATTTTTTATAATCCCCCCTCCCCTAACTTATAACTCTCCAACCGCCCAACCCATAGCTTGTTTCCTGTTTTGTTTTGTTTTAAATTACTCGTGCCTCGGAACCAGCATTGAAAGGTTCGTAGTGTTAATTATTCCATTGTACTAGTGTTAATTATTCCAGTGTACTAATTTCAAATTTACTATATGTAATTTAAAAATAGCTTTTTAAATTTCTTGTAATTTTATATGTAAATTTTTATAACTTTGAATTTAACCCTCTTCTTTTAGTCTTTTTAAAATTTGCTTTTAATGAATAGGTTTTATAGAAATTATTTTGTCTTGTTCACATTTATTTATTGATTCTAATTTCATATTGTTATTATCTAGCCTGATGATGAGCGTATTGCTCGAAACGTTGCGCATTAAAGAAGACTTTTCATGGCATTTACATTCCTCCTTGTCATTGGATTTCTCCTAAATATTATAATATATATATATATATATATATATATATATATATATATGTATGTATATATATTATGTTGGAAGGAGAGGACAAACGCCTCTTCCCTATATAGGAAGAAGAGAGCCAAAACCAAAATCCGGGGTTTTCGAGATGCCTGAACACACTGCGTTTGAAAGATCTGAGGTCATAGACAGGTGGAAAGGTGGATTGAGGAAAATTGTTCCAGAGTTGACCGGTTGAATAGATGAAAGATTGAAGGTACCGATTAACCCTTGCGTTAGAGAGGTGGACAGAAAAGGAATGAGAAAGTGTTGAAAGTCTGGTACTGCGTGCTCTCCTTAAAGGAGGACGCATGCAGTTGGAGAGTTCAGAAGAGCAATGTCCGTTATAATAGCGACAGTAAAGAGAGAGTGAGGCAACATTGCGGCGAAGAGAGAGGGATTGAAGACAGTCGGTAAGAGGCGGGGAATTAATGACATGAAAAGCTTTTGATTGCACCCGCTCAAGTAGAGCTGTGTGGGTTCAGCCAACCCACACATCAGAAGCGTACTTCATACAGAGGCGGACAAGACCCCTGTACAGAGACACCAACTGAGTGGAGGTGAAGAAATTGCGGAACTGGTACAGCGCATCTAACCTCTTAGAAACACTTTTGGAAAGAGCGTATGTGATTTCTCCCCGAAAAATAACGAGAAAAAGAAACGCCAAGAATGTTAAGAGAAGAGGAAGGAGTGAGTTGCGTATTGTTGAAGGTAAGGGGATAGCCGTGTGGAAGAGTGTGACGAGTAAACAGATGAAGGATAGTGAGATCATCAGCACGGGGCAGGGACAATTCGACGTGGCCGACTCGATGCGACCCAACTCGATGTGGCCGACTCGATGTCAGGACAACTCGATGTCAAGCCAAGTCGATGCCAGGCCAAGTCGATTTCATTTTCTTTATATATTTAATGTAGGTTAACTGAATGCCTGGTTAGGTCAACTGTACGCCCTTGACGATTGGTTAGGTTAAGTTGTGATATTTTCGTTAAAACTAACGAAAATATCCCTTAGGGATATCACATCGAGTTGTCCTGACATCGAGTCGGCCACATCGAGTTGGGTCGCATCGAGTCGGCCACATCGAATCGTACCCAACCCATCAGCACAGGAGTGGATAGGACAGGAAGTACGACTTATTAGATCATTGATAAATTAAAGGAAAGGCGTGGGTAACAGGACATAGCCATGAGGAACACCAATGTTAACAGTTTTAGAAGAAGAACAGTGGCCACCTACAACCGCAGCTATAGATCGGCTAGAAAGGTAATCAGAGATGAAGACACAGATAGAAGGATAGAAACCGAACGAGAACAGTTTTAAAATTAAAGATTTGTGCCAGACTCTATCAAAAGCTTTTGATATGTCAAGCGCAATAGCAAAAGTTTTACCAAAATCCCAAAAGGAAGATAACCAAGAGTCAGAGAGATACGCAAGAAGATCGCCAGTAGAGTTTCCCTTTCGGAACTCATTCTGACGATCTGAAAAAAGATTGTGAGAAGAAAGCTGTTTAAGAATCTTCCTATTAAAGATTCAAAAACTTTAGAAAGACAAAACATCAAAGCAATTGGACGATAGTCGGATGGGTGAGAGCGGTCACCCTTCTTTAGGAGAGGCTGAATGAAAACGAACTTCCAGCAGGAAGGAAGAGTACCAGGGGCGTAGCGCTGCGGGAGGGCACGGGAGCGCCGCTCCCACGCCTCCATTCATCCAAATTTTATCTATTTCTTTTTAGTTGATACTTGGAAGTGGGGAACAAAGACTGAGATGAACGCACTGGCTTCTAATTGTAATTTCAAATTTGGATTACTTAGTTAAAAGGCATATTTTTATTGAAATAGGGAGCCAATTTTTTCCCTTAAATACGATTTGTAATTGCAAAAATTGGATGAATTAATTATTACGCCTCGGAGTACTACCGTAAAATTCGTGTATTGAACGTTTCGCTCATTCTGGGGAGCAACCTGATTAAATGATATACCGGTACACGGAAATAATAGCACAATTTAAAATTATGTACCAACATGCCGGTATTTCCTTAGAGCTCCTGCACCTTAAAATTTGCCACTCCCCTGAAGAGTACCAGATGAAAGAGAAAGACGAAAGAGTTTGCCTAGGCAGGGTGTCAGCACAGAAGCACATTTCTTAAGAACAACAGGAGGGACACCATCAGGACCGTACGCCTTCCTAGAGTTAAGCCCAGATAGGGCAGAAAGAATATCTTTGAGGGAGATTCTAATTTCAGACGTAACTATGTCAGAGGGAGGAAGAGATGGAGTAACAGCACCAGAATCGTTCAGGGTTGAGTTGGAGGCGAAATTTTGAGCGAAAAGTATACTATATATATATATATATATATATATACACCTGGGTGGTGGTGGTTAGCGTCGCTGACTACGAATCCATCGGCCCCGGGATCGAGACCCGGTGACGCAGGCGGCACGCAGCAAAACCTAGCTGTTCATCCTTCCACACAATAAAGAAAGTGGTTGGTAAATAAATGGGTACCCTGGGTAGCCTAGTGGTTAAAACGCTGGGCTGCTGGAGGGACGTGGTTCGGATTCACGTTAACTGTAGGTCTAAGATGGAGTGAGAAGCTTGACCTTCGTCAGAATGAACAATTCGGGAAGAAGCAAAACCAAAGGTTACCAAAGGCATATATATATATATATATGATGCAAATCCACAAGGAAAAAGAAAAATGATTCGAAGGCTTTTCGTGTATTCAGAAGTACACCTCGTTATGGGTGTACTGACGAGGTGTACTTCTGAATACACGAAAGGCCTTGGAATCATTTTTCTTTTTCCTTGTGGATTTGCATCATTCATTCATTCATTTCACGTGTTTAATTGTGAAATTCATCCCATATATATATACAGTATATATATATATATATATATATATATATATATATTATATATATATATACTTTTTTGAATAAGTAAACTACTTTTGTAACAGCAAAAAAAACAACTAAATATTCTTTCCTTAAGCGAATATTTTTCGGTTGTCAAGGGCGACGTTTTGTTCGATGCCGTAACAGCGCTTCCTATCGATCATCGACGTTAAGCGACATTGTGTATGGAGAGTAGTTGGATGGGAGACGTCTTCCGCGTCCAGACTATGTAGCGATCCTTAGATGGTTCGGATCCCGCGTAAAGTTGTAGGTCCCTTCCGTCATATGACTTTAGATGTTGCGAAGGAAATGAAAGAACCAATTCAAACAGTAAACAGTTTTTGTTGTTAAACCACATTAGTGCCCATTGAGTCATTGATCTGACACACTTTTAGACTGCGTCATATCAATGACTCATACCGAAGATCACGTGAATACAAGAAAAAGAGAAGCAATAATAACAAACAATTTTGTCAGTAGGAAATTGTAGCACTGGACACTAATCTGTTAATATTGGATATCTCCTTTATTTTAATTAATTAATTTTAATGCCAAATTTACTCGTGTTTTAAAAAGCGGTTATCAGCTTTTAGTATTAATAAAATGTATAATAGATAAAAACTTTTATTTGAATGTCTATGTGAGGTGGAGAGTACAAGAAACCAACTCACTACTTCACCAGGCCAACTCGAGAGGAGGGGCGACAAGCTTGATCTTCGTGAAGTGAGGAATCATCGCGCGGAACCTTTGAAAGGTTGAAAGGAAAGGTTGAATGTTCAGACATTCGATTTAGCCATAATTATCAAGGGTATCCTTACACTGAAATTAACCCTCTTCCCGATTATCACAACCTGGAGAGACAAATGATTTCGGACGAGATTCCAACTCCGAGAAGTTGCTTATTCGGAAAATTTCGGAAAAAAGTTCAACTAGAAACATAAAATTTCCAAATATCATTAAATATTACTTGAAATTTTATCACTTTCACCGAAAAAGAATAAAATATACAAAGAAAATATTTTTCTTCAAATACAATATTACCAATTAGTAATTTTTTATGAATTTTAGAAATTTTATATTTTCGGGGTTTTCCCTGAAAACAATTTATTTAATTTATCTTTACGCTTTTTGGACACAATTACAAATTATTTACAAAATATAATCATTAAAATATTACATACATTAATTAAATCACATTAAATTATATTAAATTAGACTAAATTATATAATTTTGTTACATTGGTACGCTACGTTTCTTATTTTCAGGTTGTTAATGGTAGCGTTCGTAGCTCATTAGCTCGTAGCCCCTATAAGCGCAGTGAAGATACTGAGGTCGGGGGTTCGAATCACGGTGATGCTGGTAATAATAATACAGGAATTAAAGCAATGGACCGCATTAGTTGGCCTGAGCACTGTGGCAGTTTCTGGCCCTCCTGAATGATTATTATTTTATAGCTCCCCTGAAAATGGAATCAAAGGATGCTTACGATATACTATGGTGTTTCTTTGGTCGTCCGAGAATAGGGACAGCTTACACGAATATGAGTAGAAGTAGGGCTCACTATAAAACAGCCATAAGACAATGTAAACAGGAACAAGACTCCATTCGAGCTTCAAAAGCCTGTGAAGCTAATTTAAATGATAATAATAACAAATTCTGGAAAATTGTCAGGAAAGAAACAGGTGCTAAAAATGCCACCCCATCAACAACTGATGGAGTGTCTGATAGTGTTGAAAACCGGTTTTCAACCGGTTTGTAAAATTCCCCTAAAAATCGAAAACCGAAAGAAAAAACCGGTTTTATCGATTGATTTTTATTTGGCTCAAACTTGCGCGAACGTAGCTACGCGCTACAGCGCACAAAAAATAACTTCGAATACATTACCTATTAAGTTAAATTGTGACAAACTGGCAACTGCTCTTCAGTATAATTTTTGCCTATCTGGCAACTCGATCTTCAGTTTGTCTCATCATGTAGGCTGTAGTGTAGAGTCAGTCGACTAAAGCACTATTCGCAGTATAAGACCCTTAATGCCCTTTGTTTCTTAAGATGTCATTTCCAAAATAGGGATAAAATCTAAATTAATTTATATATTTTTTCTTACACGAAGAGTCAATTTTCTGTTTTCTAGGTAAAGTTTTTTTTATTAAAAAATTTTATTTCAATGTTTTTTCCAAAATAGAGATAAATTTTATTTTATTCTTTATAATTTTTTTACAAAAAGAAGTTTTTTCTTTCTAAGTATAGATGTTTTATTTTAAAAAATTATTTCAAATCTAAATTGTTTGAATAATGTATTATTTTGGCTAAAATAAAATATATCAAAGTTGTCATTTTCTTATTCATATGCATACATATGATGCTGCATTTTTGCATTCTTTTGACCAAAAAATAGGCGATAAGCTATGCTTGTTAAGAGTTAAAGTCAGTACCTTTCAATTGTGGCTTTTAAAAATTACTAAACTTTTCGGTCATAACCGGTTAAAACCGGTTTTCAAAAAAACATCGATTAAAAACCGGTTTGTAAAGTTATTTTTCAACACTAGTGTCTGAGGAAGTGGAAATAGCTAAGTTATGGAGAACGAAGTATTCAGACATCCTTAACAGCGTGGGGAGAGTTAATCTCAATGTAAGCTGCAATGGAAGGACATTAGGCGGGGCCAGTAAAAATATGGGGACTTCAGTGCCTGAAATTAAGAGTATGATTAAAGAGCTTAAGACAAGCACCTCATCAGGGATAAATGACCCGTCGAATGAACATTTAAAGTATGCTAATGATGTGATCAGTTTTTATATTTCATTACTATTCTCAGCCATGCTTGCTCAGTTATATTCCTGCAGAGATTATGGAGGTTTATATCACACCCCTTGTCAAAAATAAATACGGAGACATTCTATCCAGCAATAATTACAGGCTTATCGCTGTTGACTCCCGCTTCTCAAAATTACAAGATAAACTTTTGTAACGCCGACTAAATGATTATTTATGGACGTCTCCTAACCAGTTTGGTTTTAAAAGGTCCCATTCAACTGACCCGTGTATTTTTGTTCTGGAGATTGTATTTAGATATACTGTCAGTAATTCAACTATTTATAGTTGTTTTTTGGATATAAGCAAAGCATAGAGTATGATAGAGTGGATCATAATATTCTATTTACAAAATTAGAAGACAGGAATGTTCCACCACACATTTAAATTTATTGAAATTTTGGTGCACACACCAAATTTTTACTGTTAGATGGGGGCAATGTTTTGGTTCGAATGTTTTCGTTCATCATGCGGAGTAAGACAAGGCTCCTTACTGTCTCCTCCGCTATTTAATATAGAGATATATATTGATGAATTAATTGCTTCTATTAATGAGGCGAGAGTGGGCTGTTGTATAGATGACACGGATAAATAACTTGGTCTATGCCGATGATATGGTGTTAATAAAGCCTTCGGTGAAAGGTCTGGATCATATAAAAATTTGTGATTCATATTCACAAAACCATGACATTCATTTTAATGTTACTAAAACTAAGGCTATGCAGTTCCATCCTAAAAGCTCAAACCAAACAGCTAATATTATTTTTAAAATGAGAGACGAACCAATAGAGCAATACAAGAATTTAAGTATCTGGGTCAAACTATCACCAGCTCCTTGAGTGACGACTCAGAAATAAGGAAACAATATCAAAGTTACTATGCTAAGACAAACATAATTATAAGGAACTTCAAATTCTGTAGAAGCGAAGCTAAAGACTCTCTTTTTGTACTTTCTGCGCTAATATTTATGGGTAGCAACTTTAGGTTAATTTTAAAAAAGGTTTCTGCAGAACCCTCACTTTGCTTTGCAACAAATTCTATTGACTGCTGCATAAGTTACCTCCAAGATACTCAGCCTCTCAAATGTTCGCTAACCGCGACGTTTCGAGCCTCTCTGAGGTAACAAGACGCGCTCAATACAGTCTAATGGAAGAATTAAAAATTCGGACAATCCAAGTTTCCAATTTAATCACCAGTCCTGCTTATATCTTCTATATAGACTGTGGACCTCTCGCTATGAAAGTGTTTGTCTATAGCTCCACTTAACTCCTGTATTAGCTATCCCATTACACGTACTTTTTATTTTATGAAGCTGTCATTACTAATTTTATTATTTCTCGTCTCCTTACGTGTATTATTGTTATTTCTTTATTGCCGTTGTCCTTTTTTTGGTATGGTTTTTAAAGGTAATGTTTAATTAGTTGTATCGTTGTTTACTTTCATGGATACTATACCTTTTTATTTAGGTGGGGGGAAGTGTCTCCTGCTAATAAACAGTATTATTGTCATTATCATTATCATCATTATCATCATTATCATTATCATATACACTATATGTTGGCATTGTTACTTTTTATTTCTTTTTTTCTTTTTCATTTTGTAATGTTAACAGTGGATAGTTTTAATTATTACTTGTTTGAGTAAGTCTCTTATTCTAGTTTTCTTTTAGTCATAATTTTTAATTTTTTTAATTTATACGATTTTATAGCATTTATATCCTGCCAATAAGGCTTAGCATTAGTATTACATATTCATTATAATTAATATATATATATATATATATATATAAAAAATGTGTGTGTGTAATGCCTCTCCATTTTTTAAATAGTTTACGATGAAGTTGGAACAAAATTTACAGTAAACTGGTATTTTTTACATTACAGTAACTTCACTCGCTTTAAATTAGGTATGTATGTATGTATGTTAATTTTATAATTTTATAAATTTTTTTCATAATTTTAGAATTATTTAATTTGCAAGTGTAAAAGTTAATAACAGTTTAGGATTTGCATTGATGAAACGTTTGCTAATAAATAGAATACATGGTTTTTGTCGAAATGCATTCATATTTTATTATTAATCTATATATTATAATAAGAGAGCTGTCTGTCTGTCCGTCTGTCTGTCCGTCTGTCCGTCACACTTTCAGAAATTGTCAGAAAAAAATTCAGAAATTGTAAAAAAATTCAGAAATTGTATTACGGGCGGCAATGTGAAGCTCAAGATTTTAATGACTGTGTTCTTTTCTGTAGTTTAGCAATGGGGGAAGGGTGGGGGTAATGGGGGATCGGTGGGGTAATGGGGAGGGGTGGGGGTAATGGGGGAGGGGGTTAGCCCCCAAGTTGTATGAATGGGGGTGAGGAGGTTTTGGGAGATACCAGATTCAGAAATGTTGACACAATGTGAAGCTCAAAATTTTCACGGCTGGGTTTTTTTTGTAGTTTAGCCTGTCTAACCGTCAGCGAAGCGGCGGGAACTGTACTAGTTATAATAAAACTCAAATTTACAAGAAGAAAAGGCTTAAGTAATGCGTACACACACACACACACACACACACACACACACACACACACATATATATATATATATATATATATATATATATATAGAGGGAACGCCTACTAGCCAAGATAGCCATTAGCTCCTTAACATTATTTACTTGCGTTTTATCTTGATTCAGGAAGTGTATTTCCATATAAAGGAAATTATCCTACAAAAGGACTCCTTATAGGAAAACACCGCAAGGCGAGAGCTACGAGATTTGAGGAGAAGGATCGAGAGAGGGAGGGAATGGGATAGGCACTAAAGCTGCCATTTTTTATGAACGTCATTTGTTACAAAACCCCCTCTCAAGCTTATATATAGACGTTCTTTATTTTCGAGTCAAGTTATGGGCGAGCATCCTTTTGGCTTAGTAAAGATACTCTCTCTCTCTCTCTCTCTCTCTCTCTGTATAATATATATATATATACCCATGCATCAACCCGACTACTCAAGGACGCCCGCAGCTCTGGAAGCAGTTCGAGAAGAAGAAAATATAACAACCCCTTATCCCTCCCTCCCCCCAACACCCCATTCAGTAGAATTAAGAGACGGTTGGTAACGGAATCCCTATCCGGAAGATGTATAGCTATATTTGCATCTGTATTAGTGGCATCCAAAACTATATATATATATATATATATATATATATATATATATATATGTGAAAAAACTAGTATTTTTTACATTCGAGTAACTTCACTCGCTTTAAGTTAGGTATGTAACTATGTATGTATGTATGTATGTATGTTAATTTTATAATTTTATCATATATATATATACAATGAGAACATTTGGGCAGTGTGTGTGTATGTGTGTGTATTGGAATCTTTAACAAACAGGGTGTTCCAAAAGAAACTGTGCAAGAATTTTGTCGTAATCGACAAATTTGTATATGTAATTGCATATCGTAGATGCATAAAAATTATATTAAGATTAAAATATGAAATAAAGACAGTAATGAAGTGATTTTAAAATGGGTTTTAATTTCACGTGAAAATTATATCTTGTTAAAATGTATATGAGGGTTTCGGTGGAAAGCAGTTAAACGAATTTCGACGTTAGAGCTTTCGATGGTTCTTTCGTGGTTTGAGGAGGGGAAGAAAAGGAACTTTTCAATTTGTTAAAATATGAAGTGTTTCACAAACTATCGTTCAGTAATTTGATAAAGGTGCGAATCGGTGATTTTCCTTTTTGTTTCATATTTAATAGTTTTAACTACGGTGTTTAGAGACAATCTGGAGTATCAAATGATGTTCGAACTTTTTGGATACTTTAGGACGAAAATGATAGTTGCGTGAACTGAAATTATATCAGTGAAATTTAATCTCTGTAATTTGGTTAAGTTTCCCGAAAGAAGGAATGGTTCGGACCTTTAATAAAGATATTTGGATATTAAATTTCGGGTCTGTCTTACGTCGGTCGGAGAACCAAAACCACTTTTCCTCAATTCGAGAAATTTCAACGAAACTTAATTTTAAGTTAATTTCGAAAGAAAATGAGGAATTTGTCTTTGAAGAAACAGTTGAAGGTTGATACGCTCAGACTATGCATGGAACGAGGAACTCTTCTGGGAAAATTAAATGCACTATAGTCCGAATAAGTAATAGTAAATGACAAACACTATAGTTTTTCTTTTTCATGATGTTAGCCCGACGTGGGCAACGGGTCACTCGCAAAGAGGCCCCAAAAATATAGCTTCCCTTACCAGCTATCTACAAAGCAGATATTTCTGCAAAACTATATTTTTGGGGCCTCTTTGGGAGTGACCCGTTTCCCACGTCGGGCTAACATCATGAAAAAGAAAAAACTATATTATTTGTCATTTACCATTACTTATTCGGACTATAGTGGATTGGATTTTCCGAGAAGATGCAAAAAACTTCACTTTTCTACTTAATGGTCAAATTATGATAATAAAAACCCCCTCTAATAGACAGAGTCTATTAGAGGGGTTTTTTTATTATCATTTTCCGAGAAGAGTTCCTTGTTCCATGCACGGTCTTTGTGTATCATAAAAAAAACCTCTGACCATTCTGAGTTCAATCCCATATACATATCCCCGCAAGGGGGTTCTAAGCTCGTGCTCTTGAGTGCTCTTTGTGCTCGTTTGTACGTGCTTGTTCCTGGAGGTTTCACGTGCGCCCTCCCGGCCCTAGCACCCAAGGATGATGGGGCTCGACCCTGCAGTCCTTGTCATCCTTGGTCTTTTTCCACTTCGACTGTCCCCTCCACCCTTTCTTTTTCCTCTGTCTTTCCTCTCCCTTTTTCTTTGTTTTTCCGCTGAGATATGCCCTTTAAATAGAGGCGAATCGGTTCTTCCTGAACATAAAAAAAAAAAAAAAAAAAAAAAAAAAAAATCCCATATATATATATATATATATATATATATATATATATATATATATATATATATATATGAAAATGAAAATGAAAAGGTTTATTGGCAGACTATAGTTCATATGACAAAATTATTAATACAATGACAGTTCACATACTAAGGATAGAAATATATACAGTTGATTAGAAATAATACAGTAATGTCGGAGTTAAGTGGAGCTACAGACAGACGTTTTCGTACCAAGAATTCCATAGTTTAGACTTTAGAGTTTAGAGGATAAACGGCAGGACTCATGGATAGCTTGGATAATCGGGTTGGTTGATTTTTTAATTCTTTGCATTATACTGTATTGAGCACGTCTTGTTACCTCCGGGAAGATCGGGACGTTGCGGGTAGCAAACATTTGCGAAGTTGAGCATCTCGGGGGTAATTTATGTAATATATATATATATATATATATATATATATATATAATGCAAACCCACAAAGGTTTGCATCATTTATTCATTTCACATGTTTAATTGTGAAATTCATCCCATATATACAGGGTGGTGCAAAAGTCTGGACCCATAGGCAATTTACTATATAAAAAATATCTTTCGATTTTTATAATCAGTGGTTTACGTTAACAAACCAAGAACAATACAAGCGCTAAAGGATAACATCACAACAGAAATTGAAGCCATAAGAACGAATATTACTATGCTTACAAATGTGCAAAGGTCTTGTGTCAACCGAGTAGAAAAGTCTTTGGAAGAAGATGGACATCAATTCGAACACTTATTGTAAATTCTGAACTAGAACGTTAAATTTAACATAATTTAGTCACTGGTGTATGGTTAATTAAATTTCATTTCATAATAAACTTCCTGCAGGCCACACTTTTTTTCCATATAAACCGCCTATGGGTCCAGACTTTTGCACCACCCTGTGTATATATATATATATATATATATATCAGTGGCGACGGAGGGGTCAGGCAGGTCAGGCTCAGCCTGACCTGTTATTTCTCCTGCTAGGAACTTAAAAATCTAACAATACACAATCCCATCTCTTTTCAAGTTGTCAGGCTAAATATTTCCATCCATCCATCTATCATCTAAACCCCATTTCCCTAGTGAGGGTGTGGAGAGAGACGCAGGAAGAGAGGGAAGATATGTGGCTAAAAATTTTGAGTCAGATATCTTTACTTTATAAAACATGTCATAATGACCATGTTAGGATTTATAAATAAGGTTATATAGCTATTTGCATATACACTGTGACTGTACATAAAGTTAATTATTACTGTATTTATTATGCATGCATCTTAAATAACAAAGCCTTACAACTTGCATAAAAATGCACAATTCCACGTCTTGTCAGGCAAACAATTTTAAGCCTGACGTCTTTTCTTTGAAACATGTTATGATGTAAATCTTATGATTCATTTATAATATTATAAAGTCATTTGGATATTCACTATACGTAAAGTTAATTAGTATTTTAATTGATTTATTACTTTGTATCCACCGAATAACCAAGTTTTTAATATTCAAAGTCAGGCAAATTTGTATTTGCCTGACGACTTGCTGTTGCTGTTATTTTCTTGAATTACAAAACATTTAAAAGCAATATTTGCATATCATTCTGGCAGTTGGGTATTTCTATATATTCTACTTTTGCATAGTACAGTAAATTTTAAGAAATTTAATACACAACATATAGAAAATGTTCATTTTATATAAAATCTGTCACATCTGCGCGTCATTGCTGTCACATGGCTTAGCTCACATGGCTTAGCTCTCAGTGTGAGTTGGCCTTTATTCGTGTTATGTGTATCCTACTTTGTCAGGGCCCCCAGCCTTCGTTAGGTAGCCTTATAAGGCTTCTTTTTCTTCTTCAGCATTATTAGTCCCATTTATATGGGGTCGCTGTTGCGGATAGTTCTCCTCCACTCCACCCTATCCTACGCCATCTCCTCTGTCAGGTTCTCGCTCACATCCATCCTGATGCGATATCTCCACCTCATCCTCGGTCTTCATTTCTTCTTCCTCCCGGGCACTTCCATAGATAACACTCTCCTCCCAACGTAGTTCTCGTCCCTTCTCATTACATACCCATACCATGCCAGTCTTCTCTCTTGATCCTTCTTTGGTCCGCATGCCATCCTCTCTGGTTTTAGCAATAAATTTTACGGCCGGATGCCCTTCCTGACGCCAACCCTCCTCTTTTATCCGGGCTTGGGACCGGCTGGGGAATAGGCTGGCTTGCCCACCCCCAGGCAGAGTATATATATATATATATATATATATATATATATATATATACACAAAAATTGCAATAAATTGGATACGGATATTATACTCTTTTGACCTAGAGCAGTGGTTTTCAAACTTTTTCTTCTTCTGTACCCCTTGAATTCTTTCATGGGATTTTCTGGATTTCTGAGAGAGATAGACGATTTTTACTTTCTTTACGACCGTGTGACTCGTGGCCGTTTGTTAGTCGTATATAAAATTAAAAGGGTTATATTTCCAGGACCCCTTCGCGTACCCCCTAAGATTCCCTCGCGTACCCAAGTTTGAGAACCAATGGACTCGAGTAACACGGAGTATTGTTGTCTTCAGTGGTGATGAACCACGTACAAAAGCTTCGTCAGTACTTTGATCCTCTATTTGCCTGACAATGCTGCTACGAGCTGCTCGTACCGTGAGATAGGCGTATGGGCTGAATAGTGTTCTATGCAAAAAGATGTTTAACTCTTGATACTTCCACTTAAACTATAAGCTCACCGATGATTATATATTAATATATATATATATATATTATATATATATATATATATATATATATATATATATATATAACTTATGTTACAACTCAGAATGGTTCCCTGAGAAACTTTTATGTTACACACAGACCGTGCAGGCGTGCATGGAACAAGGAATTTTTCTGGGAAAATTAAATCCTCTGTAGTCCGAATAAGTAATGATAAATGACAAATACTATAGTTTTTCTTTTTCATGATGGAAACCCAACGTGGGCAACGGGTCACTCGCAAAGAAGCTCAAAAATATAGCTTCCCTCGCCAGCTATCTGCCAAGCAGATAGGATTCAGCTTTGGAGCAGGATCTACGGGCTAGGATCCAGGATCCTGTCCCACGATGGGCTTTCATCATGAAAAAAGAAAAACTCTAGTATTTGTCATTTACCATTACCGGTATCTATTCGAACTATAGTGGATTTAATTTTCCCAGAAGAGTTCCTTGTTCCATGCACGGTCTGTGTGTAACATATATATATATATATATATGAAAATTATTTCACGAAAGTAACACGTGAAAAATATTTATGATGAATAAAACCACGAAGGAAAGGAAACACAAAACGGTGCTCAAGCGCTTTCGTCTAATGACATCCTCAGGAACACTGAAATACATAAAAGGTTACGGCATATATATAGGTTACAGAAAGAGAAAAAAAATATAAATAAATAACATACATACACACAAACATATATACATATATATATATATAATATATACATACATATCTACACACATACACATATATATATATATATATATATGCAATAAACGGAGAAGTAAAAATAAAACTTAAAAATTAAGGATTAGAGGATTAACAAAGAGGCATATCGATTTTTAGCACAAGATCAAATGAGTTATAAAATAATACAAATTTATACTGGAGATACGCCCGGGTTTAACAATTTGCCTTTTTAGAGTCAAGTTTCGATATATATAAAAATAAATTGAAGATTAAAAGTTAATAAAGTAGCTTACAAGTTTACCAAAGATTAAGTGTCCTACCCTTTTTATCTAGGTTTGTTTTGAAGGAATTCAAAACAACAGGATCGAGTTGAAAAAGACCTTTGCTTATGTTGAAGTTATTTGAAAGTTGAATAATGGCAGACTCAAGAATATTTCTATTGACAATGTTGCTCGAATGAAATAAAACTGAAGCATTATTCCAATCAATACAGTGGGATAACTCTGACAAATGGACAAAAAGAGCACTGGACAACTGTCCTGTTCTGACGGAATATTGATGCTGTTTTATACGTGTGTGCAAATCCTTTCCCGTCTGACCTATGTAAAAGGAATCACATTGTTTACACCCAATTTTATAGATAATGCCTGAATTATTGGTAGGGCTATTTTTTACTATGATATTTTTCACAATATTGTTATATGAAAATACTACATTAATATCCAAAAGTTTAAGTACATTAGCAATGCCTAAAAAGCCCGGGAAAAATGGAAGTACTAAAATATTTTTGACAAAGTACGAGTGTTATTATTGACACGATAGAAAGTTCGTTTTGCCTTGTTGAGACAAGATTCCATAAACGCAGATGGGTAACACAGATCACTTCCAATACCGTTGATTTTTTCCAATTCGGCATCGATGTATTCCGGACTGGCGATCCTAAGGGCGCGGAGAAACATTGATGAAAAATGGCCTTCTTAGTGGGGGTGTCATGTCCCGAGTAAACGTGTACGTAGGACAAGTTGTTTGTTGTTTTCCGATAGATACTAAACTTAAAACCTGGGCTTTCCCTATGTACACGCACATCCAAAAATGGGATTGACTTGTCTTGTGCCACTTCTAAAGTAAACTTAATGGAGGGGACTTGATAACTTCCTCCTTCAGTTAAATGATCAAGTCCCCTCCATTAAGTTTACTTTAGAAGTGGAACAGACAAGTCAATCCCATTTTTGGATGTGCGTGTACATAGGGAAAGCCCAGGTTTTAAGTTTAGTATCTATCGGAAAACAACAAACAACTTGTCCTACGTACACTTTTACTCGGGACATGACACCCCCACTAAGAAGGCCATTTTTTCATCAATGTTTCTCCGCGCCCTTAGGATCGCCAGTCCGGAATACATCGATGCCGATTGGAAAAAATCAACGGTATTGGAAGGATCTGTGTTACCCATCTGCGTTTATGGAATCTTGTCTCAACAAGGCAAAACGAACTTTCTATCGTGTCAATAATAACACTCGTACTTTGTCAAAAAATATTTTAGTACTTCCATTTTTCCCGGGCTTTTTAGGCATTGCTAATGTACTTAAACTTTTGGATATTAATGTAGTATTTTCATATAACAATATTGTGAAAAATATCATAGTAAAAAATAGCCCTACCAATAATTCAGGCATTATCTATAAAATTGGGTGTAAACAATGTGATTCCTTTTACATAGGTCAGACGGGAAAGGATTTGCACACACGTATAAAACAGCATCAATATTCCGTCAGAACAGGACAGTTGTCCAGTGCTCTTTTTGTCCATTTGTCAGAGTTATCCCACTGTATTGATTGGAATAATGCTTCAGTTTTATTTCATTCGAGCAACATTGTCAATAGAAATATTCTTGAGTCTGCCATTATTCAACTTTCAAATAACTTCAACATAAGCAAAGGTCTTTTTCAACTCGATCCTGTTGTTTTGAATTCCTTCAAAACAAACCTAGATAAAAAGGGTAGGACACTTAATCTTTGGTAAACTTGTAAGCTACTTTATTAACTTTTAATCTTCAATTTATTTTATATATATCGAAACTTGACTCTAAAAAGGCAAAGTGTTAAACCCGGGCGTATCTCCAGTATAAATTTGTATTATTTTTATAACTCATTTGATCTTGTGCTAAAAATCGATATGCCTCTTTGTTAATCTTCTAATCCTTAATTTTTAAGTTTTATTTTTACTTCTCCGTTTATTGCATATATATATATATATATATATGTGTATGTGTGTAGATATGTATGTATATATATATGTATATATGTTTGTGTGTATGTATGTTATTTATTTATATTTTTTTTCTCTTTCTGTAACCTATATATAGGCCGTAACCTTTTATGTATTTCAGTGTTCCTGAGGATGTCATTAGACGAAAGCGCTTGAGCACCGTTTTGTGTTTCCTTTCCTTCGTGGTTTTATTCATCATATATATATATATATATATATATATTATATAGTGAGGAATAAGAGGACGAGAAGGTGGTACATGTTTATTAATCAGACGTTTCTGAAATTCAATTTCCATCATCAGTGCTAAGAAATAAAAATAAAAAATAAAATTGAACAAAATACTAAAAGATTTTATACAGTATATATATTACAGTCTTATGACAATAATTTAAAATTAAAATTATAGTAATTTAAAATTAAAAAAAGAAAAAATTATAAAATGTACATCGGTAAAATATATAAATAAATGTTATCGGGTGAAACGAATATTGAAAAAAAAAACTTACCGGGTTCTCGTACGAGGGGGGTTTAATCTACTGTAATTGTATGAAGGTTGGGAATGATTGACCGTTGAAGTGGCCATGTTAGAAGTCGAAGAGTGGTGGCGCAATAATGGTTCAGAAGAATTATTTAGCTATGTTTAAGTTGAAGGCAGAACTGTAGTCGTTGAGGGTTGGTTTTGTACTAAGGATGTGTAGGGATTTGAGGATGCGGAGGTCGGTTGGTTGGTATGCTGAATTGATAATTTTGAAATTGGTGGGGAGCAGTGGGTGATTGTGGAGGTGGCAATGATCTCTTATTGCTGATTTCGATGGTTTATTTAAAGGTTGTGAAGTTCTAGTGGAAATGCCGCGATTTTCGTCCACTCTTGTTTGATAGTGGCGAATGGTGCTGCCAATATAACTTGCTTTGCAGCGAGTACAGTTGAAGCAGTAAACGGTGGACGAAACAAGGGGCTGGGTTTTTTTTTCTTTATGGTTGAGATACGATTTAATCTATTATTATTGGTGAATACAAATTGAAGGTTAATTTGAGGGTAAAGAGGGGTGAGTAAGTGGCGAAGTTCTGATTGTATTTTATAACTAATGTAGTCGTAGTAGGGAAAAGAAAAGTATTGTATATCTTTTTTAACAGTGGGGATTTTAAGGGGGAGTTGATAAATGTTATTGAGAAAATTTCTGGTTAGAGATTGTAGTAAATGTTTTGGGAAAGAGTTATTAATGCTGAAACTGTGAATGAATTACATTTCGTTGTGGAAGGATAAATAGGAGGAACAAAGTTGATAAGCACGGTGGATTAAAATTTTAATGCTGTTAATTTTATATAGTAAGGGAGTGAGTGTGGCTTAAGTAGTTGGTGCTGAATTTATTATTTTGTTTTGTTAGTGTTACAGTATATCTAAGAAGGGTAGGGTGTTGTTAGATTCGTCTTCTTTAGTGAACTTGATGGTTTGATGCTGGGAAATGAGATAGTTAAGAAAAAGAGGGGCGTGGTTAGCATTGTGAAAGAGGAGAAAAGTGTCATCGAGTTATCTTTTGCATAGATGTGGTTTGTAATGAGTGGGGCAATGGAATAGGCAGTTATTTTCGTGATAGCACAGAAAGGTGTTAGTTAGTGTGGCACTTAGGGGGGATCCCATGGCTAGTGAATCGGTTTGTTGGTAACGTTGTTTATTAAAAAAGAAGTAGGTGTCTGAAGCGGCAAGGGTTAGCAGTCTGGTAAACCCTTCAATCAAGTTATATATATATATATATATATATATATATATATATATATATATATATATATATATATATATATATAATCATCGATGCATTCAAAGTTTAAGTGGAAGTATGAAGAGTTAAACATACTTTTTACATAGAGCAGTATTCCGCCCATACGCCCATTTCAGGGTACGAGCAGATCGTAGCAGCATTGCCAGGCAAATAGGGGTCGAAGTACTGACGAGGCAATAAATGGTTCATCACCAATGAAAACAATAATGCTCTGTGTTAGTCTAATCGAAAGAACATCCGTATCCGTATTCAATTTATTGCAAATTTCGTTAGTTTGTATTGCAGACACCCCCCCGGTTATTATCAGTCCTGGTGCACGAACCTTCAGAAGCAAGCTGCACCGCAAGTTTGAGTTTTCTCCCCAAGGCAGCACAAATTTACCTGTATCAATCGCAGTTATTCGTACTACCTTAGGCTTGCTCTACACAAACTAGACCAAAAACCACAAGTCCGCAATCGCAAACCGTCCGTACACTCCTAAAAAATTTACACGTAAGTTGCACGTCAGTTACTCATTTTAACGTAACTTTCTGTATCTCTGAATTCAATGCGCAACATTAGCGTAACTTTTCCAGCCTTAACAAGAGTAAGGCTCTTTTCCTGTATTTCGTTCCGTAACTTTTTGTTGGTGAAGAAGTAAGACCCTTATCCAATATTTCTTTCCGTAACAATTTTGTAACTTCAGTTGCTGTTTTTCTCTCTTATTGTATAACTTTGGCGTAAAGTTTTTAACAATAAAACTCTATGGATGCTTCCAAATAAATATTACCTATAAATTCTCATAATTTGGGTTCAATAATATACATATTAGAAAATTGAGATTGTAATTAAAATTAGGAAGCTGTAATGGAAACGAAAAAGCACACACACACACACACACACACACACACACACATATATATATATATATATATATATATATATATATATATATATATATATATATATATATATATATATATATACAGTACCGTACAAAAGTATGAGTCCACTGTCAATCTGATAACTATTAGATAATCTGTCGTATGAAAATTGGTTTTGTATAAAGTTGTATTAGTTGGATGACCCTCTAGTCTGCATAAATTGGACTTGACGGTTGATTTATTATACAGGGTGTTCGGAAAGTCACTGTGCACTTATATTTAATAGCATACAATAGTATAACATTGCATATATGATAGAGGTTATGGATGGGACCATCAGAACTTATAAAAGGTGTTGAAAGTGATGTCCTTTAACAGCAATACAGGCCTGGACCCGTCTTATTTTATTTTGAAACACCTTTGTCAGTTCTTCATTAATTAACATTAATTATATAAGTGCACAGTGACTTTCCGAACACCCTGTATTACTTATAACGCATGTGTTTAAAGATTTAGCGAACTATTGATGATGGATCTGCAGTAAATGCTCCTAAGCTATTGTTATATCAGTAATTACAATTAAAAGTATTAACATATTCACTTAAATTCTGAAAAACAAATTTAGCCGAAACGTTTCTCATTATAATCCTAATTCATGCTGTTTTTTTCCTTTCACAGGCTTAAGAAATGACGAAAAGTACAATTTCTGATGAGATTAGATATAAAATAATACATTTGCATGGTGAGGGACTGAGTCAAAGAAAAATAAGTGAATCTACAGGTGTTTCCAAAACTGGTGTAAAAACAATCTTGGCTCGTCAGAGATCAAATGGGGCCCCCAGTTGGTCGTTCTAGATTAGAAAGGCCTTCTAAGCTTTCTCCATCTGATCTACAATATTTAAAGATTATTTCCCTTCGAGACAGACGCAAACCCAGCACTTCACTCGCAGCAGATCTCGAAAAAACAACAAATGTCTCAATTGATCCCTCTCCTGTACGAAGGAAGCTTAACTCAGTAGGTCTCAGATGTCCAATACTTGTATTCCAAAGCATATTTTCTTCTCTTCTCTTTATTTTCATTCCTTAAAAATGGCTTTTTTGCTACAACACATCCTTTAAGACATCAGTACATCACTAGTAATAAGGTAAAATTTTACTATCCAGACAGTGTTGAGAGACACTGCATGGAGCCTTAATTACCAACTTAACCTAACCAAGCTAACCTACCCCATTCTAACCTAATTTAACATATTGCTTAGCTGCTATAATAATAATAATAATAATAATAATAATAATAATAATAATAATACCCTTTAGAAAGGAACCAGGGCAAGTGGGTCCCTCCTCAGGATGGGGACCAAGGGCAGAATGCCTTTTTCTCCCCCTCCATCCTGATGCCACTGTCAGGCCTAAAGTGGCATAAAATGGGCTAGGAGCAGAACTGCACCGTTTTTGGTGAATTTCCAGAATCCAGATAAAGTTCAGTCAGAGAGAATTCATAACTTCTTGGTAATAGGTTAGGTTAGGTAAAACGGTAAAACTTAAGAATCCAGACGCAGTTTCGAGAGCCTATAGGACTCTTCGGTAGTTACTAACCGAGCCTAATCTGACCTAACCTAGCCTCACCTAATCAAATTTAACACATTACCAAGCTATCCCTGGGGATAGGAGATTCTGATACGAACTGGCGACTTGCCAGTTCCATTCGAACGGCGACGTTGAACGTTTTTTTTTTATTTTTAGACACGTCACAATTTCTGACATGAATATTTGAAGTAATTAATCGATTTCGTAATGCGAAAAGATCACGATTACGATTTACGATTATACGGATTCCAAAAATGATGATTACGATTACGCTTATGATTACTGCCAAAAATATAATCATTACAAAATGTAATCGACTACATAAGTAATCTTTCCAACTCTGGTCCTAACAGTAGCTGCACAACTGTTGACGTGTCCATGTTGACAAATTGCGTAGAACAATACTCGATAATGTCTTGGAAAAAATCGAGAGATGTCTCGTACTGTAGAAATAAAGCCCTTTGCGCAGATGCTGCGCAATTTGTTTGGACTGAAGCAATGAAGCGAATTTAAAATTGAAGACAACCTATTTGGCGACCGGATAATAATCAATGAGGAGTTCCAGAAATTGGCACGGCTCTCGACCCGATTAAAGCTGCCCATTTCGTTAATTCCTGAATTATTTATTATAATTAGCACCATCGGGATTCGAATCCCTGACTTCAGTGTCTTCACTTTGCTAACAGAGAAACGGTGGCTCTTTTCCTTTATAGAACCCCTAATTTCTTCTTTTCAGTTGGCAAATAATTTTGACACAAAACAGGGTATAAAGAACAAAGCAAAACAATGAGGGTGCTATAAAAGAACACAGTAAAACAATGGGGGTGCTATAAATTTTCGTTAAAACTAACGAAATTAATCGAAACCTACGGAAAATTATTGAATGCTTAGTTAGGTCATTTGTACGCCCTTCACAATTGGTTAGTTAAATCGTGATATTTTTGTTAAAACTAAGGAAAATATCACGACTTAATCGTCAAGGGCGTACAGTTGACCTAACCGAGCATTCAATTAACCTAAGTAGGCATTTAATTAATTTAACAGGGCATTCAATTAACCTAACTAGTTGGTTAGTTTTTACATTCACGTCTCGTGTGTGTATATATATATACACACACAGTGGTGTAGTGCTAAATAAAGAAGTGAGGGAACGCATTTTTAAAGTGTTACTCAGATGCGGGGGGGGACAATGGCGAGCGCGGTGAGCCCATACAGCTGGGGGTCCGGGGGCACTGTAAGCCCCCTGGGAAATCTTTTGAAATCTGACCAATTTCAGGGATATTTTGAGGTCATATGCACTGGATATTAGGATATATTCCAAGGTTGAAGATGCAGTATTTCCAGTGTCATTAGATATACGACATCCAGTACGATCAATAAAAATAGCTAACAACTGGAATGATTAACTAAAAAAAAGTTAACAACTGGTACGCCGTGGTGACTGTTTCACCAGATCTTTATAGGCTAGCATTGCCTCAGTCGAAGCTAAAAGAAATGAAGCAGTTAATGATTCTTTCTCATATTTCTTCTAGGGGTGGGAATTAAAATTTCATGATGTTAGAGATTTGTAAGTTCGGATTTATTTGAAATAGTGAGGGAACGCCGTTCCCACGCGTTTCCACAGCACTACACCACTGTGTGTGTGTATATATATATATATATATATATATATATATATATATATATATATACACACGCATGGGGGTGCTATAAAGAAAAGATCCGAAACGGTGTTACCCACTGAGCTCTGGACGCTGGTTGATGACCGGCTATTTCAACAACTATCATGACTAATATTAATCATATTTTTAGCATAAAAGAATTCCTATATAGGAATAAGTCATTCTTAATTAAATAAGTAAAGCTGATAATATATTACGGGATAAAATATCCATATTTTCATCCTAAATGAAGTTAATAGTTAATTTAATCTAATGTTTTATTCGAAAGAAAAAATGTATTTGAACAAATCTTCCATTTTCATTTAAATATATTGATGTATTGAACTAAAATTCCTACAATGAAAGTAAAAAAAATTTCTGAAAATACTCATTTGGCAATTTCAAAACTATTTACGATTATCGAATAGTATCGAACCCTCAAATAGTTTTAAATGAAAAATATTATATTAAATTGTGACTATGTATTCCCGTGTATGTGAACGATTCAAGCAATCGAAATGAATTAAAAGTGGGGATGTCTCGTGTCTTCATTAATGTACAATCGAATGAAGAGGAGTGCGTCTTTTACGGCACGAACCACGAACCGAGAACACTTTTAACGGTGGTTTTAACCGTCTCACGACTTTCGATTTCAACTTTTTCGTTAATGTTTCATCGTTACATCGAGATTTAGCGTATAAAAAATTATTGGAAGAAATAGAATAAAGCTTATAAACTACTGTCAGAGTTTCTTTTGGAATACCCTGTATATAAGGGACAGAAGGAAAACCTATCTCGTGAGCTTAAAGTAAATGTTAAACCCTCACTAGCTTCATATAAGTAGGCTTTGACATATGGAACTTAGTATATATATATATATATATATAGGGTGTAACAAAAGTCTGTTCTCCTAGGGAAATCTTTTCCGATACTTTATTTAGCGACGAGGCTTATTTTCATTTACTGTAAATGGAACGGTGAATCGCCACACTTTATCGTTACTGGAGCGACGACGAGCATGTACTGGAATAATTGGTAAGTTGATTGTATTGTTTGTAATGTTTAGTTAAAACTATTTTCTCGGTCAATTCTGTTATATCTTATTTCCCTATGAGAACGGACGTTTGTTACACCCTGTATATACCGGGTGTGTATAAAGTAACGCGAGTGAAGAGACAAATCCGATTTGAATTATATTAACGCCAAAGAACATGGACAAGTAATGTTTATTGCGCGTACTTTATAACACCTGTAATGTACAACATGTACTCTATAATAACTGTAATGTGCAACATGTACTCTATAACAACTGTATATTCCAGAGTAAGGTTTATAAGAGGCGTTCAAAATGTATTTACGAGCTAAAATAATAGTTGAAACTAGTTTAAACAAGTTCAAATCGGATTTGTCTCTTTACTCGCGTTACTTTATACACCCTGTATATAACTTTTACTTACATACTGATACCTAACCAATTAAGTAAAAATTAATATTAATAAATTAATTATGTTCACCCTACGCAAAAATTAATTATAACGAAAGAAAAACAACAACGAATTAATTAAGGCATTATTATTAATCCAACGACATAATCAAGCTTCATTTTATACAATAAAAATATACATAAATTAATTAAAACTTAATATTTAAAAAAAAACGACAAAAAAAAAAACCGGACGAAAAAAAACAACCATGATTAAAAAATGTTCCCCATAAAAACAAAGGTGAGAGAAAACGGTGAAGTAAAATAAAGTAAATAAAAGTAATTTAAAGAACAAAAAAGCAAAACAAAAAAAGAATGAGATCAAAAGAATTAAAAAACAAAGTAAAAAAAAAAACCCAGAAGACAAAAGACGAAAGAGTAAACAGTGCCTTGAATATAAAAGGATTGCTGGTAAATACATCATCCCATTAATGTTCATTCGGTGTACGCTGTAATACTTGATGAGAACATCTCGACGTGTTTGAAGGATAAGGTTATAAAAGGAAGGAACAACAAAGGCGATATCAGAATGAAACTGAGTCGCAATTAGAACGAACGAACACTAGAACGAACGAACACTCTCTTCCGAAACAGCGACAACAAACAAAAGACAAACGAATGTTTAAATGGATTGAGACGAGGACGGAAAAAAAAAGCTGTATGGAACGTATTCCTTCATCTGTATACACTATACAATTAAGCCTCTTCTACTCTTTGATAATATTAATATCCCGCTTTCCATTGTGTTCGTGATGACGTATTATATTTACACAGACCGAAAAACGAACAATTTAATTTAGGCAAACGCGAAGAATTGTCCAAATTTTAAAAAAATTTAAAATAGAATTTATTTATTTATTTATTTATTTATTCGGATGAACATTTCGAAAATATGAGATTTTATTTCTATGGATTTCATCAGAGTTTCTCGATAAGCGAAGCGAAAGTCGAATGAGGAAGAAGGAGTAAAGGAGGAAATGAAACGAGAGCCTGAGAAGAGAATAGATGCCCAGGATCAACCAAGAGCGAGGCCTTTCTATAGATTTGAGGGTCCGAACGTCTTCGGGACCTACTAATTCCGTAAGAAGGTTAGCAGGTTCCCCAAAAAGGTAACGACAAATGCCAACTCTCTACCTCCGACGAGGCCACGCAATTGGGGTACCTCGTCCCGCAATATTACTCATCTTTTATGCAAAGCACGAGCCTTCTCAGGTTTACAAAACGATGAAACATTATATAGTCTCCGAGATTATGCTTGTGAAAATGTCCACGCTTATGACATCCCATTGAGTAGCCAAATAGGTGTATACGTTTTTAAAATGAGGGTCAATCAAACAATTTTTAATACGCAATTTCGACGTATGAAATTTATTTTTATAAAATTTTGTATTTAATTTAGAATTTCTTAATTAATATTTTTAATATAATCACGCAAACCGGACGGTGGTTATTTTTGCAGTCAATCATGGATGTTGGTGACGTAATGGCTCGACTCTAAATTAAAAACTATCATAAAAGAGTCGCGTTCAAAGCATTTAAACTTAATTAAAGTTTGTTTATTGTAAATAAATGCAAAATGCCTTTAAAGTGTGCTGCGGTACTCTGTAACAATGTAGAAAGTCTCACAAACGGTGCAAGTTTTTTAATTTCCCGAAAAAACGAAGGTTTTTTAATGTGGGCGTGTAACTGTGGAAGAGTGGATCTAAAATTTAGCCGTAACATAAAATGGCGAGAATATGTAATAATATTTTGTAGATAAGTGACCCATTTTTTGGTCCCTATTGTAGATCTTCATTATAGTGTATTTGAGATGTGCTAAGGGAATTAGTTTTATCACGATTGGTAGTGTAATAATATATATATATATATATATATATATATATATATTAGTGGTGGACTCGATGTCAGTTTTTCAATATCTGCGGATGCGGATCTTTAATTTCAATATCTGCGGATGCAGATTTAGTTAATCTATCAATATAATATAGAATTATGAATATATGACATAATTTTTCAAATTTCGTGATAATACCATTATGGCAGGCAATGCATAAGAATTAAATTAATATTAATGTTTTCATTATGATAAAAATAATAACTTTCTCAAGAGTTTCAGCCACAGAAAATTCAATGAAACAAGTTTCATTCAATTTTCTCTGTTACCAGGTATTTATATTTTGAGGTTTATATATTTGTTTGTTCATTAATAATTAATACTTTACATGAAATGTGCATGACTGGGCCTTATAAGCTTTGTTAATTAATAATTAATATTTTACATGAAATGTGCATGACTGGGCCTTATAAGCTCTTTATAAGCTAATTTAATTGTAAATTGCATAATTTATTAGAGGTAGTATCCGCATAGCATCCGCAGTCAGAAGTGCGGATGCGGATGCGGATATCTGGTCCACCACTAATATATATATATATATATCAGTGGCGACTGGCGTATAGGAGCGATGGAGCGGTCGCTCCCCCTTGCTTGAAACGATAAATATTAATTTAACAGATAAAAAATATATTCATTTTAAGATATTAAAATAAATATTCTTGAAATATATTTTAAAAATTCATGTGGCATATCATGATTCATGAGGCATTTTGAGTAAGCCTTCATACAGTACATAATATTCTAAACTTATAGCATAGCTTCAAACAGCGTATCGCTGTTTGAATACAAAATAATATTGCAGCCGAATGGAGCGATAGATTTTTCGCTCAAGTAAATATAAATTATATTTTACTGTTGTAATGAAAATATAAGTACAATCGCGAATTTTTTTTATAATAACTTTATTTTTACTAATAGTTACTTCAGTAATAATGATATAAGCCATTTATATGTATTTTATTGAAATTATTACTTATTTGTAATTAACTAGAATTGTACGTCTGGCATAGCCGCATATGTTAATACAAGTACTCTTGTGAGCGGCAGTTGGATTCGCGCTAGCCTATTGTGAGTCCGTGTTGTCGTACAATTTTATGAAATCGCACCCCCATACATTTATACCACGAGTCGCCACTGATATATATATATATATATATATATATATATATATATATATATATATACACACACAATGGCGGCTCGTGTCTAGGAGCTGCAGAGCTGCATTCCCCCCAGACACTCACTGCCAGGCGTATGATTCCTTCAGACACACACAGCAGAATAATACACTACTAACAAATATATCGTAATAAAAAGTCATTAGATGTTATTTTCAATACGTTACTAAGTGAATTTTCATTAAAACCAAACCAAAATTTAAGTTACTTTCATAGTTGCTGTACGATTCATGTCTGTTATTAATTGGCGCCACATCTGGAAACAATGAGCTGCAGTCGGTGGAGCTCAGTCTCGTGTTTACATTGCGTGTTGGGTGTAGACAATGCGGTTAAGTCGTGCAATGCGGTTAAGTCGTGCTTTCTTTAATTACCCTTTGACGATGGAAAATCGAGTGAAGTATTTGCAAAGTATCAACTTTTCCCAGCTGACATTAAATGAAAAGACTAAAATCAAAGCAAGAGGAAAACCTACACCAGTTTTATCCATTCAACAGAATAGTACAAGCAGGAACAAAGAATATACACGCCAGTTTAACATCAGTGTTTATCAGAAATGTGAATGGCTCTGTGGTTGTGACGAGGCAAATGCTTTATTCTGCTTTCCATGCTTATTGTTTGGTGGGGACTCGTCATGGACGAAAAGTGGTGTGACTGACTTGAGGCATTTGCTACAGAAAATAATGAAACATGAGCAGTCAGCCAAACTCATGAATAACATGATTGATTTATCGTTGCTGGGTAAAGTGAACATTGCAGCTCAAATTGACACAGCATACAAGTTCTCAGTTGCAAAACACAATGAACAGGTGAGTAAAACAGAGATGTGTTATCCAAAATCATAAACTGTGTAAAATTTTGTGGAAAATTTGAACTCCCTCTTAGAGGACATGATGAAACTACGAGCTCCAAGAATCCGGGAGTATTTCGTGGATTACTTTGATTTTGCCCGTGAACTGGATTCTAGCTTAGATGCTTATTTAAAGACCGCTACAGTTTTTAAAGGAACATCTAAATCAATACAGAATGAACTTTTAGAATCTATGTTGGAAATCTGCAAAAATAAGATCGAGGAAGAAGTAAAGAATGCAGAATATTTGGCAGTTATGCGTGATGAGACAACGGATTTGCGTAAATCAGAAAGTCTCATAGACTTGTTGATGATGAACGACAATCATCTACAGTCAACATTTTGAGACACTGTCAAGTTGCTGAGAATTTTAATAACAACTCCAATGACAACGGCAGAAGCAGAAAGGTGCTTTTCAACTTTGAAGAGAATTAAAACTTTTTTGCGCAGTACCATGGTGAATGACAGACTGTCTGCTTTAGCAATGATAGCCATTGAAAATAAAATTATCACAGAAATGAAGGATTTTAATGAAAAAGTAATAAACCATTTTGCTACATCGAAGAGCCGACGCACCGATTTTATTTTCAAGTAATACTACCATCACCACCTCAGCCATCCCTACCGCCACCACTACCACCCACACCATCACTTCTACCACCACCACTATTATCATGCCCTGGAAATCCGTGGACATCAACTCATACCCGAGGTAGGTCAAATTTGTGTATCCTACTGTTGTGTGAAGCTTGCAGTCCCTCCATTTTATTTTATCACGAACCGCCACTGTGTGTGTATATATATATATATATATATATATACAGGGTGGGCGGAAAGTAGCTCCCTATTTTGGATTGGTAAAAAAATATGTATATTATCCATTTATTTCAGAAGAAATAATATGAAAAGGTAGGCATACATGGTAGGTTTTCTCTAAAATTCAATGTGGGCTCCAACTCTTTCCACCAGCTTCTGGAGCCGCCCAGGAATGGCGTCCACTGACTTTAGCAGGAACTCTGGCGGGATGGAGGACATGACTTCCCGAATTCGGTCCTCCAGTTCTTCCAATGTCCTCGGTTTGGTGCGGTAGACTTCTTCCTTTACCCACCCCCAAAGAAAGATGTCGCACGGTGTCAAGTCGGGGCTCCTGGCTGGCCATTGATGTGGACCACGACGACCCATCCAACGCCCAGTTCAGCTCCTTCTTCAGCACAGTTCGCACTGAGTAGCGGGAGAGTCCACTTTCCCGAGCTGCCTGGCGAGTTGACTTTCGTGGACTCCGTGCGAACATTTCCTGAACTGCCTGCACCGTCTCCTGGGCCCTGGATGTCGAAGGGCGACCACATCTTCGAACATCTGCCACAGACCCCGTGGTCATGAGCTTCGAGTGGCAGTTCTTGATTGTTTTCGGGTCCACTTGGGCACGTGGTCCGTGAATGGCCCGCCACCATCTTTGAACTCGAACGACAGATTGCCAAACTTCGTACCGTGCCGCCAACTGGGCACGCTCCTGCAGTGTTAAACGCTCAGCCATGTTACCCTTCAATCTGAAATGAAAAAAAAAAATGAACGTTACAATTGTACCACTTTAGAGAACACAAAGAGAACACTTTAGAGAAAAAAAGATTACCGTTACAATTGTACCACTTTAGAGAACACACCATAACAATATAACAATACAATCACAATTTATACATAATTTATATGTAATTTAAATTAGGGAGCTACTTTCCGCCCACCCTGTATATATATATATATATATATATATATATATATATATATATATATATATATATATTATATTAGGGCTAGGCCTGGCTAAACTGGAGACTAATGCATAGCCTAGTGCCGTGTAACTAGGCCTAATTATTAAGATATTATTTAAGATGCTTAAGCATAATTGTTTGAATATCTAGTTGGACTTAGAGTTCATAATTACTTAAATATGCTAGGCCTATTCAATCTTTGGTCAGACGAACACAAATTGTGTACATACGTATACGGTATGATCTGCAGGTTTTATATACGTATACAAGCAGAGCCTTCGGCTCACTGCTCTACGGGCACTGCTTGTGCTTCGCAAACTCGCCTACGGACGGCGAGGGCACCTTCGGTGCCTGGGTTACTCCTTTGGGGGAGGTCATTCTCCCTCTCCCCCAAAAACCCCTCACCCCTTTATTCAACTTGGGGGCTAACTCCCTCCCCATTACCCCCTCCCCTCCCCCATTGCCCCCCAGGGGGGAAGGGGGCTGGCACCTTCCAACAATTGATCAACATTGTAATTGCATATATGCACTTTATTTTTTTTTACATTTTTTTTCACTTTTTCATGTATTTTGTGGAGAATGTGCAACTTTATTTTTGTATTTTATTATTTTTTTTAATTTTCACTTTCATTTTTCAAAATTCTATTTTCACTTTTTCATGTATTTTTTTTTATTGATATAGGATGTTAACAATGGCGCGTCTGCTCGTTGACTCAGATTTCCGCGCAGGCTGAAAATGCCGGAAGCTCAACACTATATTGTATATATCTACACAGTGTTATAGCCAGTGTTGGAGGTAACGGCGTAACTAGTAACGCCGTTACGTAACGATGTTACTTTTTAGTAGCTGTAGAGGTAACGCCGTTACTTTTGAGATGTAACGAAAATGGTAACGGCACTACTTTTTAGAGCGATTTCAATCGTTACTCGCTACTCGTTACTTTCAAACTGATCATTTATTAGCTGTTAATTAGATGTCAGCTCCTCCAAACGAGGACTATCAGATGGCAATTTTGAAAAACTAGTGGTCCTGAAATCGAACAACACACTCCTAAAAATCTGCAAGATTAGTTTTTTTTGGAGAGGCCATTTTTTTATTTGAGTTTGTTTTGATTTTTTGTCATATAGAGTATAATTTGGTATTATTAAGGATTTTTTTACTCTTTAGTCTTTTCTTAAAAGTAATGGTAGCGGTAACGGTAACGTTACCTTTTCATAGAAGTAACTGAAGCGGTAACGACGTTACTTTTTTATCAATGTAACAGTAGCGGTAACGCCGTTACTTATATCATAGAAAGTAACGTGTCCAACTCTGGTTATAGCCCACTTTTGAAAAGTTTTGTCCTATGTGTTGGCAATAATTTATTATTCATAAGCCACACCCCATTTATCAGAAATCCATCAAATATGGTTATTACTGAAGGGAAATGGGATCTTTTAAACTATTCCCCCCCCCCCCCCCAACATACGCTTTTCAACAATCACCACCCTAATGTTGATCTTTTCAACTATCATATATCCCCCCCCCCCCAAAGTTTAAACTCTGCAAATTAACAAAAATAAGATAAGAAAACAATAACAACAAATTTATTATTTATTGCAAACATATAATAAATAGAGAACCATTATTTACATGGGATAAAATTTGAATGCCCGGTTAGGTCAACTGAATACCCGGTTAGGTCAACTGTACGCCCTTGACGATTGGTTAGGTTTAGTCGTGATATTTTCGTTAAAACTAACGCAAATATCACGACTAAACCTAACCAATCGTCAAGTGCGTATAGTTGACCTAACCGGGCATTCAAATTTTATCCTATGTAAATAATGGTTCTCTATAAACCGGAAATATGATAGAATATAATAGAATTTTCAAGATATGTATCTTATATACATATCTTAAAAATTCTATTATCTAAATAAGATAAGTAAAACCTGTTAAATTATCTTCCCCCTAATATTGACCTTTTAAACTATGTCCCCCCTCTCTGAAGCTGGGGGGGGGGGGGAGAAATAGTTTAAAAGATCCGGGAAATGAAATAATTTGAGCCGTTTGGAGCAAGTGTAGTTTACGTCCCCATGTGGTGCCTAGTGTAGTTTACGTTCCCCAACTTTGTCCGCGTATACCTAGTCAAATAAAACGTTAAAACTAACGAAAATATTACGACTTAACCTAACCAATCGTCAATATATATATATATATACATATATATATATACAGCAAAACCCAGCTGTTCATCCTTCCATACAATAAAGAAAGTGGTTGGTAGATAAATGGGTACCCTAGGTGGCCTAGTGGTTAAGACGCTGGGCTGCTGATGGGGCGTGGTTCGGATTCCACGTTAAACTGTAGGTCTAAGGTGGAGTGAAAAGCTTGACCTTCGTCAGAATGAACAATTCGGGCGGAAGCTAACCAAAGGTTATATATATATATATATATATATATATATATATACACATACATTTAACCGCAATGACCACGCAGTATATTAATGTATAGAAACGACGTAAGTATAGAGGAGTGTTCTGCACACGAGGAAGAGAAATAACGAACAAATGAAAAATGAGGTAAATTGACGACTGGTTAGGTTAAGTGTAATATTTTTTAGTTTTAACGTTTTATTTGATGGATTCATTTATGAAATGTCTCCTAAAGATCCTAGTGTAGTTTATGTTCCCCAACTTTGACCTAGTGTAGTTTGTATCCCCTTTTGCGTCAGGAGGACGTAAACTACACTTGCTCCAGCCGTTCTTTATAAATACAGTTATACTGGGCTTGTAAATGATTTCAAGCATACTATAGTCATATTTTAATAAATAACTCTCTCTCAGGTTGAATCATGGTTGTGTTTATACTTTATTAGAACCCTGTAAAAATTGGAAGTTGTCATAATGGTGACACAAGAGAAAGATTAGTAGACAAAGTCAAATCACAAACTACAGAGCAATAATTAATCAGATGTATCACGTCACCAAAATAGGATTAGGTTTGGCCTGACAACCAGATGTTGGAAAGAATATTTGGAGCTATTGAAAAATAGGGACCCCAGCCTTCTTTAGTTAACTTTATAAGGCTAACTAACGAAAATATCATGACCTAACCTAACCAGTCGTCAAGGGCGTACAGTTAACCTAACGATTGGTTAGGTTAGGTCGTGATATTTTCGTTAGTTAGCCTTATAAGCCTAACTAAAGAAGGCTGGGATCCCTATTCTTCAATAGCTCCGAATATTTTAAGATATTATTAATCTTTAACTCATATAGAAATTAAGGATCACCTGAAGATCAGGGCCCCCAGCCTTCTTTAATTAGCCTTATAAGGCTAACTAACGAAAATATCACGATCTAACCTAACCAATCGTTAGGTCAACTGTACACCCTTGACGATTGGTTAGGTTAGGTCGTGATATTTTCGTTAGTTAGCCTTATAAAGCTAACTAAAGAAGGCTGGGGGCCCTGATCTTCAGGTGATCCGAAATTAAAATTGTGTTACTTGTACAATGCTTGTATTAATTAAACTGGTCAACAAAGATTTTTCATCAGAGTAAAATTTGTGTTGGCTGGATAGCATTTTTCACGCTGATTCCAAAACTGCATTCAGATTTTTTCTAGCACGTATAGTTTTCAAGATGAAGGCATATATATAACTACACAGATTTAACCATTTTAAATAGGCAAAATACTAATATTTCAACATTTGATTGTGTTTATTTTATTGTGTTTTTTTAGTTTATTCATCTTATTTATTTCAATTATCTTAATTATACATCTTATGTATTTCAGGTGTGAGCTTTTACGTCTAGTAGCATTGTGATTCAGGCAACAACGCCGTGCTTTGTGTGTCAAAAGATCAGTCCAGTCCAAGAACTTGTTGTGTCAAGTTGGTGTACATTTTTTTTGAATTTATAGTTTGCTCAGGTCAGTCAACATGCCTCGACAATGTAAGAATGACCCCGACAAGTTCTGTTTCGTATGCGGCCAGTTGACAACTAAAACACAGCGACGAAGTATTACAACCGACATTAAGAAAATATACAAGCTATACTTTGGTTGCCATCTAGGTGACCAAGATAAACCATGGGCGCCACATCAAATCTGTTCTGGCTGTTCAAATGGATTACGTGATTGGCTTAACAAAAAGAAAGCTTCAATGCCATTTGCCATACCCAATACCCATGATATGGAAGGAGCCGAGAGATCATCATGAAGACTGTTATTTTTGTAGTGTGAACTTAATGGGGTTTTCTGCCAAGAACAAACACCAGATTGTATATCCAAACTTGGATTCAGCACGTAGACCAGTAAAACATGATGAAACATTGCCCATTCCAATTCCCCAAGTGATAGGCTAGATTCTATCATAGATGACATGGAAAGTGATGAAGGTGCAACTGGCGTTTCCGGACCATCTACAGAACCAGAGTACACTTTTGAAGGTAGACATTTAGAGCCTAAAAAGTTAACCCAAGGACAGTTGAATGATCTTGTTAGAGACTTATCGCTGTCTAAAGAGAAATCAGAGCTTCTCGCCTCAAGACTAAAGGAGAACAATTTACTTGAGAACAATGTTCGTATTAGTTACTACCGAAAGCGGAATTTTGAATTAACAGCATTCTTTTCAGTAGAAGGTCCTCTCTGTTATTGCCATGACATCAATGGACTATTTAGAGCCATATCTCAGACGTATGTGGCATCTGAGTGGCGCCTCTTTATTGATTCGTCGCAGAGAAGCCTGAAAGCAGTTCTTTTGCATAATGGTAATATAATGCCATCCATCCCCATTGCCCATTCCGTCCATCTAAAAGAGACATATGACAATATGGATATACTACTTAAGGCAATCAAATACGACAGTCATCAATGGAATGTTTGTGGAGATCTAAAAGTTATAGGAATGCTTATGGGTATGCAGTCAGGATTCACAAATGGATATGTGAAAACTTTCTTGGAAGCAACAAGTCACCTGCGTATAAGGATGGAGTCAAGAACCTCCTTGATGCCTTCAAAGAAATGGAGTGTCGAATGTCGTTAAAAATTCACTTCCTGCATTCCCACTTAGATTTCTTTCCTGAAAACCTTGGTGCAGTGAGTGACGAGCAAGGAGAGCGCTTCCATCAAGATATTCAGATGATGGAGAAGCGCTACCAAGGATATTGGAATGAAAGCATGATGGCGGACCATTGTTGGATGCTGTATCGTGACAATCCAGGCCAAATTTACAAAAGGAAATCACACTCACAGCGCTTTTAATAAAATAATGATATATTCTTTATTTATAAGTACATTGAATAAGGTATATGATGTATTTGTTGTTTAGCATTCCTAAGTGTGATCTATACATCCATAAATTTTCTTATAGCAATATCAAAAACTTAAAAATATCAAAACCAGTGTATCTATATAACTACGTGCTAGAAAAAAATAAAACCAGATTCGGAATCAGCGCGAAAAATGCATTAAGAAAAGTGTGATCATGTTTGTGATGAGAAAAAAAGTTTCATTTTGTTGGCCAGTGTTATTTATATTCATTGCAAATAACGTGACTATTATTTAGAAGAGTTTTAAGCAACAGTTGGTTCCCGAGTAAATTAGTCATTATGGAAGCGACTTTTCTGTAATGGATTATATTTTGTGACCAAACATCGTAAGTATTCAGATAAGATCATTGGCATAAATGAGAAGAGACAACACGGATCTTTTCCGTTTGACTGCCGCCATTGAAACATAATTAAACTTTTTGTATTTTGTATTTTAACTGAAATGTCTTGATGATACAAAATAAGTTACTTTATAAAAAAGCTTTTCTTAATTTCAGCTTCAAATTTTGTTTCTTATAAACAATTTTAATTACTTTCAAGATCCATGCTTAATTTTTAAGTTTTAATCGTGTACTCAGAAAAATAAGGGGATCACCTGAAAATCAGGGCCTCCAGCCTTCTTTAGTTAGCTTTATAAGGTTAACTAACAAAAATATCACGACCTAACCTAACCAATCGTCAAGGTCGTACAGTTGACCTAACGATTGGTTAGGTTAGGTCGTGATATTTTCGTTAGTTAGCCTTATAAGGCTAAGTAAAGAAGGCTGGGGGCACTCACCTCTTATGTTTCAATGGCGGCAGTCAAACGGAAAAGATCCGACGACACTATTTCATCAAGCAATCGATGAGCGACATCGCTGAAAAAAATTATTGTTTCTGTGAGGGAAAAGTCGGTAGAAATGGGTAAATTTTAAATATTTTCATGAAAATAGAATTGCTTCATTATTTTAGTACAAGTTTGAGCATTTAGAATATCTTCCGCGTGTAGTAATACATTAGATTGCAAAGGAGAATAGTTTTATTATATATCTGTAAAGGGGTAAAACAAAAACTCCTAGGTTGTTCGCTACTGCCTAAGCTGCGCACTATACACACACACACTATAAGTTCAAGTCTCTAGCTTCGTCATAGTGTAGATCTTGGACCATTGCTAGGCCTAGGTTGTGGTATCAAAAGTTTAGCTTTTATTTACTTTTATAATTCTAGACAAGTACTAAACATTTTTCATTGTGTGAAACAGTTTAGGTCGCCTCTTGGGTTGATTTAGCTTAGCTGTTATTGTTATTGTTCGGCCCTTAACCTAACTTAAATGTAACTGCTATAGACTAGGCCCATCCAAGGATTAGTTAGAAGAACAAATTAATAGAACTTATGACTAATTTAGGGTTAAGACTGAACTAATAATAATAATAATACTAATAATAATACCAATAATAATAATAACAATATTAACCAAAGTGACAATTGCTATGAGAAAGTTTAAAAATATTACGGGCCGTCAAACCGAAAAGATCCTTTATTAGTGATGAAACTCCTTTCGGATTTTGACAAAACTAGTGAACGATTAAAAAAAATACTCAATTGATTAAACAATAACTAATGCTTTATCTCAGTCATTACCTACGCAGTTTTGGACAACCAACCATTTTCTCTTCGCCTACAACTAGTGATGGGACGATTAATCGGAATCGGAATCGAGAATCGGAAGAATCGAGCATTTTTCAGGAATCGGAATCGGAATCGAGAGAATTGTACCATGATTTCCGATTCTTAAAACGATTCTTTAACTTTTAATTGAACCAGTTTTGCAATGTAAACTTTAAAATTTAAATGAAAGAGGATAACAAATTTTATTTTTATTGTATTGTAGCTATACATTAAAACATGTATATCCATGATGTGTAATCAAGAAGATTAAAATGAATTTTTACAACTTACAGTTGATTTTTATTTTTAAACCAATCTATTATAATTTATAATTTATATTACCATACTCATAATGTAAATAGTTAATCTTACCAGAGTAAAATATGACAATTTCCAGAAAAACAAGTATAGAATTATATTTAAAAATATTGAGAATCGGAATCGGAATCGAGACTTTTTAGTGGTATCGGAATCGGAATCGTTAAAAATTTTGGTATCGTCCCATCACTACCTACAACCCACCCTCTTAATTTTTACTTGAAACATTCGTACATTGGATACATGGATGGAAATAATTCAACTTCAATTTAGAATCCGATGAGGTTTACGTCGTATGACTACTCCGTAAATTACAGGAAACCTAATTGCATTAATTAAATAAATTCTATAGTATTCTTTTGGAATGCAATTCAGTCTAAATTCCTATACTTATTCGCCAACCAATTTAGACATAATCAATAAACCGTTTGGGATTGATGAACCAAGAGGACAATCCTCAATTACTTCTTCAATAATCTCTCGAAAATCAATAAATTATTTATTTAAAAATGTACCTATAATTTTTCATGTCTAAACGTGACTGGAAAACGTATGAGTGAAAACAATAGAATAATTTAAGTCTTTCAGTCAACGATTTCACCCGTTTAGAACCGTTTTATTCCAATCAAAATACCATAAAAGTCCATCGTGTTACCACCATTCGGCAGTCATTGTATTATCACAAAATGGGATTGAAAATGAGAAATCAAAGCAACTGGAAAACAAAAAATTTAATTTGAAAATAAAAGAATTGCAAGCTGAAAAAACAAAAAGAAAACGTTAAAAATTGGACAAAAGAAAACGGAAAAGTGGTAAACTTTTATAAAAAAGAATAATTTAATTTTTTTTCTTTTTTCTTCTTTTTTCAATGGGAATTCGAACATCAAAGGATTTTTTTTTTCTCATATTTTCTTCGTATTCAACAACAAAATTATTTCCTTCCTTCACTCAGCCATAATTAATTTTTCCACTCAAAACTAAGTTAAAGAAATAATATATATGTATAAAAGAAGGCGAGAAGGAGAATTGAGACGGAAGTCTAAAGAAGTACTAAAACATTCGAGCGAAAATACTTCCAAATGAAGACAAAAAGATGCTAAAAGCAAGGCATTAAAAGAAAATCTCCATATCCCCAAATCTCGGAGAAGGGGGAGGGAACTTCAAGAGTTACCAAAACCCGACGGAGGAGATGAGAGTCGAACCCGAGACCTTCGGAGACCGAGCCCAATCTCCAACTGATAGTGCCATGGGAACTTCCCCAGAAAATCACTTGCTTGGCTCGGAAGGAATTAATATCCGGTGTATAGAATTAAATCAAACTAATCGTTTGCCTTTCAACTGTTGTTGAGCGCCTTCTATGGTGATGGCACTCCTTTTATTTACAAATGGCACTGAAAGATTCACAGATGCAGTGCTAACGTATTTCTATTTAATCTTAATTGGCACTTGACTTTTGGTTTTCAAATTGTTTTTCGCAGACTCCTTTGGCATCTTTGGGATTGGGGCAGAGAGAGAGAGAGAGAGAGAGAGAGAGAGAGACAAACACACAAGTAGACATACAAATGAAGATAAACGGACACACACACACACACACACACACACACGCAAATAGACAGATAACGAGTCGTGTGAAAAATAGAGGTAAAAAGTAGAAAATCAAAAGGAATGATAAAAACTAACGACCTTCAGAAATCTATCTTTAACCAAAATTCCTTCAAAGGAACTGAATCTCAATTAAAATTTAGTTCTAACGTCAAGTAATAATAATAATAATATTCGGGTTGTTTAACCTCCTTCGTAACGTCAAAAGTCATCTGACGGAAGGGACCTACACCTTTATGCGAGATTCGAACCATTGATCGCTACATCATCTGAACTCATAGGAACGGCCACCTATCCAACTACTGACCAAACCCCGACGTCTCTTAACCTCGCTGATGTGAGTGGAAGCGGAGTTGCCACGTGACCACAACGTAGCAGCTCTTCAACGTGATTTCGTCAATAAAACTTTCCCATTAAATACCTTGTAACAGGAACACTGTTTCCATGGTAACTACATGTTCCTCCACGAAACTGGTTCGTATGAAACAACTATCAACAGGTTTTCTTCCTAATTAAACAGTTGTCTTCCTCACTATTATTCTTCATATAATGTAACAGCTGTTCATCTCCTCATAACAAGACACCTGTTGTTTCTTAATGAGACACCTGTTCATCTTTCGACATGCACAGACGCAGGTATCTCATTAAATTACGTTTTGATATGGAGAAAATAATCTATACAGTTTCCGCCTTATTCTTGCCCCTCCCCCTTTCCTGGCCCCCCCCTTTTCTGTTACTTTATATTCAGCAATTTTCACTTAAATCCCTTTTTCCTCGTGTTCCATCCCTACCTTCGACCTACCTACACTCAGCTCACTCCAAAAATCTGCATGGGGCCGTAAAAGCGAGAGAAGAAAATGGGTTTATATATTAGAAGTGTGAAAGGGAACGGAGAGCCCGTCTCCATACACCCCACTTTTCCTAGCCCCCACCTCTGAATAATGAAGGTAGTAATGGGGCCCAAGGGAAGACGAAGGAAGAAATAGAATTTGGTGTAGGAAGGGAAATTTGTTAAATCAGGAGGAAAATCTCTTCTTGAAGAACTCCGATGGATGGATCAATCGAACAGATAATATATAACCATTTCATGAGATTCTGTCTATCGATATATCTATATGTATCTTTATGTCTATCTATAATTCTATATAGATTCTTCATTGTATGAAATATTTGGAGTATGCGCACAGATGGGAGGTTAATTTTAATATACTGAATCTACGAGTATACGTTTACTGAAATAATAGCATACCCTTATTATCGCTGCCACAAAATCAAACGATGCCCACTGGTAGAAAATAAAGAGAAATGATATTCTATTTTCATAATTTAGAGAACCACTAAAACTCGTTCAAAAACATCCTTTTGTAGGGTATTTAACTGGGTACGTCTAGAGTTACACGTATATAGCTAAGGGTCGCGTAAGGCAAAGTCAGGTACAGTCAGGTCAAGCGTGAGTAAATTACAGTTGTTTGGGATTTTATAATTTTTGCATGTCGACGATGTGGTTGTTGTCTAATTCAACTTCCCATGATTTAGTTGGTTGGTCCCATATCCATGCGTGAGAATATAAGGAATGTGGTCTCTTCCCACTTCATACCGTTGCCATTCATACCCATCTCCCTTCTCACTTCGGTCACGGGTCAAGTTAGATAAGGATATAGGTTAAGTTCGGATAGGTTATTATTAACAATGTTCCCTCTAAGGTGTGCGCGTGTGCGCGCGCACACGCGTTGTGAAACCTGCGCACAGGCTCAAGCGTATCATGAGTCACGATAGTAAATGAAGTAATTTCAAAAATATACCGTCACACAAGGTCTGACCATTTGCATCAACATACTCTATAGTCGCTCTTTTAAGTATTAACCCCTTCCGCCCGACTTCGCCGACGTCCGCGCAATTACGCAATACGGATTTTTTTTTACTCTATGTATTTGCATTTTTTTCTTTTATACATTAACGCATTGAATATAAACCTTCTCTTTCTTATTTTTGCATAAAAATGAACAGTAATTATCTCATAATTCATAAAAAATAAAATTATTTTTTATTTTATTCCTATTTTGTGAATGGATAAAATCACATTAATCTTGAGAGTCTATTTTAAATTGCTAAATGCTAAAAATTGTTTTGAGAAATGATAACTAAAATAGTCATTTTCAATTAATGTTATTTTTATTTTATTTCTTTATTTTGTTGAATTTTATTTTACTATTTTTATTTTATTCATATTTTTAGAATGGATAAAATGTTTTAATGTTTTCTGGTACTTACGAATTAACGGGGGGCCACCACATATTGATGATTGGTTAGGTTAAGTTGTAATATTTTCGTTAGCTAAGTGGCGAAATAAAAAGCATCGAGGCACTGCACGCCATCACCTAGAGTCATATCTTGCTGAATTTATTTGGCGACAGTTGGTACATGATCACGATCCATTCAATTCCATTCTTAATGCTATTAAAAATTTTTGGCCTCCAGAAACAAATGTTGTTTCTAATGTGTAACATGTACTAATCATTGTAAATATTTGAAATATAACTTATTGTAAATATTTTTAAAAATATTGCTATTTAAAAATATGATATATTAGAAATTTTCAACTAACGAAAATATTACAGTTAACCTAACCAATCATCAATATGTGGTGGCCCCCCCCCCCCCCCGTTAATACGTAAGTACCTGTTTTCTTTTTTAAGAATATATAATATTGTAAACAGTTTTTTAATATCCATTTAATAGTACCGTAATGATCAAGCTATGACCTTATGGAAATAATATTTATTAAGTATTTAATATTTATATATATTTCATTTTGAAGATAATAGAGCTCAGAAAAGTTTGCACAATTTTTCACCATGAATCTAAATGTATGCACAACGAAATTTTCTTGCGCACACCGACTAAAAAAAATTAGAGGGAACATTGGAACTTATACAGTAGGTAAATAGGCAATTATGACTGAGTATTCTCACCTTTAGATCATGAAATGTATTGTACTCAGATATGGGTCCCCCCTTTAACCCTGTTTTTTCCCATTTACCCACACTAGAAAATATATAGGAAATAAACCCATTGATTAATAATGAATAATTAATTTCATCACTTAACAAGAAGACCGTCAAGAAGGGTTCACCGACTGAACATCTGAACATACACAATTACAGTAATGCATAATAAAGCTTTCAATAAACAATAAATAAGTTAGTTCCGAAATTTACATTGAAGAAACGGAATAAATGTAGTAAATTTGCCCAAATTGGAAACAAAGCTTATCTTCAATTTTCAAACCAATTTCCACTCTCACTACAAAAACTTTCAAAACAGACAGTAATTACAACAGTATCTTTCCAATTAAAACCTTTTTTCTTACAAAGTTAAGAATGACGACGAAAAGTATTGTGATAAGGTTCACTTCGATCTTGGGTCTGAATAAAAACTACAGAACCATTACATCCATTAAGCCGCATTTACATTGACGCTAACTTGTTATCTACGTGTTGGCTTAGCGTGTTAGCTAACATTGTTATCTAACATGCAGTTAGTGTGCACAGTTTACACTGGAACACACATCACAAAGCCACAAACATTTGTTTGCTGATTGACTAGTGGACAGCATGGTTGCCAACCTATCACGAACAAAATTTCGCCAAAAATAGTAAAAAGGTATCGCCAACTTTCGCCAAATAAATAAATAAATAATAAAAATATATACAGGGTCATTCAAAAAAGACGCAACAGTTTAAATTGCTTATATTTCGTAATATTGTTAACGTACAGGAATGATTTTTGTATTAGTTTGCAGCGTACACCTGGAAGTTTTGTTACCGCTTAGGCCTAGTAGTGTAAGGCGCTAGGCGAACGACTTGTAGTCTAAGGTGTAGTAGCGCGTCATTAGTCAGTGTTTAGGAAGATGTACACTTTACAACAACGTGTGTTTATAGTGAAAACGTTTTATACTACCGGCAGTGCAGTTCAAGTTCAACGTAATTTTTGCAAGAAATTCAACTGCAGGAAAGGTCTGAACAAATCTACGATATATAGGCTAGTTCAAAAGTTTGAAAATACAGCTACTGCAACCGACAATAAGAAAGGCGTTGTGGGTAGGAAGAGAACAGCAAGATCAGTGAATAACGTTAAACGTGCAAAGGAGGCAGTTACGCGAAGTCCTCAGAAATCTGTTAACCGTCTCTCTCAACAATTGGAAATATCCCGTTCATCGACCAACAGGATATTAAAGAAAGATCTGGGCATGTTTCCGTATAAACTTCAAATGCATCAGACGCTCACTGAGTGAGCGAAAGCTGTTAGAAATGATTTTTGTGGTTCATTTCTGCAATTCTTGGAAAGAAATCCTGCGGTTCTAAACATGTTTTTCATTAAATAAAAACTCCCAATTGTACGCTGTAAACTAATACAAAAATCACTCCTGTATGTTAACCATATTACGAAATATAAGCAATTTAAACTGTTGCGTCTTTTTTGAATGACCCTGTATATATACACCGAAGAATCGAACTCACCATTACGACCGCAAGTAGGCTTACTGATTGTTGTGCGTTAAATAGAGTATTTTATTACCTTGATTATAATTTCTTCAAGGTAATAAAATACTCTATTTAACGCACAACAATCAGTAAGCCTACTTGCGGTCGTAATGATGAGTTCGATTGTACGGTATGAAAACACTCCAGAGACTATTCAGTTAGGCTGAAAGTATGTTGAGTTTGAGGATATACAAGGTAGTTTAGCAGGACGAAAGAAAATTCTGCAGGCCAAATGAGCTGGTGGCCTATGTGAGATTTACAGACTTTGGGTTTAATGATGAAGATAGGCTATGAAAACGGGAAACCCTATGAGCCGTATTAGATGATGAAATTCTTGTTGAATGGAAGTGAAGATTCGAAGGTCGAATGGATGGATGTTGAGTGAACCAGAGGCAGGACGAATGACGCCGGTTGAATTTTACAGGAGCAATGTTGCTTCGGGAAGGAGGGGGGGGGGGGAGAATGAAATAGTCGTAGGCCTCAACGGAGATGATCAAACTTCGTGTATGATTAAGCTGAGTTTCGAAAGTCGGCGGACCGGCTGAGATCAAGTGGAGTTACTTGACGAAGGTCGGAGATGATGAGTGAGTGATGAGCGAGGTCGGAGCAAAAATGAGGGAGACTTGAAGTGGACTCGCGCTTTTATAGACGCTCGGTGGTGCGTTGTTTGGCGAGCATTTTTCGGGAAACAAAGCAAAATTTGCCTTTTCTGTGATTCTTTTCTTGCCCACGTATTTGGATTTTATTACGTTGTTTACATGTTCAAGCCATGAGAGAAAGGCGAGGAAAAGGAATTTCCTTATATATATATATATATATATATATATATATATATATATATATATATATATGGGAATTAACTCAGAATGGTCCCCTGAGTTTTTTATGATACACACAGACAGTGCATGGAACAAGGAACTCTTCTGGGAAAATTAAATCCACTATAGTCCGAATAAGTAATGGTAAATGACAAATACCATAGTTTTTCTTTTTCATGATGCTAGCCCGACGTGGGCAACGGGTCACTCGCAAAGAGGTCCCATAAATATAGCTTCCCTCACCAGCTATCTGCAAAGCAGACAGGATCCAGCTTTGGGACATGGATCTAGGGTTTAAAGCAGCCTAGCCCTGCTACATTTAGGACCTCAATATAAGCAAAAGACTCGCTGCCTTCACGTCAGATTGAATACATAAAAGAAAAAGGGGTAACTATTATATTTTTAGCCAAAAACCAAAACTTAAACCTCAACTGGTAGAATTGAGCGTCCACTTTTCAAGGCACATAACATGTCTGTTTCAAGATGGGAATAAACTCAGAATGGTCCTGTCTGCTTTGCAGATAGCTGGTGAGGGAAGCTATATTTATGGGACCTCTTTGCGAGTGACCCGTTGCCCACGTCGGGCTAGCATCATGAAAAAGAAAAACTATGGTATTTGTCATTTACCATTACTTATTCGGACTATAGTGGATTTAATTTTCCCAGAAGAGTTCCTTGTTCCATGCACTGTCTGTGTGTATCATAAAAAACTCAGGGGACCATTCTGAGTTCATTCCCATCTTGAAACAGACATGTTATGTGCCTTGAAAAGTGGACGCTCAATTCTACCAGTTGAGGTTTAAGTTTTGGTTTTTGGCTAAAAATATAATAGTTACCCCTTTTTCTTTTATGTATTCAATCTGACGTGAAGGCAGCGAGTCTTTTGCTTATATTGAGGTTCTAAATGTAGCAGGGCTAGGCTGCTTTAAACCCTAGATCCATGTCCCAAAGCTGGATCCTGTCTGCTTTGCAGATAGCTGGTGAGGGAAGCTATATTTATGGGACCTCTTTGCGAGTGACCCGTTGCCCACGTCGGGCTAGCATCATGAAAAAGAAAAACTATGGTATTTGTCATTTACCATTACTTATTCGGACTATAGTGGATTTAATTTTCCCAGAAGAGTTCCTTGTTCCATGCACTGTCTGTGTGTATCATAAAAAACTCAGGGGACCATTCTGAGTTCATTCCCATCTTGAAACGGACATGTTATGTGCCTTGAAAAGTGGACGCTCAATTCTACCAGTTGAGGTTTAAGTTTTGGTTTTTGGCTAAAAATATAATAGTTACCCCTTTTTCTTTTATGTATTCAATCTGACGTGAAGGCAGCGAGTCTTTTGCTTATATTGAGGTTCTAAATGTAGCAGGGCTAGGCTGCTTTAAACCCTAGATCCATGTCCCAAAGCTGGATCCTGTCTGCTTTGCAGATAGCTGGTGAGGGAAGCTATATTTATGGGACCTCTTTGCGAGTGACCCGTTGCCCACGTCGGGCTAGCATCATGAAAAAGAAAAACTATGGTATTTGTCATTTACCATTACTTATTCGGACTATAGTGGATTTAATTTTCCCAGAAGAGTTCCTTGTTCCATGCACTGTCTGTGTGTATCATATATATATATATATATATATATATATATATATATATATATATATATATATACAGGGTGCTTCACAACTGGTCTGCCATACTTTGGGGGTGATTTGAGGGATGATATCGAGTATAAAAGGTAATACAATATAGGTGCTATTTTCAACCGTTGCGGAGCTACGGACGTTTTAAGATGTGCAAACAACAAATCCCTACTTGTGTGTAATTCCATAGATGGCAGCACTGGTGGTAGTTTCGGTTAATGAAGTTACCACTACTAATCCTCAGTTTTTCTTTCAGTTGGTTCTGAACTGTGGTACGAGACACTGCGTTGCGCTAAGGTGAACAATCAAAATGAATCAACAGTTCACACCCGCTGAATAGCTGGTATCCATTTCATTTATGGATTCTGTGATGGCAACAGTAGAGCTGCAGTTGAGGAATATCGAAGACGTTTTCTGAACCGCCGAATACCAAACAGGCAAGTGTTTAGTGACACACACCAGATATTAAGGGAAACAGAGACAACTGTTCCACGTAACCAAGAACATGTAGCACGACGGCCCGTTGCTGTAGAGGAGCGCATACTGGAGCTAGTACAACGTAGCCCAACTACCAGTGTTCGAAGGATTTCTAGACGAATTGGTAAATCCACATCGCGTGTATGGCGAACCATACATGATGAGTGTTTGTATCCGTATCATTTGCAACGTGTGCAAGCTCTTCAACCGGATGATTACGATAAACGTGTTCAATTTTGCCAGTGGATGGTTATGTCTTATGCATCGCCAAATTCTTCATCGCATACTGTTTAGTGATGAAGCACAATTCATTCGGGATGGAATTAACAATAGACGAAATTCCCACTTGTGGTCCACCGATAATCCCCACAGTATCGTTGATGGAAACTTTCAACATCGATTCTCGGTGAATGTTTGGTGCGGTATAATTGGAGATCAGCTGATTGAACCGTTCGTTTTGGAACATCGATTAACTGCTGGTATTCATTTGAACTTCCTGACGAACGAATTGCCGCTTTTGATGGAGGACGTGCCTTTGGAGACAAGGCGCAGGTTGTTCTTTCAGCACAATGGGGCGCCACCACATTTTGGTCGTCATGTTACGGATTACTTGAATCAGCGGTACGGGAATCGTTGGATTGGTGGTGCTGGTCCAATATCGTGGCCCCCAAGATCTCCGGACCTAACCCCGTTAGATTTCTTTTTATGGGGCCTTATGAAAGAGATGGTCTACAAGACCAAATTACAAACGAGAGAAGAACTCTTGCGTCGGATTATGGATGCCACTGCTTACATACGAGAACACCCCAAAATGATTCAATGGGCAGTGGACTTTTGTTTGGAACGAGCAAGGCTGTGCATTGAAAACCGAGGCGGACATTTTGAACATTTATAAAGTGTATCTCATAAAATGTAACAATAAATACATCAGATTATACTCTCGTTTAAATTTTTCCGTGCTCCGAAACGGTTGGAAATAACACCGATGTTCTATTAACTTTTTTACTCGATATCACCCTCCAACCCCCCCCCCCCCCACCTCCAAAGTATGGCAGACCGGTTGTGAAACACTCTGGTGTGTATATATACACACCTCGTTAACCTCTTTATGTTCCTTCCGTGTGTTGGTCTCTCTTCACACGAAGGTGAAGCTGGTGGCCCCGCCTCTAGGCCTGGCTTGATGAAGGAGCGAGTTGCTCTCTTGCGCTCTCCACCGCACGTAACTAGGTACATCCGGCTCACCTGGTACCGTTCTGAGACAGGCATCTAGTCTTCTCTTGAAGACTTCAACTTTGACCCCCGTAACGTTTCTGAGGTCTTCTGAAAGCTGGTTAAAAAGTCTTGGCCTCCTGACAACCAAGCTATTTTCCTTCAGTGTTGAAGAGGTCCCTTGTCGGGCCTTTAATTTGGGAACATTACACATTCTGCCTTTCCTATTTTCCAGCGTTGTTTGAATGGTAATTGGGTTTAGTTTTAGGTTTGGTACCAGTTTTTCGATCATTTTCCATATGTAGATTACAGTGTACTGCACTCTTCTTCTTTCCAGGGAGTACAGATTTAGTTTACGTAGTCTTTCCCAGTAGTTGAGTCCTTTGTCGCCATCAATCTTGGCTGTGAAATGTGTCTGCGTTTCTTCTAGTTTATTAATTTCTTCCTTTTAATATGGGGACGTCAAGACTGAGCAGTATTCAAGTTTTAGTATGATCAGTGTTCTCAGCAGGGGAATAATTACTGTCTTGCCCCTCCTTGTGATCGTTCTTAGTACCTGTCCCGTGACTCTTTTTTGCTTTGTTTATTGCTATCTGATTTTGTGTCTCGAATTTGGCATCATCGATCATTATTACCCCAAAGTCGACAGCTTTCGTGCTTCTCTGAATTTCTTGTCTATCTGGAGCATAATATGTAGTTTGTTTAAGTTCCTCATTTCTACCATATCTCAAGAGCTGAAATTTCTCGGTGTTAAATGTCATATTGTTGTCTTCTGACCATGTGTATATTTCGTTCGTGTCCCTCTGCAAGGCCTCCACTTCATTTGCATCGCTGATTTTTCTGCTCATCTTTGTATCGTCTGCAAAGGATGTTGCTATACTATTGCTGTTTACTCCACTGTCCATGTCCGTTAGCATGATAATGAACAGGAGTGGGGCCAGCACTGTACCTTGTGGTACTGAGCTGCGTACTTCTGTTTCTGATGATGATATACCTTGAATTTTGACGACCTGTAGACGTTCTCTGAGGAAGTTGTAGATCCATTTTTCCCATTTTGCCTGTTATTCCTATATGTTTCATTTCATGTGCTATGATATTATAGCATGATCGCATTTGTCGAAAGCTTTAGCAAAATCCGTGTATATGACATCATAGTTTTCATTGCCTTCAAGTGCATCTCAGATATTGTTATAATGTTCTATAAGTTGTGATAGGCATGATCTTCCTGATCGGAATCCGTGCTGATTTTCGTTAAATCTTTCCAGTGTCTCCAAGAAGTCATAGTTTTTCTCTCTGACTATTCTTTCAAATATGATATTTTGGTGAGGGGGGGACGTCAAAGATACTGGTCTATAGTTCTTTGCTTGAGATTTATCCCCTCCTTTATGTATAGGGACCCTTTATATATGTATGTCTATATATCAGGTTGTAACATAAATTTTGTTCGATTAGAAAACGGACGATAGATAATAGAATAACCTCAAGATAATGTGAAATAGTTCTAGAAATGTTGCAAAATACAAGCGGCGACAGGTTCGCACAGGTTTTATCATGATACAGAATGACTTAGGCTAGTGTAGGATTAGGCTAATGAATATTTTCTCTGGTGTTTTTCATACAGGTACAACGCCACCCCTACGATATTACAGTAATTGAAAAAACATAGAGCCCACGAAAGAGCATATTCGACATGTGATGCTGTATGAGTTCCATAAAGGATCTAACGCTAGTGAATCCACAAAAAAACATTCAAAAGGTTTATGGAAATAATGATGTGAGCGAATGGATGTGCAGGAGATGGTTTGAGAAGTTCAGAAATGGAAACTTCAAACTGAAAGATTATCAACGAACAGGACGACCAAATGAGTTAGATGAAGAGTTGCTGAAAGCAACAGTGGAGGAAAACGCAACGGTAACTGTAAGAGAACTTGGCTTGCAACTCGGCGTTAGCCATATGACCACTCATCATCATTTGAAGCTGTTAGGAAAAGTGGTGAAGGTTGGAAGATAGATTCCGCATGATTTGTCACAAGCGAATCTTCAACATCGAATCGATATTTGCACATCACTGCATTCTCGGCAACTGCAGGCACCGTTTTTGAATCGGATCGTCACTGGGGATGAAAAATGGGTCCTCTATAACAATATTAAGTGTCGACATCAGTAGCTTAGCCATGAAACAAAGCCTGAACCTCAACCAAGGAATGGACCCCATCCAAAGAAAATTTTGCTATGCGTTTGGTGGGATATGCAAGGAATTATTCATTTTGAGCTTCTGCCAGATAACCAAACAATCACAGCTGAAGTCTACTGCCAACAATCCAACGACTGAAGATGGCATTACAAGAAAAACGTCCTGCATTAATTAATGGCAGAGGTGTTCTGTTCCACCAGGATAACGCGCGCCCTCACACTGCTCGAATCACCACTGCCCAATTGGAGGCATTTGGTTGGAAAAAAATGCCTCATCCACCTTATTTTCCGGACATCGCACCTTCAGACTATCATTTATATTGATGATTAATTTGTCATTGTCATTTAATTTTTGTTGTGAATAAGCTAAAAATTCGATCAAATTTGTCCTCATAAGTCTAATTTTTGTTCTGAATGAACTGAAAAAATCGAACAGAATATATGTTACGACCTTATATATATATCTTCCCTTTCAACCTTTCAAATGTTCCGTGCGATGATTCTTCATTTCACGAAGGTCAAGCTTGTCGCCCCTCCTCTCAAGTTGGCCTGGTGAAGTAGTGAGATGTCCACCGCAACACTACTCGTGTTCCTTAGTTCTTTGGGCAACTGATTAAACAGTTTTAGTCTTCTCACAACAAAACTATTTTCTTTCAGGGTTAAGGATGTTCCCTGTCTAGCCTTTAATTTGGGAACTCTACACAGTACACAGTCTTCCTTTCCTATTTTTCACTGTTGTTTGGGGAGTTATAGGGATCAAAGTAAGATTAGGGACTAGTTTCTCCATTATTTTCCAAGTATAAATAATGGTGTATCTCTCTCTTCTCTTTTCCACTGAATATACGTTTAATTCGCGTCACCTTTCTCAGTAATTTAGTTCTTTGCACCCATTGATCTTGGCTGTGAAGTTTCTCTGAAGCCTTTCTAGCTGTCTAATGTCTTCTTTTTTATATGGGAATGTTAGGACCGAGCAGTATTCCAATTTGGGTATGATCAGTGTTTTCAGTAGAGGAATCATTATATTCCTATCCCTTCGTTTAAAGGTTCTCGGTATCTCTCAGTTATTCTCTTTGCTCTGTTTACTGCTATCTTATTTTGTGTTTCAAATTTCGCATCATCACTCATTACAACCCCTAAATCTTTTGCTTTAGAATTTCTCTGAATTTCCAGTCCATTTGGGGTATAGTATTCCATGGATTTTTGGTCCTCCCTTTTTCCGTACCGTAATACCGTACCGTTCTCAGTGTTAAACTTCATATTGTTGTCTTCCGTCCACTTGTATATTCTGTTCATGTCTGTTTGTAGAGATCCTATATCCTCTGGGTTTCTTATTTTTCTACTGATCTTTATGTCATCGGCAAAGGATGTTACTGTGCTGTCTCTGGTATCGTCCTCATCTATGTCAGTTAGCATGATTATGATATATATAGATCCTCTCTCTCTCTCTCTCTCTCTCTCTCTCTCTCTCTCTGATCGAGGTTTTCTAGTTCTTACGCGGGTTCAACGATGTCGAATTTAGAAGCATGTTTAATTTAAATGATAACCCAACTCGCAACAATGGTTGGAAGTTGGATTTGAAACGTTTTAGGACTAGTGTGTGTGTGGGAATTACTTTACCTATAAGATCTGTGACACGTGGAACAGGTTACCTTCAGAAGTTGTGAACAGTTCCTCTGTGGATCATTTCAAGAAAAGGTTAGACCAAATCTTGCACACTATTTGAGGGTGTAGAAAATTTTCCCTGGCACCCGTTGCCATTGGTACCTCCTCGGTATGGGCCGCAAGGCCTTTTGAGGTACTTCTTTTCCTTGTAACTCCTTGTAACTCTCTCTCTCTCTCTCTCTCTCTCTCTCTCTCTCTCTCTCTCTCTCTCTCTCTCTATATAATATATATATATATATATATATATATATATTATATTTATTTATTTATTTATTTATTTTTATTTTTTTTTTATTTTTTTTTTTTTCCGGCGAAATTTGGCGATACATTTTTCTATTTTTGGCGAAATTTTGATCGTAATAGGTTGGCAACCCTGCGTATGGCAATATCACCTCACAACATGTCATATTAACAAAAGTTTTTGCTCCGCATTCACAAAACAAGTTAAGCTTACATGTTTTTGACTAAGTTAACTGTTTACAATGGTGTAAATTTGTTGGTTAACATGTCAGCCAACATGTAAACAAATTTACCCCAGTGCAAATGTAGTTTTACATATATAGGGTGTCCCAAAACAGTGCTCCTATTTTTTTATATACCCGTTATTTCATGATAGATGTATATTTTATTATTGGGGTTTCTTCCTCAAAAAGGTAACAGATTGGTTTTTATTCCTCATATACACCTATATGCATGTACCTCTACATTTCTAATCTTTCATTACTTAATAACTAATAAATATTGTATAGTGAAACCGTTCTTTCACCATTTTATACTTAAAACAATAACTTATAACTTATTCATATCGTCAGATGCTACAAGATTTCTACTTATCACAACTAATTAGCTTTTCTGGTAAAAGAAATATCCACATTATCCAGATTTACAGTGGTTTTAGCAGGATGGAGCACCTCCACACACTGCTTGTGAAACTCGCAACTTTTTGAGGAAACATTTTTCCGGGCGACTAATCTCCTTTCATGAGCCAGTGACCAGTCACCTGACCTCATACCGTTGACTTTTATTGTGGGGTTACGTAAAAGACAGGATCTATTCTACCAAACCTAAGACACTTGAAAACCGAAAGACCAAAGTTTATGAGGTAATCAACAACATCCCAGCTGAGCTATTTCCAAAACTTATGTTACACATTTGTGTAAGGTTGAATATGTGTAGAAGTAGGGGTCATTATAAGGCGACCATAAAGCGATGTAAACAGGAAGAAGAGTATATTCGAGCATCAAAAGCCTGTGAAGCTCGCATAAATAACGATAATAACAAATTTTGGAAATTTTTAAAGAATCAAACGGGTGTCAAAAGTGTCCCCCCCCCCGACAGTCGAGGGGATGTCGGCGGAGGATAAAATTGCAAAGCTGTGGAAAAACCACTACTCTAACATTCTTAACAGTGTGAGTAGGGATAATCTTAAGATAGATTGCAGTGAAACGACTGTGGGAGGGACAAGGGAAAATATTTTGATATCAGTTCCTGAAGTAAAGAGGTTAATTAAAGAGTTAAAAGCTGGTTCTGCGTCATGGGTAGATGACCTATCGCATGAGCACTTAAAATATACCAATGACGTAATATGTCTGCATATATCATTGCTCCTATCAGCCATGCTTGCTCATAGCTATATCCCAGCAGAGTTCATGAGGGTATATATCTTGCCCCTAGTCAAAAATAAGTATGGAGACATTCTGTCCAGCAATAATTACAGGCCTATTGCTGTCCCTTCCTGCTTCTCAAAACTACTAGAAAAACTCTCGTTACTCCGATTAAATGATTACCTATGGATATCTCCTAATCAGTTTGGTTTTAAAAGGTCCCACTTAACTGACCTGTGTTACGTGTATCTAAAAAACAATACCTAAATACATTGACAGTAATTCAACTATTTATAGCTATTTCCGAGATATATCATAAATAAGGCATATGATAGGGTGAACCACAATATCTTATTTAAAAAACTAGAAGACAGGAAGGTTCCCATGTACATATTAAATTTATTGAAATTTTGGTATTCTCACCAATCTTTCACCGTTAGGTGGGGCGATGTACTATCCAAATGTTTTGGCTCCTCTTGCGGAGTGAGACAAGGCTCCTTGCTCTCCCCTCTGTTGTTTAATGTGTATATTGACGGATTAATTGCGTCACTTAATGAAGCAACAGTGGGATGTTGTATAGATAACACAAGAATAAATAACTTAGTTTATGCCGATGATATGGTGTTAATAATTCCCTCTGTTAAAGGTCTGGATCGGCTACTAAAAGTCTGCTAAGTGTATTCGCAGAAACATGATATTCTTTTTAATGTTACAAAAACTAAGGTTAGGCAATTCATCCTAAAAGCTGTAATCAGCCAGCTGATATTAGGTTTAAAATGAAAGGTGAAGTCATTGAGGACGTACAAGAGTTTAATTATTTGGTTCAAACTATTACAAGCTCTTTGAGTGATGACTCGGATATAAGAAAACAATCTCGAAGCCTGTGTGCTAAAGCGAATATGACTGTAAGGAACTTCTGGTTCTGTACAAGTAAGTGCAGCTAAAGACACTCTTTTTCATACTTTCTGCGGTAATATTTACGGACAGCAACTCTGGATGAATTATAAAAAAGGTCCTGGCAGAACTCTAAATTTGCTGTACAACAGGTCTTTCAGACTTTTACATAAATTACCCCCGAGATGCTCAGCTTCGCAAATGTTTGCTACCCGTAATGTCCCGATCTTCCCAGAGGTAACAAGACGTGTTCAACACAGTCTGGTGCAAAGAATTAAGAAATCAACCAACCCGATTATTTATCCAAGCTGAGTCCTGCCATTTATCCTCTAAACCAGTGGTTCCCAACCTTTTCACCACAAAGGACCCCTTTTATTTTTATTTTTTTCCCACGGACCCCATGTTTTTGAAAGATTCCGTCTACCAAACAAACTGTTTTTATTTACTAATAGTTAACTCGTTTTCTCATTTTTCACTATCAAATAAAGGGCATATAAGAGAGTATGCAATTAAAATACAGCGTATTAAAAAAGTACTAATAATTACAGCCAAGAGCAAGGAAACTTGAAATTTTAGCCTAAACGCCCTTATCGTGGGTAAATGTACGATTTCTATTGGAACCTCTCGAAATATTGAAAGCTCACGGACCTCCAGTACTACCTTCGCGGACCCCCCGGGGACCCCAGGTTGGGAACCACTGCTCTAAACTATGAAATTCTTGATATGAAAACGTCTGTTTGTAGCTCCACTTAACTTCGACAGTGCAGTATTATTTCTAATCAATTGTATATATTTCTATCCTTAGTATATGAACTGTCATTGTATTAATAATATTTTTCATATGGACTATAGTCTGCCAATAAACCTTTTCATTTAATTTAATTTCAGTTCATATATATATATATATATATATATATATATATATATATATATTATATATATATATATATATATATATATATATATAGAGAGAGAGAGGAGAGAGAGAGAGATAGATAGATAGATAGATAGATAAAATGGAATATCATAACAAGATAAATAGTAATATCCCTTAAAAAGTTAAATAAAAGGAAAGTTACATTTTAGTGGATACAGATGGGCTCTTATTCAAACAGTATTTACAAGCGAGCATTTTCACAGTCCTTTATTAATAGTGTTGGACTATGAATTCAAAAGAATGACCTCTCATAAATTTTATGAGCAAGAACGATGCCATTAAAATATAAAATATGTTCTACTCTTGTTCCTATATACTTCTCTATATGCACTACAGTACATATTATATTCATGCAGTGAATATATAGTGTATATTAATAACTCTATTAAATCACTCATTTAGTGATAGGAGCAGTTGGTAACAGTATCGTATAGAAATAGGAGTAGGTCTATATATAAAGAGAAATTTTCAAAGAGGTTATGGAAAACTAAACTAAAGTTAAGAATAGTGAACAATTTTTTTGTTTTAATTAAAAAAAAATTATGGTACTTTCCTTTTATCCCGGACTCCAGACTTTTTGACAGTTGTCAGACTTCAATTTTGACACAGAATATTTTCGTTAAAACTAACGAAAATATCATGACTTAATCTAAACAATTATCAAGGGCGTACAGTTTACCCAACTGGGCATTCAATTAACCTAATTAGTTGGTAGGGTTAGGTTAAGTCGTGATATTTTCGTTAGTTTTAACGAACATATTCTGTGTCAAAATTGAAGTCTGGCAACTGGCAAAAAGTCTGGGGTCCGGGATAACAGGAAAGTACCAAAATTATTAATTACTTATTAGACATTTAATAAAGCATACAATCACATATACTGTACATGTTTTTTGTAGGTTCGTAGTTCGTGTAGCGTATATTTAGATATTTGGGCGATTAATTGTAGTAGGCGAAATCCATACTGGGCCCCAAATAAATCGTCCAACAGAGCATACAACCACATGTTAGTGTCTTTGGATCACCTGACGATCAGGGCCCCCAGCCTTCGTTAGTTAGCCTTATAAGGCTAACTAACGAAAATATCACGACTTAACCTAATCAATCGTCAAGGGCGTACAGTTGACCTAACGAGTGGTTAGGTTGAGTCGTGATATTTTCGTTAGTTAGCCTTATAAGGCTAACTAAAGAAGGCTGGGGGCCCTGATCTTCAGGTGATCCGTGTATTTTGTAAGTTAGGTTACGTTAGATTTATTGAGGACCCAGTATGGATTTCGGCAATATAAACCGCCTAAATATCTAAATACCTAAGTAGGCCTTTCCAAGTTGTGACTTGGAACGTGGGCAACGTCGTAGCCAATGTCGTAACACGTAACACCGCTTCCCGTTGATCAGCGAAGTTAAGCGACATTGGGTCAGATAGTAGTTGGATGGGAGACCGTCCGCTGCGTCCAGACTATGTAGCGACCCGTGGTTCGAATTCCACGTAAAGCCGTAGGTCCCCTCCGTCATATGACCTTAGATGTTGCGAAGGAGGTTAAACAAAACCAATAATTAATTATTATTATTACTTGGAACGTATATCCACACCACGTTTAACTCTGTTTGCAGTAAGGTTCACTTTTCAGTGTATTTAGTGGCAAATTAGCCTTTTCCTACAACTACAGGGTGTCCCGTAAGTCTGGAACCATAGGCCAAAATAAGTAATTCATGTTTTTCCGTTTATGCAAGTGCCCATGATGTCTTTGAGTAAGGAAGAACTCATCCAGGTAATTCTGCTCGTAGGAAATCGGAGTCAGAGGGAGGTCGCTGAGGAATTTAACAGATTGCATCCGGACCGCGCGCCGATAACACACAGCTGTGTCTGCAAACTTGTAACAAAGTTCAGGGAAACGGGATCCATAGGAGATAAACCACGCAGTGGACCTCCGAGGACATCCACCGACGATGACGCAACGCTACCATCCTCGCTCATTTCACAAACAGTCCCCAAAAGTCTCTTCGGCGTTTTTATTGCCGTTTTTATCATTTTGCCCTATGGTTCCAGACTTACGGGACACCCTGTAGTGTTCTATACGCTACACCAACTAGTCCCATGTTTAACTATTATCTATAGATTTATTTACAATTTCTATGTACCAAAACCACTTATTCATGGCATAAAAGGCTATTTGAAATTCATTATTTTATTTTTTTAAATAAAACAAAAATTTGTTCAATATTATTAACTTTTACCTAAGTCATATTTCAATACAAAGTAATAATTTACTATGTGTAACTATGAATTGCCTCAGTTTTAGGATAAAGCCCATCGGAGATGAAGAAAAATTACAGTGGAAAAATAACGGCCATGAAAAATGCTTATAAAAACGTATGAAAATTTTTCACGCGTTTATATTGATATAAACAAGACTACAGGTGCTAAAATGGAGGTCTGGTGCTAGTGTCTCCGAACAACTGATGCAGTTGAGAAAACGAAAAATTCGCAAACTCGTCAGATGGTAGCTAACGCTCGTGGTTGGAAAGATGTGTTTAATCTTCCTTCAGAGTTTTGTGAATAAATGAATTCGCACAAAGCGTAGGTCTGCTAAACAAACTCTAGGCCCGATGGCCTCCTTCAACAATTAATAGATCCACAGGCCTCAAACAACAATTACAAATTACGGGGCAAGTGTAGTTTACGTCCCCCTGACGCAAAAGGGGACACAAACTACACTAGGTCAAAGTTGGGGAACGTAAACTACACTAGGATCTTTAGGAGACATTTTTTAAATGAATCCATCAAATAAAACGTTAAAACTAACGAAAATATTACGACTTGACCTAACCACTCGTCAATATATTTATATATATATATATATATATGTTACGCCCAAACATCGAAATCGCTCAGTGAGCGAAAAAAACAGCCACAACGCGTTGTGGACGATTTGAAAATTATTGAATGCCCGGTTAGATTAAATGAATGCCCGGTTAGGTCAACTGTACGCCCTTGACGATTGGTTAGGTTAAGTTGTGATATTTTTGTTAAAACTAACGAAAATGAATGAATGAATAACTTTATACCAAACTTGAACACCCTTTTTAAATAAAAAAAAATTACTAAATTCTTTTATATCTTCCACACGTCTTCTGCTGGTGTAAAAATCAGAGCTTTCATCTCGTTCTTTTCATCTGTGAGAACTAATTTGTCGGCTTACGCGTGAGAAAGATGAAGTTTTGAACCAAGCGACCTTAATCACAAATTTTGTCGCAAACTTCCAGACTCATTTTTCTTCGGCTTTATTCATTCGTGCCTAAACTTTGGGTGCATGAGAAGTACGATCAAACTGGGGGAGGGGGGGGGGGGGTCGCCTGCGTGGGTTGACTATAGCGTGCAGAGTTTTAATCCTCCATCAACATTTTTAGTTCTACTACATTCATGGTTCTGTTTACCACTGCTGTAATAAAGAGGATGGTACTTGTAGGTTATCTCCCCCCCACCAATTTTGACAGAATATTTTTGTTAAAACTAACGAAAATATCACGACTTAACCTAACCAATTATCAAGGGCGTACAGTTGATCTATTATTAATTATAACATTGTTTGTTTCTGGAATAGTATTTACTATTTACTAATAGATCAACTATACGCCCTTGATAAGTGGTTAGGTTAAGTCGTGATATTTTCGTTAGTTTTAACGAAAATATTCTGTCAAAATTGGTGTGGGGGAGATAACCTACAAGTACCAAGAGGATGAACTCTCTATATCTGGTTCAATAAATTCGACAAAGATAGTGGGTGGGAATTTCGTGTAGTTTAGGAGATATTTTTCAATGCTTCGATTACGTTTTACGGGGAAACGGAGCAGTTTCATAGATTTAAGTTCCCGAATTAAAATTACATTTAATCCTTTGCAGCGAACCGTCCGCTATTTAGATATTATTCTAGGTAACGCCAAACTATTTATCCAATTTTAGGGAGAACTGCTCCCTATGCACCAAAGGGTTAAAACTTGAAAACAGGAAAGAAACATTTAGTGCAGTGGTTCTCAAACTGGGGTACGGCGTACCCCCAGGGGTACGCGAGGAGATCTTAAGGGGTACGCGAAGGGGTTCTGAAAATATAACTCTCTTAATTTTATATACGATTAACAAACGGCCACAAGTCACACGGTCGTAAAGAAAGTAAAAATCCCGTGAAAGAATTCAAGGGGTACAGAAGAAGAAAAAGTTTGAGAATCGCTGATTTAGTGATTATTGAGTAAATGAATGCAAAAACAGCGTAGATTGTCCTTGAATGTCATATTTAACATCGTGGAATGAAAAAGAACGATCATTTTCTCCTCATGTAAACTTCCATGTCTGAATATCTGTTTACAATTTGAATAATTAAGAAATAGCTCCCTTCAGATCAGCGAGGTTAACCAACGTTGGGTCTGATCAGTAGTTGGAGGGGTGACCGTCTTCTGCGTTCAGATGACGTAGCAACCCATCGTGGTTCCGGATCCCGTAACGGTGGAGGTTTCTCCGTCACATGACATTTGAAGTTAAGGAGGAAGTTAAACGACCCAAAACATTAGTATTAAGAATAGGTAAACATGATCTCCAGATAAAAAACAAAAACTGCCATCCCTTTTCAAACAGCTTCTCTATAATAATAGAGAAGCTGTTTGAAATGGACTGGTCATCTGCTCAGCCATTGTGTCTCATGGCAAGGTAAGAATACATTAGCCAACGTGTCTCTCTTTAGAGTACAGGAGACCCTCACCGTTCGCGAGGGTTACGTTTTTGGATTTCGCCGCGAACTGCAAATCCGCAATGCGCAAACTTAAAGGCTTATGAGGAAAATAAGGTTAGGTACTTTAAGTCTAAAAATTGTTACCCTTTCCACCATATTTTACCCTTTATATATACAAGTTTGTGCATTGTTTTTGTTGTATATACTTTACTGAAAATGAATGTGTTTTTAAGAACAAGTATAGCTGTAATAAAAATAAAACAACACCCTTTTAATAAACTGTACATACCTGTAATACTGTAATGATGATAAACCTGATGCAAAGATGATGATGATGATGGCGGCGATGTTGATCTACAGATCTACAGAAGCTAAGGCTAACAAAGACCCTAAGATCCACTCTAAGGTTAGCCCGAGAGAAAGGAAAGAGGAGGGGTTAAAAGAGGAGAATAAGGGGTTAAGTAAGTAGCAAAACCTATCATTCGTGGGTGAACATTTCATTCAGAAAAAGAGAAAGAAAGACTCCCCATCATCATCCGCCGGCCACTGCCGACAAGTCGGAAAAATAGTCGAAGAGAATAGGAGAGGGGTGAAAGATGAAAAGAAGTAAAATAAGAATGCTTACAAACCATGCAAACACAATCTTAACTCACTGTCATACCATGCAAACTACAGACATGCAAGTAGAGTTACAGACATGCAAGTAAGGAGAGGATTAAAAAAAAAAAGTAGGTAGAGTATAACAAAAAAGTGGGTTAGTTTACTCTACGAGCTACAGCTACGTTCGTGTTAGTCTAATTTTTTTTATTTTTTTATTTTATTGCTGGCATCACACGCTGGCATGTCACAAGCTGGCATTAATCGTCAACAGACTCATCCTCGACCACCACCCACAGAGCTCCTGTTACTAATTGTTTTTTTTATTTTAAACAACGTTAATATTTTTAAAATGCCTATCTAAACGGTTCTTAAACATATTAACGCTGGTAGAGTTAACGACTGACGGGGGAAGATTATTCCATTTATCAATTACTTTAAACGTAAAGAAGTTTTTAGCGATATTAGTAATGAAACGTCTGCCACGCAACTTAAATCCGTTATTACGAGTATTGCTATTATCGAAAGTGAACAGTTTGTCAAAATTTACGTTATCGATATTATTGACGATTTTGAAAACTTCAGTAAACTCCCTCCTTAATCTCCTAGTTTCGAGTGAATGCAAGTCTAACTCTTTAATCCTATATTCATAAGGCTTGTTGCGCAATGACGGAATTATGATAGTTTCGTGGCACGACGCTGAACCCTTTCTAACCTATCAATATCCTCACGCAAATACGGGCACCAAAACTGAACGGCATATTCTAAATGAGGCCTGACTAGGGACTTGTAATGCGGCAGTATAATATTCTTCGATTTAAATTCGAAATTACGCGCTATGAAACCTAACATCCTATTAGCTTTTGCGCATGACTCCAGGCACTGGTTCCTAACTTTTAAATCCTTAGATACGCGTACGCCTAAATCTACTTCCTCGTCAACGCTCGCTAACTCTCTATCATCCATCGTGTACGTGTAATTATTGTTACGAGAACCTATATGCAAAACTTTACATTTGTCTACATTAAATTGTATCTGCCACTTATCCGTCCACTCCATAATCCTACTTACATCGTCTTGGAGCCTATTTCTATTGTCCTCGTTAACAACCTTACCGCCTATTTTAGTATCGTCCGCGAATTTTGACACGTTACTAGTCAATCCTACATCTATGTCGAATCTAAATTACGAATAGCAGTGGGCCTAACACTGAACCCTGTGGGACACCGCTACCTACATCCAACCACCCCGATTCACTACCATTAACAACGACCCTCTGTCTCCTAGCACGAAGCCATTCCTCTAACCAGTTAGCTACCTGACCGCGTATACCGTGCGCTTTAACCTTCGCAATTAATCTTCTATGCGGAACTGTATCGAACGCCTTCTTAAAATCTAAATAAATAACGTCAGCCGCTCTATTCCTATCGTATTCGATCACTATTTCGTTATAAAATTCTAACAAATTATTTAAACAAGATCTATGGCGTCGAAACTCATACTGACTACTATTAATCAAATCTCTACTTTCTAAGTGATCGATGATACGATCCCTAACTACGGATTCCAAAAGTTTACCGACAATTGACGTTAAGCTAATGGGCCTATAATTGCTAGCTACTGTGCACTGTGCAGTCGCCTTTTTTGAAACTAGGCGTGACGTTAGCTAATTTGAAGTCTTCAGGAATAATCCCCGTTTCGAGTGACTGATTAAAAATCTTCGTTAAGGGGCCTACGATAACGTCTTTCAAATCTTTCAAATGTCTGGGATAAAAAGCGTCAGGGCCTGGAGCCTTGCTAACTTTTAGCCTATCGATATAATGCGCAATCTCACCCTCGTAAACAGTTATTTCATCCAAAATAGTCTCGCTACTAAATGGAACGATATCGTCCACGTCGGGGACATTATTTACGTCTTCTACGGTAAAAACTGTCGCAAAAAAGTTATTGAAAATATCCGCCATCGCCTGAGCGTCAGAAGCCAAAGCGCCGTTAACATCCACTAGAGGGCCTATGTTATCCTTTACCGGCTTACGATTATTTACGTATTCAAAAAACTTTTTTGGATTATGTTTACTATCCGCAGCTATAAGTATCTCTAAATTACGCTTAGCATTCCTAACTGATCTTTTAACCTGACGTCTAAGCTCGATATATCTATTAAAATTAGCTGCCATGCCATTGCGCTTATTAAGTCTATACGCTCTGTTACGCTCGTTTATGAACTCGCCTATTTCCCTGGTCCACCACTTGGGCCTACCATGATTTCTAGCGCGCATGGGCCTACGAGGAATAAACTCCCTTTCAATATTCATAAAACTTTCTTTAAACGCCTCCCAATGCAAATTTGTGTCATTACCCATAAATAAGTTATCCCAGTCCACTACTCTCATCCTATTCGCAAAACTATCAAAATTGGCCCTACGAAAATCAGGGACTTCTATTACGTTACTATCCTTAGTGTTTTCTATCAATAACTTAAACCTAAGAATTTGATGATCGCTACATCCTAAACTCTCGCCTACTTCTAAACCTTCGACTATATTTTCGCCGTTCGTCATCACCACGTCTAAAATATTGTCACCGCGCGTTGGTTCGGTAACCATCTGTCGTAAAAAATTATTCCATGATCTCAATCTCAAACCCTCCTCATTACCAGTAAAAGTCTTGTAATTAACATTAGGGCAGTTAAAGTCTGACAATTATACTATTCCGATTGTCAATAAAGTTACCAAGAAATGAGTAAAATCTAGTATCGGTATCGAGGGGTTGAACGGGAGGTCTATAAACAACAACAAAATTAAAACTAATACTACGCGCCCTAACTTCAACGCATATCGCATTAATTGCTGCCGGAAAATCTATCTTAACCTCGATAGTCCTAAGGGAATTACGAATGTACAGCAAAACGCCGCCACCAATCCTATGTAACCTATCATTAGTAAAGAGTTTAAAACCCGATATATCAAGTGTCCCCAACAAGTCCCGAGTCCCGGTATTTAACCACGTTTCAGTGATCGCACCTATATCGTAGTTACCTGAATAAATTATCGCCTTAAAGATGAGTTCATGGTGATGAGATGATGATGTTGAAAGGTTTTGAGGGGGTTATTGTGTTCATGATCCCGGTTGAGGATCATAAGAGTCATCAGGAGATGACGGAGTTGTAGTGGTGGTGGGCTGACGCTACGTGGGAGATAAAATGGCACCTGTATTCTTCTCGGGAACTACTTTGTTCACTGCGACCCGCGAATAGTCGAGTTCCTGGGCCGCAATCTGCAAGGGGTTGCCACAATAAATTGACCGCGAATAAGCAAATCCTCGAACAAAAAAACCACGAACGGCAAGGGTCTACTGTTTTCATTATTAAACACAAGTTATTTACTGCGGGGAGTTTTAGAAGGCCCCTTAATACATGTTAAAACCAAGAATGGAAGAGGAATACCTCCAAGTATAAATATTCAGGCAAATATAAAGTGTCTGATTCAGAGAAAAATATTTATAAATTAGGACGTCAATTCGAAAATGTCGAAAACCAAAAATTAATTCCAAATTATGTCATTTCTTCAACAACCAACGTCTTTTGTATCGCTAAAAACTGACTGTGTACAAACCTGGAATTATATATAAGTCAGAACAAAATGTTCCAGTTGCAGACAAGATTGGCGAGTGCATAGTGATGGGGGGATACTAATTTAATAAATCTCCAGTCATAGGTCAAACATGAGTGCGAGGCTTCATCTCGACACGAACAATTTTTTAAAAGTCAGTTTTGAGTGAAGCCACACACTGCCCAACGATCCTGCCACTGTTGAAAACATTTTTCGGTTAATATTAGTCTTTTAACCCGCTCACGCGCGGTTAAAACAGTACAATATATTGAATTGCCATTCAAAACTGACTAAGAAAATATATATCTTATGTTGTGCAAATTTGTTCAAATGTACTTTTTTTAATAAAATATATTTCTTGTTTTGGCTATAATGTACTTTTTTTCATAAAATATTTTTCCTGATAGGGCTATTTTTTCGCTACTCTGCGACTTAATTAGTTGGTTGGGTTTTGTTCTGGCTATTTTTTTTTCCTAATTGGATTCAGTTTAGTGGTGCTTGTGATAGAATTATGACGTGCCATTCGTGTGATTTTGACTTTGAGAACTTGATTCGTGATGTGCCCTAGATGAAGACAAAGGAGTGGATGTTTTTAGCAATTACGGCATTATTCTCTCATCCTTAACTTGCCCGAAATGTGACAGTGAGTGCCTAATACGAAAAGATCAGAAGATATTTCGGTGAAATAACCAATATTAACCTGTTAGGTTAATTGAATGCCCGGTTAGGTCAACTGTACACCCTTGATGATTGGTTAGTCGCGATATTTTCATTAGTTTAAATGAAAATAATGAGAAGAAACTTTTCTGGTTAATTTTGAGGTGTTTTGTACGAAACTGCCATCCGTTTCCTGTGCAAATGCGTAGTTTTCGAGATGACGATATCTCGAAAACTACGCATTTGCACAGGAAACGGGCGTTTTTGCCCAAAATTTGCTGGACAAGTTGCGACGAGTGAGATGGCGCGTTATCGTGATGAAGCATCCAGTCTCCGGACTCCCACTTCTGCGGCCGTTTCCTTCGAACTGCTTCACGTCGACGTCTCAACACTTCAATGCAAAATTCCTTGTTCATTGTTTGTCCCTATGGAGCATATTCATGGTGCACAACACGTTCAACTTTCAACACCTTCCGGCATCGTAAGAAATCACCGTCAAACAACACACTTTAACTTTATCGGCTCAACACAATGGACTGACGCTACACAGTGAAGTGCAACCCTATCGGTCAACTTGTCTCAACATGCAGACATGTTTAGCACAGTCACAACTCCAAGCGTAACCTTGTTCTAAAAATAAACACCCTGTCCAGATACTTTTTGAACAGCCCTCGTATATATATATATATATATATATATATATATATATATATATATCAGGGTGTTTCATAACATGTGGGACGCACTTTCAGGATGGATTCAGGACCTGAAAAAATGAAAAAGTTTATATAAACATATGCCCAAAATCGCTTTGTTTCCGAGTTACAGCCCGTTTTGTGTTCCAGCAATTCTTTCCGCAAACTGTTTACAAACACTGCTTGCCGACAATGTTTGTGAGTGTGTACGAGACTTATTTCATGTATGGCCTTGCCGATTGTAATGTTTCGTACACTCTATAACATGTTTCAATATCGTTGAGTGTGGAGCCATCAGTCAGTCAGCGGTGCATCGCGGTGTTTCACTGTTCGTATTCGTAACTTCTTACCGTGAATAAGTGCAGTCCAGTGAAAAAAAAAAAACCTTAAAAGTTTTTGTGCTATTCAGTGATATGTAGTGTGCATTGGAAGTGACAGAACACGCCAAAGTGTCACATTCCTTGAGAACGAAACACCGGATTTTATCGAACCCAATATGTGGCCAGCTAGTAGCCCCGATCTTTCACCACTAAATTATGGTGTTTGGGAAGCTCTGAAATCCAAAGTTTACATCCCTGGTACCAATATAAGAGACATAGATGAACTACGCAAAAGAATTCTGCTCGGCTGGGAGGAGGTGTCTCAACGATATGTAAACAGGTGTATTGGTCAGTGGCGTCCAGGTTTGGAGGCCTGCGTTGAGCAGGAAGGGGGACACATTGAGCAACTTCTCAATTAAAAAGAACAACATGCTAAGGTAAGCATCTATGAAGTTTTTGAGCTCTAGTCCCCTAACCTTTTTTTGGTAATTATGTATATAGACACGTTCAGTCATTTTACACACCAAAATACATTTTTCTAGTAGTATTTGATGTGATTTGTTCAAATCTGACCTCCATTTCCCTCGGAAATGAGATCCAACAAAGTTATAGTACTTTGAAGTTTGGCTCATTTTCAAGGGAAATGGAGGTCAAAATCTAAGCAAAACACATCAAATATTACTAGAAAAATGTATTTTGGTATTAATTAGAACGTGACGATACTCATATTACCAAATTATGCTAGTTAAAAATTTAAAAAACAGGATAAAGTAGTTTGGCCGCAAAAAAACAAACATATAAAACCCTATACCGATCAATTTGTGATGCGTGATCTTTACGCCCCCGTACCCCCGAGACCTAAATTATACATGATTCTATTACGAGCACTCGTTTCCGCACAATTCGCACTTACGAGTCGATGGTAAAATATTGTGTTTTGTAAATATTTCTATTGCTCGGAAGTCATTAGAATGCACTTCGTATATTAAATCCTCAAAATAATATTCGCACCCTTCACATGTCATCGCGACCAACATCTATGAAAAAGTAACATAAGCGGAAGTAGTAACCTAAAAAGCCTAGCTCATATATCATGTTTTCATGACGTCACCAGGCAAATATTGGAAGGGCGGGAAATTTTTTTTGCAAAAATGTCATAATGTTCAAATCTACATAATTTGGTAAGGACGCATCTGCGAACATAGTGAGTAGTGACTTACATCAAAATGATGAGAAAAATTATGCTTTAATATTTTATAATTATATTTGCTTTTGATATTCTGAACGTGACGATACTCATATTATCCCTTTTTTTAATATGACAGTTTACCTCTAAGGGGTCACTTTTTTTTACCCACCCTGTATATATATAATAAGTTGTAACTCGTTATAATGTAGAAGACTTCCTCACACATCGTTATGAGCTCTGAATAGTTTTCAATTGAAAAAAGTGGAGAAAAGAGAATAAATGCTCACTTAGAAGGTGTCGTGTAGACATTAACTTCTCATAATAATATTGTAATGATAATATTTTGTGCTCGAGCAGGCTTTCGAATCTATATGTTGTATATGATACCTCGTAACCTCGTAACAGTTCTGTGCGTTGGTCTCTCTTCATACGAAAGTCAAGCTGGTGGCCACACCTCTAGACCTGGCTTGGTGGAGGAGTGAGTTGCTCTCTTGCGATCTCCATCAGACATAGCCAGGTACACCCGGCTCATCTGGTACCGTCCCGAGCGAGGCATCCAGTCTGCTTTTGAAGATTTCAATTTTGACCCCTGTGACGTTCCTGAGTGTTTTTCAACACTGGTTAAAAAGAGTTGGACCCCTGACAACCAAGCTATTTTCCGTCAGTGTTGAGGGTGTTCCTTGTCGGGTTTTACGATCATTTTCCATATGTAAATTATGGTGTATCTCTCTCTTCTTCTTTCCAGTGAATACAGATTTAATTTACATATTCTTTTCCAGTAGTTGAGTTCTTTGCGGCCATCAATCTTGGATGTAAAATTTCTTTGAATTTCTTCTAGTTTGTTAATTTCTTCCTTTTTATATAGGGATAGCAAGAGAGCAGTGTTCAAGTTTTGATATGATCAGTGTTTTCAGCAGGGGAATCATTAATTTTTTGGCCTTTCTTTTGGAGATTCTCAGTACCTGTTCCGCGAGTCTTTATGCTTTGTTTATCGCTATCTGATTTTATGTCTCAAATTTCGCATCGTCAGTCATTATTACCCCTAATTCTTTTGCTTTCTTGGTTCTCTGAATTTCCTGTCTATATGGGACATAATATGCAGTCTGTTTTAGCTCCACATTTCTACCATGTCTGAAGAGATGAAATTTTTCGGTGTTAATTTTCAAGTTATCTTCTGACCATCTGTGTATTCTGTTCGTGTCCCTCTGTAGGGACTCCACCTCTTCTGCATCTCTGATTTTTATGCTGATTTTTTTATCGTCTGCAAGGGATGTTACTATACTATTGTTGGTTACGTCATTATCTATGCCTGTTGGCATGATAATGAATAGGAGTGGAGACACTGTTGTTCCGTGTGGTACTGAGCTGCGTACTTCTGATTCTGATGATGATATACCTCGAATTTTTACGACCTGCTGACGTTCTCTGAGGAAATTGCCGACCCATTTTCTCACTTTGCCTGTTATTCCAATACTTTTCATCTTGTGTGCTTTATACCACGATCACATTTGTCGAACGCTTTAGCAAAATCTGTGTATATGACATCTTAGTATTCATTGCCTTCAGGTGTGTCTAGGATATTGTTATAGTGCTGTATTAGTTATGATAGGCATGATCTTTCTGATCAGAATCCCTGTATTGAATACACCAATTATTGTATTTAATATTTGTTGGTTGATAAACTTTATTCTGTTTAGGCTGTGTTTTATTATATCCAAATATCTATCAGGAATTATTCCTCCGGCCGTAGATTTTGGATCAAACTCTCACCTTTCGTCAATTACACTTATAACCTCTAACCAATATTTTCGTAAAGCATAATAATGCTTAAATATTCTGACGAAGGGAAAAAACGACGGGATTTAATTTAAATATATAAGTCTATTAAAGAATTAACTACCTAACTAACTAAATAACTAACTAACTACGTATACCAACCAGAGTACTAGAGTTAATGTCAGTATTCAATGACGAAGATAAATCGCAAACTAATATTAGATGTTTAACACTGCTTCCAATCAAGCAGAACTTAAAAGTGCTGACTCTGACTCGTCTCGAGAAGACAAAGCGTAAATGAAAAAGTTATAGAAGTGATTCGCACTAAATATTAGGTATAAGACATTCAATCATACCGGACCTCAATCTGCTCTCCAGCTTCTTTGTCTCCTCCTTTTATAGACTCGAATCCTTAAGGGGATGGTACTTCAAAGAGGGGGGGGGGGGAATATTTAATGCGTAAAAAGATTCTTAAGAAAATGCACATTAGTTTATTATACTTTTTTGGATTTTTCATACTGGAATGTCATTATATATATATATGTTCAAAGATTAAGATTTATAAAAATATTAGCGCATTTGTAAAGTAGGAACAAAATTAATTATAAATGATCTTAAGGCTCTGTATATCGAGTATTGATTACCTCATACATTAAACGGGTATTATTTCTAAAAGGAATTGAACATATTATACACAGCAATGAGGATGTAACTATTTCCACCATTATTAAGACAGTGTTACCGGTGCCCACTATACCCTATATTCATGGTAGCAGTGGGTCTGCGTACTGCATTACCTCACATGGTTTCTAAACCTTGCAACTTTCAAATTTTTTTTTTTTTACATTTTATCTTTTAAAATGGTGGTCCCTGAAGTTCATTGTATGACGTCACATCTATATGTATTTTTATTTTATTTTTATTTATTTATTTATTTATTCAGGTTAGCTTACTATAATCTATATCAGGAGTGGGCAACGTTTTTCTATTCGGTGCCACTTATCAGTATTCAAACTTTAAGACTCTCTGCGCGCGCCACCATTGTTTTTTTCAACTGTAGGTTACAATATTATAATTTTATAATGTGTGTAGTATGATTATTTTATAGTTTAACTTTATAATAATAGTAAATACGATACATTAACATTGTAATAAAGTAATAGTCGTAAATTATACACTGATGCAGTTTTTCACTTTTAATCATTATAAAAACATTTTAAACATCAAAAGTTATAAAAATGACATTACGAAAAGTGATTTTTATATCAAAGTCCGCCTGAATGTGATGAGGGATAAATACAAAGGAGATGAATTTTCTTTCATTTTTGTAATAAATATACTTTCTGTATTATTTTTTTTAATTAGGGTGCCACACAAATCACTTCGCGTGGCACTTCCATCCCCATTGGCAATCCACATTGCCCCACACCCCTTACCAACTCTCCTGTTACCCCACTTCCTTATTACCCCACTCCCCTATTACCCAACTCCCCATTCCCCTTATCCACTCCCCTACATCCCCATTCCTCTTAACCCCCACCTCCTTCAGGATAAATGCTCGAATACTACTAGTCGATTTGAATAAAACAACAGAAGCAATATAGGTATATAACACTGGGGAACAAATTTCAACTTTTTGTCTACTGAATTAGATTTGACAGTTAGTTCTAGGTAATTTGGGTGCGCTGAGCACGAATCTTTACTCGGTTTTGCTCTATCAGGTCCTGATTTTGCTCAACACCCCTCCTCTTTCGTCGTATTCATAAAAAGGTTTTTTCTCAATACTCGCTGTCTTTTTGCAGTTACACATTATGCAACTAGGTTTTTATCTAGGTATTTGTACCTATTGTTATGGTATTGTTGTATTATGTATATTTTTATATGTAACGCCCTAAAAATATTTTTAATTTTGTCATTTTTAACCCATTTTAATATTAGTAAATTAAGCTAAAAATATCATAGAATTCTAAAATTTTCTCGAGCGTTCCTGTTCTCTGTAGAGTATTCTAGAGGGACAACTAAAATATATAAAAGCGACTCGTTTCCAGAGTTAATCAGTCAATTCAATCAGTCAGTCAGTCAGTCAGTCAGTTGAGTTAGTTAATTAAGTTTGGGCATTAACATAATTTTGAATTGGCATATGATTTAATGAGTAATTTTGTCATCGTGATTTAATATAGTTGATTTAATTAGACGTAATTTATATTGTACCTACTCATCCGTGTTTCTAGTTTAATTTCATAGATTGTAAGTACCTATTTCATAATAAGTACCTATTTAAACTAATTTTTGTGTTTATATTTCAGATTTTCTTAAATTTATATGAATTAAGGGCTTTAAATACCTTTACAAATTGGCAGAACAATCAAGCAATATGCCATCAAGCACTAGAAAGTTCAAATGCAAAAAACCCTGATTCCTTCTGTTATATATGTGGAAATTTTACACTTCCACATCAACGAGCAAATATAACTGACTTCGTAAAAAGAGCTTACTTAGCTTATTTTGGCATAAAACTGGGGGACCAAGATAAATCGTGGGCTCCACATAAAGCCTGCACTATATGCATTGAAAGACTACGACATTGGACGAAGGGTTCGGATTCAAAAATACCTTTTGGAGTTCCGATGGTAAGTTTATGATTTCATAAAACTACGTAATTTAATCACTAGTATACTGTAACTTACCTAAATGTAATTGTAACTTAGGTACATAAACAAAAATTTACAGAAATGTTTATAAGAATCTCAAATATTGCATAAGGTTGAAACACATAGAAATGTTAAATGTTTGGGTGATAACTTTTGATAAAATTCATAAAAACAAGTCTCTCGTCGCTTTTGTTAACGCTTTACAATTTTTTTTCCATATCAGGTGTGGCGAGAGCCTACTAACCACGAGACCGCTTGCTACCTTTGCTTTGTCAAGACTTCGGGCTTCACTAAGAAAATAAACATTGTATCGAGTACCCAAATTTCGACACCGCGATACGACCTGTGCTACATTCAAATGAGATCCCCATTCCAAAATTTAAGGGTCTGCCAACTCAAGAATTAGTTGAAGATGTTCCTGAAAATATTGTTATGCACTTTGAGGAGTCAGACACCGATTTTGACCCCAGCGTATTTGAAAGTCAAAACGATCCGCAAAAGTTTAACCAGGCCGAGTTGAATGATCTTGTAAGGGATCTAAATTTGCCAAAAAAGGCTGCGGAAATTTTAGCTTCAAGACTTAAAGAGAAAAACTTGCTTACTTCAAACACATACATTTCATTTTACAGAAAAGAGAAGAAGAACTTGTTAAATATTTTAGAACAGAGGATAGTTTAGTATATTGCTGCGACATAGTTGGTTTGTTAAAGAAGATGGGGGTTGAGTCTTACGATGCAAATGATTGGCGCTTGTTTTTAGACAGTTCGAAAAGAAGTCTTAAGTGTGTGTTGTTGCATAATGGCAATCTATACGGCTCGATACCGATTGGGCACTCAACAAAATTAAAAGAAAAGTATGAACATATAGAAAAGGTTTTAAATCTTATCAAATATAGGGAGCACGAGTGGATCATATGTGTTGACTTAAAAATGGTTAATTTTCTGCTAGGACAACAAGGAGGGTATACTAAATATCCCTGCTTCCTTTGCTTATGGGACAGCAGAGCCAAGGAAGAACATTATTTCAAACAAATCTGGCCAGCACGAACATCACTTACTGTCGGAGAAAAAAACGTAATTAATCCACCTTTAGTGAGCAGAGATAAAATCATATTTCCTCCTCTGCATATAAAACTAGGCCTCATTAAACAATATGTAAAAGCTTTAGATACGAACGGCGAGTGTTTCAAATACATAACTTCAAAATTTCCAAGTTTAAGTTATGAAAAAATCAAGGCGGGAATTTTCGACGGTCCACAAATAAGAACAATGATTAAAGACAGCAATTTTCCTAATGTCATGAATGAACGCGAAAAAAATGGCTGGTTCTCATTCGTGGACTTGATAGAAAACTTTTTAGGCAATTATAGGGCAGATAACTACGAAGAAATCGTAAAAAAAACTTTTAAGGGACTACAAAGAGTTAGGTTGCAATATGAGCATAAAAATGCATTTTTTGAATAGCCATCTTGACCAATTTCCAAGTAATTTAGGTGATGTAAGTGACGAACAAGGGAGAGATTCCACCAAGATATCAAAATTATGAAGGAACGGTACCAAGGCCGCTGGGATTCCCACATGATGGCTGATTACTGCTGGTGCTTGAAAAGAGACCTGCCATCAACAAGCAAATACGCTAGAAAGTCTTACAAAAGAAAATTTTTGCCACAGTGAAAGCTTCATATCTGTTTGTTTTTTTATTTTAAGTCATTTCTATCGTTATAATGTAATTTTACTGTAGTTTGAACTGCTTGTATTCATGAAACTTGAAAAAAAAATTTAACACATGACTTAATTTTTTAGTCCTAATTTGAAAAATCTGGAAAATGGCACATAGGCTGTCGACAAGAATCAGGACCTGATAGAGCCAAACCGAGTTGAAATTCGTATTCAGCGCACCAAAATTACCTAGAATCAAGTGTCAGATATCATTCAGTAAAATACGTGTTGCCCAGTGTAATAGGTAACTTTTTCTATATTTCACAAAAGCTGGACCTGAGAAGTAATAATAATAATAATAATAATAAAAATAATAATAATTCCCAAACATATTCATTTCGACTACTATCGATTTGAATTTAACTGCTCGAAGTGGTCATAAGGAGGAATTTATTTCGAAACTGTAATCGAATTCTTGATTTCGATTTCACTTTCAAAACAGAAATGGAAAGGAGAAAGCAAAGTCTCTGATCAAATAAATTAGATTTCACTCTGTACCTCGTCAATAGTGGAAAAGAGGTCACATTAAAGGGGAAAATATAATCGTTTATATATATATATATATATATATTATATATATATGATGTAAATCCACAAGGAAAAGGAAAAAATATTCCAAGGACTTTCGTGTATTCAAAAGTACACCTCGTCAGGGAATGAATACACGAAAGGCCTTGGAATCATTTTTCCTTTTCGTTGTGGGTTTACATCATTCATTCATTTCACGCGTTTAATTGTGAAATTCATCCCATATATATATATATATATATATATATATATATATATATATAGAGCCGGATTTAGATTTGTGGGGGCCCTGTGCGAGGTCAAGCTGTGGTGGCCCTGTACGAGGTCAAGCTGTGGGGGCCCTGTGCGGGGTCAAACTGTGGAAGCCTGTTTGTTGTTTTCTTTTATTTACTAAAACACAAACATCTCAAAAAACAATTTTATTGAAAAAAAATAAATTTATTTACTGAAAGACTTTGCGTGCTTTTCAGCAAGCAAACTCACTGATAATGTTAGTAAACTCATTAACAAAATTTTATCGACTGACATTACAGTTCATTTTTAATAGTTTAACCAGCGTTATTTACTAGAACACAGACATCTCAAAAAACAATTTTATTAAAAAAAAGAAATTTATTTACAGAAAGACTTTGCGTGCTTTTCGGCAAACAAAGTCACTGATAATGTTAGTAAACTCAATACTCAATCATGAAGCAGAGGTACATACGCAACATGATTTTGACGTTCGGAAATGTAACCTTCAGGTTCTTGGTGATGATTTAGCCATGAATTCACCCATTTTGATATTTTTCTTTACTATTTAACGCTACAGATAAACCAATTACCATATATTTATCCACGCAACGGGACATGTTAACATGTTAACGCAGCAGCAATTAAATTGTTTTATATAACCACGAAAATGTCGGGGTAGGGTGGCCAGACGTCCAGCTTTAGACGGACAGTCCGCCTTTTGAGCACTCTGTCCTTAGGGTGGCCATTTCCAAATTTCCGAAAAGGAGGACACTGCGTATGTGGCCGTACGTTAACATATATACATAATATATATATGTTAACGTACGGCCACATACGCAGCGTCCTCCTTTTTAAATGGCCACCCTAGTGGGGGACCTGAGGTTTTTTATAAACAAATCTCAGTTTTCTGCTCAAAACGGCTCTTTCTAATTTTAAAATTGATTATTCAAGGGAGGAAGACGTTGACTTCTATTTTGCGGCAACAGTTGATGATATTTATGTTACTTTATTGATTAATGAAAATGATTAGGCTCTTCAAGTTATAAAAAAAATTTCTTTCGTAATAATTGATAAATACGAAACACAACACGTATATGCAAACAGGATGATGATGCTTAGACTACTCAAGTTGATGAAGTTTCCTCTTTCTCATATACCGAGTATTGTATCGACGTAATATTGTAAATATATTTCAAGTTTCTGCATAAACAAATACTATAGTTTTTCTTTTTCATGATGTTAGCCCGACGTGGGCAACTATGTAGCTGGTGAGAGAAGCTACATTTTGGGGACTCTTTGCGAGTGACCCGTTGCCCCACATCGGGCTAACATCATGAAAAAAAACCGCTAGAGTATTTGTCATTTACCATTACTTATTCAAACTATAGTGGATTTAATTTTCCTGGAAGAGTTCCTTGTTCCCGGTCTGTGTGTAACATAAAAGATCTCAGGGGACCATTCTGAGTTCAATCACACACACACACACACACACACACACACAACACACACACACACACACACACACATATATATATATATATATATATATATATATACAGTGCCGGATTTTGGGGTGTACGGAGTGTGCTGCCGCACTGAACAGTTAGCTAGAACAACGTGAAAAAAGTGTTAACAGCTGACGAGGAAGCTTCTAACAATGGCTGTATCCTCCAGCGCGGGACACGTCAACGCGAAGAAGAGGCGACGTCAAACCGAAACATCAACGCGCTGGTGGCTAAACTTCCTCAAATCTCCGTGCAGCGGGCTGTCTACGGTTGGCCAGACTGGCAGTCGACGGCCTGTTGCGTGGCACGGTCAGAGTGCCGATCGGCTCCCGGGGCCGGACCTATTCTCAGCGTGCTATTTTTTCATTTACGGGGAGCAATTGCGTGCTTCCCGGACTACTATTACTCTCCGACGACATTAAGACTAATCTGGGCCCCACTACAACTTACACATGTCACCATACACAAAGACATAGACACAATAGCACCATAAGACACATACAGAAGTATAATATTAACATATTACAGTACAACGTAGATGGCCTCACAAACAAAATCATGCAGCTTAGGGAATTTGTACACGAACAAAACATTCACATAGCACTTATACAAGAAACAAAACTAAAACGCGCACACAAAACACCCACCATCCCTGACTTCACGGCGATCCGTCAAGATCGTACTGGGAGTCACGGGGGTGGGCTCGCATTAGCTACACTGATGCCACCCAAAACATTACAAACACAATCCAAGCAGATAACACGATTGAAATACAGGCAGTTAACATTAAAACACGTGCAAAACACAACACCACACTCATCATCATTTACATCCCACCAGATAGTTCACCTCAGGTGCCAGCCAATTACAATCCACAGTTACACAATCTGGCCTCTCTCACTAATATCATCTTAGGAGGAGACTTCAACGCTAAAGACACCAGTTGGTACCTGCTCAACCAAAGCAACACCAGAGGCGCCAACATAGCCACACAACTAAACAGCCTCTTCATTCTTAACAATACAGAAGAACATACACACATACCACATCAAGCAGGATACTCAAACTCCTCCCCAGACATAAAGTTCTGTTCCCCCTCACTAGCACCTGCCCATCATCATTACAACACGTTTTACACCCTGCCCCAACAGCCTAGGCACACTTACAGAAATTACAAGAAAGCTGATTGGGAACAGTTCAAAATACAGACTGAGGAACAATTCACCACATTAAACAGCACGCCCATCATAAACATCAATACAATACTCAAGACATTTAATCAGATCATCAATAATGCAAACAAATACATACCCAAGGGCACCATTAGGAAATACAACCCAAATTACGCTAGAGAAATAGCCCACCTCATAAAGCAACGTAACAACCTCAAACATAACACACAAACACCACACAGAGAAGCCATACAACAGCAGATACGACAACTCAACACAGAAATAAACAACAAACTCAAAGAAAAACAAACAGAAACATTTAGGGAATTCATAACAACACTAAACCACTCCACAGATACATCCAGGCTATACAAGACTATAAACAGCATTACCCACTCTAACAGCGGCATTCACACCTCACATGCGGCTATCTGTCGCAGCCAAAATAATATCCCAACATATACAGAAGCTAACATTCTAGTTAATCACAACGCAAAGATAAGTCACTTAAACAGAACCAACAACCAGAAACACGCAGACAGACAAACAGCCAGACACACGAAAACCTAGATAGCTAGAATAGATAGATTGATAGAATAACCTTTATTAATAATAATAAAATATACATTTTTTCAATTTAGAATGACATGAATAATTGTGAAGCTCGACTATTTATTTTATTTAATTTGGCCCTTAAGCTTTAGGCTTTACTGGGCTCTTATTAAAAATAAGCAGCTAGTTGTTATTAATTAATAATAATAAATAAATAAATAAGTAAATAAGCATTATTAATAGTTAAAACATGCATTACAATATTAAACAATATTAGTGGACATTAATCCTAGATTTTTGTTAGTATGCCATTATTAATTGGGATTTCAACTTGGTTTTAAACAACCTACAGACTCGACACGACCAATACACCCTTCAATACAGACCAGACCACCAACATCATCAAAAACATTAAGAATTCGAAGGCTACTGGACCAGACAACATATCTAACATACACCTTAAACACTTGGACACACAGGGATACTAGCTCTTGCAAATATCAGCACATATTCATACCAACACTGTATTATTCCTGACATATGGAAACAAGGTAAAATTATTTCACTACTCAAACCAAACAAAAATCCAACAGAACCAGCTTCCTATAGACCCATTACTTTACTATGCACACCTTCCAAAGTAACAGAAAGACTAATCTTACAAATCACCAACCCACACATACCACTATCGCCTACTCAACATGGATTCAGACCTCACCACTCAACCACGACATTACTCACTAACCTCACGCAGCACATCATGGATGGCATCAACTCCAGACGACCAGCTCAACGTACACTATTAGCAACAATAGACATTAGTAAAGTATTTAATGGTATCCCACGCTTCCCTCTCATAAACAAAATACCCAACATAAACATGCACAATAACACCAAAAGGTGGCTGAGCAACTATCTTTCAGGAAGATACTCACATGTCACATTTAATGGCAAGTCATCCAAAAACAAGCTTTTTCAGAACGGGGTCCCTCGAGGCTCTGTTCTCTCACCAACACTGTTCAACTTATACATACATGACATTCCAACACCCATAGATAACAAGCTTACCTTATCATCATATGCAGATGACATCACTCTAACATCCACCCACAACAACATCGACACCGCTACAAATAACTTACAAACATACATAAACAGTATACAAGACTGACTCACACACAATTGACTCAAAGTAGCGCACACAAAATTAACCATCACCTTGCTCACAAGCAAGACAAAAGAACACCAGATAACTCCACGGCTTACACTAAACAACACATCATCTTTTGCAAACCACATTCAGAACATTAAAAACAAATGTACGTCGAGACTTAACACGCTTAGGGTACTAAAATGTACAAACTTTGGACACCAGCAGGAAACATCACTCATATACAAAAAATATATTCGCTCAGTTACTGACTATGCTAGTACATGTTGGGCACCCATTATCTCAAACACACACATAATCACCTTACAAACAATACAAAACAACGCACTTCGTATCATTACAGGATGCACTCAAACAACACCAATAGAACACCTGCACACAGAAACAAAAATACTGAAAGTTAAGGAACATTTAGACATGTGGGGAGCACAATTCATGGCAGCAGCGACAACTAACCCACAACATCCTTGTCACCACATGTACAATCATGCACCGACACCTCGCACCATTAAGGTAACATCAGAGAGACATTATAACCAAATACTCCATTCCATACCCCACAGATATCACACAGTACAGAAAACACACACACACACACACACACGCACACCTAATCCACAAAGCACTGACACGACTCGGTCCGAATGCGGTCCTAGGTGCGAAGCCGCCACCCATTAACAGGTTAGAGATCAGCCTGAGCAGATCGGATCGAGTTAACTTAGCACGATTCCGATGTGGACATCACCCCAACTTACAGACATATAAACACAGACTAGATAACTCCACAGACGATACCCGCCACCTGTGCCAGGACACACTACAAACAATTGAACACATTATGACAGACTGTACCACTCTAGCACAACAACAAACACAACACAACATCACTAGTGCGCTGAACCTCTGGTCCACTCCGGAGAGGGCGATCGGTTACCTGCGTGCCGCCGGCTTGATCGATCAGGGTGGGCTGATCGACTAAACAACAACAACCATTACTTATTCGAACTAAACTATAGTGCATTTAATTTTCCCAGAAGAGTTCCTTGTTTCACGCACAGTCTGTGTGTAACATATATATATATATGAAAATTATTTCACGAAAGTAACACGTGAAAAATATTTATGATGAATAAAACCACGAAGGAAAGGAAACACAGAATGGTGCTCAAGCGCTTTCGTCTAATGACATCCTCAGGAACACTGAAGTACATAAAGGGTTACAGCCTATATATAGGTTACAGAAAAAAAAAAAATATATATATATATACAATAAACGGAGAGATAAAAAAAATTAAAAAAATTATTAAACATTAAAGGATTGTGGGAGGAGCATACAAATTTGTAAGGAAAAACTACCCATTTTTTAGCACAAGATTAGCACAAGATCAAATTAATTGTTTCCAACCAATGTTATAGAAAAAACAATTAATTAATTTGCTCTTGTGCTAATCTTGTGCTAAAAAATCGGTAGTTTTTCCTTACAAATTTGTATGCTCCTCCCACAATCCTTTAATGTTTAATAATTTTTTAATTTTTTTTTATCTCTCCGTTTATTGTATATATATATATATATATATATATTGTTTTTTTTTTTTTTTTTTCTGCAACCTATATATAGGCTGTAACCCTTTATGTACTTCAGTATTCCTGAGGATGTCATTAGACGAAAGCGCTTGAGCACCACTGTGTTTCCTTTCCTTCGTGGTTTTATTCATCATATATATATGTATATATATATATATATACCTTTCAATCTTTCAAATGTTGCGTGCGATGATTCCTCATTTCATAAAGGTCAAGCTTGTCGCCCCTCCTCTCAAGCTGGCCTGGTAAAGTAGTGAGTTGGTTTCTTGTACTCTCCACCTCACATAGCCAGGTATGCCCGTCTCATCGGGGATTGTTCTGAGCCAGGCGTCTAATCTTCTTTTGAAGATGTCCACTGCAACACCACTCGTGTTCCTTAGTTCTTTGGGCAGCTGATTAAACAGTCTTGGTCCTCTCACAACAAAACATTTTTTTTCAGAGTTAAGGATGTTCCCTGTCTAGCCTTTAATTTGGGAACTCGACACAGTCTTTCTTTCCTATTTTCCACTGTTGTTTGGGGAGTTACAGAGTTCAGCGTAAGATTAGGGACTAGTTCCTCTATTATTTTCCAAGTGTAAATAATGGTGTATCTCTCTCTCCGCCTTTCCAGTGAATATACTGTAGGTTTAATTCGCGTAACCTTTCCCAGTAGTTTAGTTCTTTGCATCCATTGATCTTGGCTGCAGACTGTGCATTTTCCCACTTTTCGACAAAAATTCAAGTCGGTTCAAACTATTCCAGAATCATCACAATAGAGAGTAATGATAATGACAGAAATATAAACGCTTTCTTTGAGATCGATTTTAAATAAGAAGATATTCGATATATGGTAGAGTAAAGATTGGAAAATGCCCCATAACACCTAAACTAATTTTGAATTGAATTGAATTGAATAACCTTTATTATTAATGAAATAAATACAATTCTACAATTTTTGTTTTTACAGTAAATTCAACAAAATAAATAATTGTGAAATTGGACTATTTATTTTATTTGGCCCTTAAGCTTTAGGCTTTACTGGGCTGTTAATTAAAAATAAAAGTTGTTATTATTAATAATATAGACTCATGAATAAGAACTGTTACTTACAGTATGTATTAATCTTACAGTAAGTTATTATTACACTATAAATAAAGTCGTCATTGAAAATATATGGATACTATACAAAGAAATCGATACAGTATTTGACACAACAGATGGACGAGTAATGTACATTTAATCCTACATTTTTATTAGTATTCCAATTATTAATCGAGATTTCAACTTATTTTTAAACAAGTTTACATTCACATTACTTTTTATATCAGCTCATGTAAATCGTTTCAGTTTCAGTCCAATGAAAATTGGTCATTTTTAAAATGAAACCAATCTAAATTGAGGAATAACATGTTTTAATCTATTTCTAGTCTGATCTCAGTGGATTTTTTGATGAGTCACAAAATATTTATTTACCTGTTGTCAGTTAATGATTTTGTTCTTACACTTGTAGCTAAATAAAATGTGTTAGTTTGATTACATCTTTGAGCTTTAGTAGTTTTAGCTCTTTAAATAATGCACTAGAATGATCATGGAAATCGGTATCAGATAACCTTATTGCTTGTTTTTGGATGACAGACTGCTTAAAGTGTTGTTAGCAGAATTTTCCCATACAGTAATTCGAGTAATTATTAAATATTTTATATTTAATACCGTTATATTAATCCCAACATCTGTGCAAAATTTTAAGACCTTCCATTGTGTTTGGTAATTGATGAAAAATTGAAAATTTCGAAGGCATTCGACAGTGCATTTTCAAATTTTTCGACAAAAATTCAATTCGGTTCAAACTTTTCCAGATTCATCACAATGGAGAGTAATGAGAGAAATATAAACGCTTTCTTTCATATCGAATTTAAATAAGGAGATATTCAATATATGGTAGTGTAAAGAATGGAAAATGTCCCATAACTCCTAAACAAATTCGAGTACTTATTAAATATTTCATGAAAAGGTTTATTGGCAAACTATAGTCCATATGACAGATATTATTAATACAATGACAGTTCATATACTAAGGCTAGAAATATATACGGTTGGTTAGAAATAATACAGTAATGTCGGAGTTAAGTGGAGCTACAGACAGGCGTTTTCATATCAAGAATTACATAGTTTAGAGGATAAACGGCAGGATTCATGGATGATGGATAGCTTGGATAATCGGGTTGGTTGATTTTTTAATTATTTGCATCAGACTGTATTCAGCACGTCTTGTTACCTCCTGGAAGCTCGGGACATGGGTAGCAAACATTTGCGAAGCTGAGCATCTCGGGGGTAATTTATGTAAGAGTCTAAAAGACCTGTTGTACAGCAAATTTAGGGTTCTGCCAGAACCGTTTTTATAATTCACCCAGAGTTGCTGTCCGTAAATATTACTGCAGAAAGTACGAAAGAGAGTGCCTTTAGCTGCACTTGTACAGAACCGAAAGTTCCTTACAGTCATATTCGCTTTAGCACAGAGGCTTCGAGATTGTTTTCTTATATCCGAGTCATCACTCAAGGAGCTGGTAATAGTTTGACCCAAATACTTAAACTCTTGTACTTCCTCAATGACTTCACCTTTCATTTTAAACCTAATATCAGCTGGCTGCTTACAGCTTTTACGATGAAATTGCATAACCTTAGATTTTGCAACATTAAAAAGAATATCGTGTGTCTGCGAATACACTTCGCAGACTTTTAGTAGCCGATCCAGACCTTTAACAGAGGGACTTATTAACACCATATCATCGGCATAAACTAAGTTATTTATCCTTGTGTTATCTATACAACATCCCACTGTTGCCTCATTAAGTGACGCAATTAATCCGTCAATACACACATTAAGCAACATAGAGGAGGGTAAGGAGGTAAGGAGCCTTGTCTCACCCCGCAAGAGGAGCCAAAACATTCGGATAGTACATTGCCCCACCTAATGGTGAAAGATTAGTGGGAATACCAAAATTTCAATAAATTTAATACGTACATGGGACCCTTCCTGTCTTCTAGTTTTTTTAAATAAAATATTGTGGTTCGCTCTATCATATGCCTTACTTATATCTAAGAAACAGCTATAAATAGATGAATTACTGTCAATGTATTTAGATATTGTTTCTTTAAGTACAGAGATACTCTTTAATTAACTTCTTTACTTCATGAACTGATATCAAAGTATTTTCCCTTGTCCTTCCCACAGTCGTTTCGCTGCAATCTACAGTATCTTAAGATTATCCCTACTAACACTGTTAAGAATGTTAGAGTAGTGGTTTTTCCACAGCTTTACAATTTCATCCTCCCCCGACACCCTATCGATTGTCGAGGGGGGAGGACACTTTTGACACCCGTTTGATTCTTAAAAAATTTCCAAAATGTTTTATTATCATTATTTATGCGAGCTTCACAGGCTTTTCATGCTCGAATAGACTCTTCTTCCTGTTTACATCGCCTTATGGCCGCCTTATACTGACCCCTACTTCTACGCATATTCATGTATACTGGTCCTAATCTGGGTCTACCATGAAAGCTCCACAAATCGTAGGCGTCTTTCGATTCCCTCTTCAGGGGGCAATAAAATCATTCCATCCGGAAATAATCTTAGTATGATAGTTGTAAGATTTAATCAGGGGGCTTCCTGCTTCTCTTAACAGGGATACTATCTTACTAAAATACCTATCTATGAGCTTACAGTGAGAATCATTTGAGCAAGGGTTACTACAGGCTAGATGCAAAATTTCTAAATTATTAAAGAGGTGACCTGTTCTGTCTTTGTATTCTATTCTCTGTTGCTTATTAACATTAGACCAATCGACGCGATTGTTCTTACATATTGAGTTCTTGTTATGTCGTGTTGCGCATAAATTGGTAAAATTAATTAATAGTTCTAATGGTCTATGATCAGAAAGAAGGAAATCATGCAGAATATGGACTCTAACAATTCTATCCTTCAGATTATTTCTAGTGAGACAATGATCAATCCACCTGGTTGTACCACTCATATCACTAACGTATGTAAAATTACCACTGGTTACCCCTAATACATCTACATCACTTATACTTAATTTGGCCGACTCGCACATGTTACCCATTTCTACAAAGAATTCCGAGTTCACATGCGCGTTAAAGTCCCCCATTATTATACAGGGTGTTTATAAAGTCCCTATCTATTTCACTGAAAACGTAGCAAAAAGGGTAAAATTCAATAACAATATAATAGACGGCTTACATTTAATGAATACGTAAGCATATGATTCTACATGAGCACCATTAGTATCTCTACAGAGTTCGAATCTGTCAGCAGCATTCCGGAACACATTTTGGAGCATGACAGGGGTTATTTTTGTAACTGCTGTTACGATACGTGCACGTAAATCTTGCAGCTCTGTAACCCTCGTTTGATAGGCGTTTGATTTGATAAAGCCCAATGCAAAGAAATCCAAGGGCGTTAGGTCAGGAGATCGAGCCGCCCAGAGCCTGTTGCCTCCACGTCCGATCCACCGATTTGGAAATCGTTCATTTAGGTACTCCCGAACATGTTTGCCTAATGACAAGGTGCCCCATCTTGTTGAAAGACGACGGTGTTTAAAATGCCATCTGAATGAAGCTGGGGTTTCAGGAATTGCTGAAGCATGTCCAGATAAATAAGCCCTGTAACTGTAGCTTCAGCAAAGAAAAAGGGCCCATAAATCCTAGAGTTGGTCATACCCAACCAGACAGCAACTTTAGGAGAATCTCGCTCCCATTGATAGAAATCAACTGACTTTTCATTAGCCAATATGCGGCAGTTATGGCGATTAACCTTTCCACACGTGTGGAAAGTTGCTTCATCACCGAAGAGAATGTGGTCCATTAAATTTTTATTCTGAATGTGTTCAACAAGATCGGCACACCCTGTATATATATATATATATATATATACGAGGGCCACTCAATATATTTTGCACCATTTTTTTTCTTTCCAAGTTTCCTTGTAAGTTCCAGAAATTTTGTACACAAATAGTTACATAACTTTTTTACAAGTTTTTATTTTTCCACATAGTCTCCATCCTTTTCTACGGCTTTCCTCCACCTCGAAACAAGGACCTTTATTCCTTGCTGGTAAAAGTCCGCTGGGTTCCGCTGGAGCCACCTCTTAACCTCCTCAACAACTTCATCGTCGCTCTGAAACTTTCTTCCACGAATAGCATCATTCATTGGCCCAAACAAATGGAAATCTGAAGGTGCCAGATCCGGGCTGTATGGAGGGTGGGGTAACACAGTCAAGCGCATTTTTTGTGATAGCCTCTCTTGTTTGCAAACTGTTGTGTGGTCTTGCGCTATCGTCAAAAGTAGGATGTCTTCCAGTTTTCTCTCCGGTCGAACTCGCTTTATACGTCTGTGGAGTCTCTGCAGGGTAACAATATATGCCTCCGAGTTGATTGTCCTTTCTTCATAATATGCACCAGAATTACTCCTTTCATGTCCCAGGAGATGGAGGCCATAACCTTTCGTGCAGAGGGAGCCATTTTCAACTTTTTCTTGCGTGGGGTGTCTGCATGATGTCACTCCATGGATTGGCGTTTTGTTTCAGATTAAAAGTGGTGTACCCAAGTCCCATCCCCAGTCATAATTCGTGAAAGGAAGTCATCCCCTTCTGTCTCGTATCGAACCAACGACTCGGAAGCAATTACTTTTCTTTGGGCTTTGTGATCTTCAGTCAGTTCGCGAGGAACAAACCGTGAACACACTTTTGAGTATCCCAGTTGCTGAATTATCGTATTCACACTTCCTTCACTAATTCCTAGTTCCAGTGATAGCTCCTTGTATGTAACGCGCCGATTTGATCGAATGATGCTGTTAGCACGTTGCACAGTGTGAGATGTCACAGCCGATGCCGGGCGACCGCTGCGTGGCTCATCATCGAGGCTGGCTCTCCCTCTCTCCGATGATCTTACACGTTTAGACCAGCGTCCAACTGTGCTTCGATCAACAACAGCATCTCCGTAAACGTTTTGTGGACGTTTGTGAATATTTTCAATTGTTTCCTTTTCTGCGGTTAAGAACTCGATAACAGCTCTCTGTTTACGACGCACATCACTGTCAGACGCCATTTTCGAAACTGCGTTAACCACCGGTTTTATACAAGGGCGTTTAAAAGCGGTTTTATACGAGGAGGGGAGGTTCAAGCTGGAAAAATCCGGTTATGTGAAGCGCAGAAAGTTCAAACTTACGGCCCAAAAGACATTTCAGCCCCATGGCCTATTATTTTGCTAAGAAAAAAGGGTGGGGCAAAATATATTGAGTGCCCCTAGTATATATATATATATATATATATATATATATATATATTATATACACATATATATATATATATATATATATATATATATAATATATATATATTATATATATATAAGAGAGAGAGAGAGAGAGAAAAGGTTACAAGGAGTTACAAAAACATGAGGAAGCATCAAAGACCTTTGGGTCAACTCTTGGAAGCTTCTTTTATTATTCTAGCAGTAGTAGAAAACTGGATAAAAAAGCACAAGGCTCTTTCCCTGCCCTCTGCTCCCTCCCCGCCAGAGGCGGGTACGGAAAAAAGGTTGGAGGAAATATGTTAATTGACCCTGGAAAAGTAGTAAAGGAAATTTTAGAGAAAAGAGGAGAATAGATAAAGTAGCTTTACAATTACGCTATACAGTACTTCTCTGATTTCCCATGGAATGATGACTGCTTCCGTGGCCTGGGCCCTTCTGAGTGCGCTGAGCAAATCACGGTGGTGATTCTCTCGGGCATGGAGGCGTACATTCCATATTCTATTCTAACTACCAATGCAAAATCATCTTGGTTTAACGTTACTTGTTCTAATGCTATCCGCAACAGAGAGGAGGCTTTCAGAAGGTACAGTAGTCATCCAACTCCTGACTCTCACTTACCTTATATTTCTGCGCGGAACCGTGCAAAATCTGTTCTTCGATTCGCCAAAACTTCCTTCATGTGACAAAAATGTGAAAATCTATCCAATTCTAATTCTTCTCGCTCTTTCTGGCACCTAGCTAAGAACCTCTCCAACAACTTTACTTTTGCTTTCCCTCCTCTTTTCCATTCCGACGACTCGGTTGCCGTTTCTTCTCCTGATAAAGCTGAACTCTTCGCTTAAACTTTCGCCTCCAACTCAACCCTGCACGATTCCGATGTTGTTCCTCCATCTCCTTCTCCCTCTCCCTCTGACTTAATTATGTCTGAAATTAGAATCGCTTCCAAAGCTGTTCTTTCTAACTTATCTGGGCTCAACTCTAGGAAGGCGCACGGTCCTGATGGTGTCCCTGTTGTTGTTCTCAAGAACCGTGCTTTTATGCTGAAACCCTACCTAGGCAAACTCTTATGTCTTTGTCTTACTAGTATGGTCAGTTAGGGTTACACCAGTTGGAAAAAAATAAAATCGTGATACAAGGTGCCCTAATAACAATATGTGCTATCTGATGATTGGAATCGTTAGCCCTAACATTCGCCTTTTTGATGCTTTAAAGAATTCGAAATGTAATTGTAATAATTTTTGGGGTTCCACCGGTTTCAGTTAGGGGTACCATCGGTTGTTCTAATTTTAGTTGAATGACGACTAGTGAGTAATTAAGAAATGTTTTTATTGTAGAATAAATATAAGTGCTATCACTGCATACTATTTAATTTACAAAATTAACATGCAAACATATTTTAATGATGGTATAAATAAACTAATTACTAAGAAACACGTTTATTGTAGCAAAAATGTAAATATCAATAAGACTCAGAATAATTAGCACTTGAAATTATATTAAATATATAATCAGCATGGCAACCTGTTTAATGAAGGTTAAACCCCGACAATGGAACTGGAAATTTAATTATATTTTTAGTGCGTTTTGTTGTTCCTTTGAGAGGTTCTTTCAGAACACCTTTCATCCGTACATAACTTGTTTGAAGCTCGTCTTTTGGTTTAGGAAAATAAAATTTGTCATGATTACTTACTTTGTTGGATTTACGAAGATAAGAAACCATATATTTATTGTCATTTATTAGTTCAGCTTCTATGTGGCCAACGTAGAAAACATTTGAACCTTTCCACTAGAACAAAATCACTGACTTGGGGAATTTTGTCTACGAAAATAGGAGTTTCTTCCATTAAATTATCAAGCTGCTCATCAGAATAATCACTAGTATCATCTAGTTGTAAAAGAGAATTGTTCTCCTCTTCTGAACTGTCAAGATATTTGGTGGACGGCTTCTTCTTTTTCTTCTTCCTTACCTGACTAACAATGGATGTTTTCTCTTTATTTAGTTTCTTTCTTTCCTTCTCTCTCAGTTCTTTCATAACGCTTACTTCTTCTGTTGGAGCACATCTATCTCTTTTCCTTCCACGTTTAAAATCCTTCCAAGGAGGTGCTTGAGGATATGGCACAAGATCTTCAGGTAAGACAATATTCGATATATTACACATAGAGGATGTAGGAGGCATGGTGTCTGTTGCGGGAATAGCTGTGGCAGGTGTTATTTGAATAACTGTGATGGGTGTTGCCGGAGTAGCTGTGGTGGGTGTTGCCGGTTGACCAAAGTAGCTATAGTCGCTAGTATCCGCATGTCACCATTTTGAAACTGCAAACGAATGCTCACTTCCAACATTGCTGAGTGCAGTTACTTTACATAATATATATTAAGCTGATAAACCTGTTTCTAAGCTCATTGGTACGAAATCAATGTTTTCTACACTCACATTGTAACTAAATTTCACGATACAAAACAAAAATTTCCAAAAAATTTCCAAAAAAGAAAGGTTTTCTTGAGAAAATTAACGTTCCTTTCACTATCACAATCATCTGGTAACTGACGAGGCACACGTATTCCATTGCTTTTAAGCTTTTTCGACTCCATATTACTAAACAGGGTATCCCGTAAGTCTGGAACCATAGGGCAAAATGATAAAAACGGTAATGAAAACGCCGAAGAGACTTTTGAGGACTGTTTGTGAAATGAGCGAGGATGGTAGCGGCTGTGTCATTCCCTACCGAACATATATAGGGTGAACCAAATGTAGGTGGACAGTAAATGATAACGTTTATTTTGAGAATACATATTTAATTTTTTTGTATACTATAATACAAAATAAAATTTAAATAAATTTAGTTATAATATTTAATATAATAAAACACAAACACCATAGTTATAATGAACACCATAGTTATAATATAATATAACACAAACCGTATTCAACCTACTGTCCACCTACTTTTGGTTCACCGTGTATATAATATATATATATATATATCGTCAGCAGAAGCCTGAAGCGTGAGAACGATGATCCCTGCATGCACAAAAAACCCTCCACCTTTTCATGTTTAAGGAGCTGCTCCGTAAATACGTTAAAAACGATATCGTGCTACTGGAAGTGATGTGGACATGGATAAGACGTTGCGAGGTTGGCACGTCGGTTCAACGTGGGTGTGTGGGCGTGTGGGCGTTTGGCCGCGATGTACGTAGGACGCATGGGGAGTGGTTGTGCGCCGTGCGGCTTGAACGCGTGAGCTGTGCTCCAGAAAATGCACTTAATTCAAATTCCTTAAAATAAGTTTACTTACAAAATTTTTAGAAATTTAACCTTAAAAGTTCTACGCGAGTTCCGCAGATTTTTTAAGAAAAAAGTCCGCCAACTAAATTTTCAGGGTGTCTGACCTGGGCAGAAGAGACATAATATGAAGTTCAACGAAGAAAAATTCCAACTGATTAGATACGGTAATAACAAAGTGTTACCAGACACGTCAATTCTCACGGATTTTAAGTCTCAGACTCCCTTATGTGGGATATGTTTCCATTTATCAAAATCAGGCACAGGCAAAATCAGGCAAAATCTCAAGGATTTCCATACTTCAAGGTTGACGTCTCTGGTGTTACAGAATGAAGGATACAACACTCTGCGAGCCAAACAGATGACACCAAACCTACAGGTCAGAGATCTTAGAGTAATAATGTTATCGAATGCAGAATTCAGAGAGCACTGTAACTTTAAAATCACAAAAGTTAGAAAAGTAATGGAAATCATCTGGAGGAGCATCCACAGCAGAAAAGAAAACATCATACTAAAATTATGTAAGAGCTTAGTCCTACCAATAAATAATTATTGAATATTGCTTAGTACTCACAATTCCATACAGAAAACAAGACATTTCAAATATAGAAGCCATACAAAGGACTTTTACATCTAAGATAGAGGAAACGAAAGGGGAAGACTACTAGTCTCGACTAAAGCCCCTGAAACTATATTTACTGGAAAGAAGACGCGAGCGGTACACAATAATATACGTATGGAAAATACTCGAGGGGTGTGTCCCTAACATTAGAAATGAAACAGAAACACGCTGAAATGAGAGAAGAGGCAGATTCTGTACTGTCCCAACTGCGGTGGGACAAGGGGCCATGAAAACGAGGATGGAAAATTTCAAGAACCAGCTGGATAGGTCCCCGTGCAAAGTTCCTGACCAAACATGCGTGGCTAGCTACGAGGGCAGGAGGAAAGCGGAAACCAATTCCCAAATTTCGCAAATGAGGAGGGATGCTGCGTACGGCAGCATGTCGATAATGAACTGTCGTTCGAGCCCTCTAAAAGTATCTAAGAGAAAGCAAGTGTCAACAATTGAACGTGCATTTTTTGTTCATGATCAGTTCATGAGCATTGTATAATGATTGCAATAACAACACATATTAAATGCAAAAAATTTAACTTTTTTCTACGTGAAGGTCAAAATATGATAATAAAAACCCACTCTAATAGACAGATTTTATTTCCACAACAGTTTCGATGCCCACTGGCATCCACTTCGGGTGGATACAGGAAAACGAATGAACCAAAAACAAGAGGGAAAATAATCGAGGGACCATTAAGAAATTGGTACCTAGGTTAGATCCCGTTCTCCCGACACTGGGAGGGCATTTTTATTAAAGGGACCCGCTTATAAGTACATTCGCACAAATTTAAAACTATCTTTTTGTTCTATATATACAGATTCTATTATTTTTTTACATTATTACATTTATTATTAAATGTATTACATTTAATATTGCATTATTATTTATTACAGAAATTATAAATTTATTATTACATTGTTGTTTATTATACAGAAATTATAAATTGAAAAACGAATGAAAAAGGCGAGAAGGAAACAATTCAGAGACCATTAAGAAATTCGTACCTAGGTTAGATCCCGTTCTCCCAACACCGGAAGGGCATTTTATTACAGGGTCCCGCTTAAAAGTACATTCGTACAAATTAAAACTATCTTCTTGTTCTATACATACAGATTCTATTATTTTGACATAATTACTGCATTTATTATTGCATTTACATTTTTTAACATTTATTATTATTACCTTTACACTAATTATTACATTTATTGCATTTATATTTATTTCCACATTTACTACTTCCATTATTACATTTACATTTACGTTTATTATTCCATTTACATTTTACCAAGAAACAAAAACCCCAGTGAACCAAAACCGAGTAAGGAAACAATCCAGAGACCTTTAAGAAATTCACACTTAGGTTAGAACCCGTTCACCCGACTCCGTAAGGGATTTTTTGACCAAGAATCTTATTAAAGGGTCCAACTTATAAGTACCTTCGCACAAATTAAAATTATCTTCTTGTTCTATACATACAGATTCTATTATTCTTCTTTTGACATAATTATTACATTTATAAAGTACCTTACTTGATTCCCAATCTATAGCATGATTATTTTGGCCATAAAATCTTTTTATGCCCCTCAGGAACCTTCAGTTAACCAAAAACAATATGTGAGTTTGTCTTACATTGCCGGCTTAGAAAGAGTAAAACCGTTGACGAAAGATTTTAAGTTTGCTTTGGCGTTCAAATATTCGTCTACCGTGAAAAGTAAATTGGCTAGGAATAACGTTGCAAAACAAGAACAAGCCTGTGTCTACAGCATTCCCTGTAAAAGTTGTGATTTAGTATACGTAGGAGAAACTGGAAGAAATATTGAAACCCATATTAAAGAACACAAATATGCCTTCAGAAGTTGTAATACTAATAATGCCATTTTTTATCACGCCAGCCAAAATAATCATGCTATAGATTGGGAATCAAGTAAGGTACTTTATAAATGTAATAATTATGTCAAAAGAAAAATAATAGAATCTGTATGTATAGAACAAGAAGATAATTTTAATTTGTGCGAAGGTACTTATAAGTTGGACCCTTTAATAAGATTCTTGGTCAAAAAATCCCTTACGGAGTCGGGTGAATGGGTTCTAACCTAAGTGTGAATTTCTTAAAGGTCTCTGGATTGTTTCCTTACTCGCTTTTGGTTCATTCTTTTTTTTTCTCGGTAAAATGTAAATGGAATAATAAACGTAAATGTAAATGTAATAATGGAAGTAATAAATGTGGAAATAAATATAAATGCAAGGTAGCAAAAATAAAGGTAATAAAATAAATGTAATAATTAGTGTAAAGGTAATAATAATACATGTTAAAAAAATGTAAATGCAATAATAAATGCAGTAATTATGTCAAAATAATAGAATCTGTATGTATAGAACAAGAAGATAGTCTTAATTTGTGCGAATGTACTTATAAGCGGGACCCTGTAATAAAATGCCCTTCCGGTGTCGGGAGAACGGGATCTAACCTAGGTTCGAATTTCTTAATGGTCTCTGGATTGTTTCCTTCTCGCCTTTTTCATTCGTCTTTTGGTTTATAATTTCTGTATAATAAACAACAATGTAATAATCAATGTAATAATAAATTTATAATTTCTGTAATAAATAATAATGCAATATTAAATGTAATAAATTTGATAATAAATGTAATAATTATGTAAAAAAATAATAGAATCGGTATGTATAGAACAAGAAGATAGTTTTAAATTTGTGCGAATGTACTTATAAGCGGGTCCCTTTAATAAAAATGCCTTTCCAGTGTCGGGAGAACGGGATCTAACCTAGGTGCGAATTTCTTAATGGTCCCCGGACTGTTTTCCCTCTTGTGTTTGGTTCATTCATTTTTCTGTATCCACCCGAAGAGGATGCCAGTGGGCATCGAAACTGTTGTGGAAATAAACGCTGTCTATTAGAGTGGGTTTTTATTATAACACATATTGTTATAACTTTTCTGCTGAATGAAATAAAGTTGAATAGTTACTTTTAAAAGACACTGTTCTAGACGTAACTTTAGTTTGAAAGCTGTATATAACAACCAATATTCTATAAAAAGAAAAGCCCTTCAAGTTCCTATCGGAGCAAAAGTTTTGATTCGACCAACTTCCGTGAAAGATTCTTTCACGCAGTATTTTTCAGTACTTTTATCTGAAATTCTGCCTTCATCGTGGACACCTCCGTCAGGAAATTCAAATATTTTATTGTACAATTGCTCTTGCAAAGGATTATCTTTCATCGCTTTATTTCAAGATCGCATTTCATTCTTATAAGAAAAACTGTTACTACCGAAAAATCGAGATACTCTCTCTCTCTCTCTCTCTCTCTCTCTCTCTCTCTCTCTCTCTCTCTCTCTCTCTCTCGTGGTGGTACAACACCGCAAAGTATGAACGACTCAATATATCACTTGCTGCATAAACACCTTTCACGGCGGAAGACTCAAGTTGAAACTCTGCGACATTTAAAGAGTTGGCAGAAACATACACATGACAGACTCCTAATTACAGAAAACACGCTTACATACTTACCTGCCTTCTTTATATGTCTAAGAAAAGAGTAGAAATTTAAAAAACTTTAAAAAATGCATGGCATGGTTTAGGTGAGGTAGCGTTGCATTTCTGCCGTCGCGATCTCTCTTTTTCTCTGCTTTCTTTTGGGTGGCTGGATGCACGTGACAGGTGAAAGCATGGTGTAGAAAATCTGATTTCTGTTCTTAATTCTTATTTCCACCCCTTCCTGTAAAAGCATTTCATCACTTTGTCCACGTGATAGCTTTGCGCGTACATGGGTGTAAACATGGAGAGTTAACCTTTATCTTTCTCTTATACTTTTGCAGCTAGTCTGAAGTGGGTCATGGGGTATTTGTTGGACCGATACCTCGGTAAGTAGAGCTGTAAATATTTTGTATAAAATCAAAATCATATGTTTGAGTTTTTTGTGACGATACTAGGTCGTTGATGTGCGATCGGCAGAAGTATATTATTGGTTAGTTTAAACAGCAGTGCTACCTCTGCAGTATGCGTACATAGCGTAATTTTAGAGCTAGCTTACATACTCTCCTCTTTCCTGTAAAATTTCCCTGGCTACTTTTCCAGGGTCAAGGTATTTTTCAATCTTTTTATGTATCTGCCTCTGGCGGGTAGAGAGCGGAGGGTGGGGAACGTAAATCGAATGTCATAATTGCGGGTGACTTCAACATCAATTTGCACTCTGAAGCAATCTCTCATAAATTTTTAAACGTAATGAATTTTTTCTATCTTAGTCATACTATTACCAAACCCACTCGAGTCTGCAACTATAGTAATCGAATAACAGAATCTACGATTGATAATATATTTGTAAATAGCAATGCTCTCGTAAATTCTGGAATTATAACCACAAACATCAGTGATCATTTTCCTACTTACGCTATATTCAATAACATTGCTCAGGTGCGGACAAAACAACTATTGATTACAGAATATTCTCAGAGGTTAACAAAAGAAAATTTATTGGGGCTGTAGAAAATTCTCGATTTGACTGTGACGAACCTATAAATGACCCAGATCAGATATTTCAGTTCTTTTATGGCACCTTACTCCATATTTTTAATATTTGCTTTCCTTTAAGGAGAAAAACAGTTTCGCCCAAAAGTGTCGCAAATCCATGGATCACTCCAGGAATTATCACTTCAATAAAGAACAGAGATAAAGTATTCAAATTGCAATCACAGAGCAAAATTCCTAGAATACAATATACTACTCAATACAGAAACAAATTAACTAAAATAATCAAAATTGCAAAGTATAACTATTATAACAATCAATTTTTCCAAACATAAAGGAGACATGAAAAACACTTGGACAACCATAAACAATCTTCTCGGAAAACAAATTAAGAAAAACTCAATAGAGAAATTAAATGTTGATAATAAAGAAATTATTGATGATACTGCTATTGCAGACTCTTTAAATATACATTTTACTTCAATAGCGGATAAGCTTCGCTCACAATTACTAAATAATGATCACTCACCTCTAGAATATATGCCACCCAGCTCACTAAATTCGTTTTCTTTTGTTCCTGCTACCTCTACTGAGGTCCAGAATTTTAGTGGTAAATTAAAAAATACAAAAAGTAACATTCATAACATTCCTGTACCTATACTGAAACTTGTTAAAGATAAGATATCTGTAACTTTGGCTAAAATTATCAATCAAAGTATTTTCAAAGGAATATTTCCATCAATGCTAAAAACTGGTTGTATAACACCCCATTTTAAAGGGGGTGATCCTACACTAGCAACAAATTACAGCAAAGTTTTTGAAAAAATTGTAAAAAGTAGAATGCAGCGATATTTAGAATCATGCAATTTATTATTTCCAAATCAATATGGCTTCCGTAATAATAAAACAACGGAAATGGCTATTTTAAATCTTATGGAAAATACAAATATAGTTAAAGAGAACAAAGAAATAATGATATCAGTATGTATGGATTTGAGTAAGGCGTTTGATGTAATAGATCATAATATTCTACTTAATAAATTATATTGTTACGGCTTTAGGGGAGCAATCAGTGGTTGGTTTAAAAGTTATTTGTCCAATAGATATCATTTTGTATCAGTAAATAAAGTTTGCTCAACTAAAGCGCTTGTCGAACATGATGTACCACAGGGCTCAGTTCTGGGACCACTGCTATTTTTATTATATATAAATGACCTTCCACGTTCATCTGATAAACTGAACTTCATAATGTTTGCAGATGATACAACTCTTTTTCTTGCAAAGATGTTAATTCAGCTAAGAATATATTTAACTCAGAATTCATCAGTGTAATGAAATGGTTGACCACCAATAAACTCTTCCTAAATACCAGTAAAACAAATTTCATGATTTTTACTAATAAAAGAAATGTATATCTTAATGAAATCACTATAGAGGAGTGTACTGCAAAAAAATTTCTTGGTGTAATGCTAGATAAGAATTTACAATGGAGTGATCATGTAAACTATATCGTAAAAAAGATTTCAAGGAGCGTTGCTGTAATGTTTACACTTAGAAATGTAGTCTCTAAACAGGTTTTATTGACTCTTTATCATACTCTTGTTCTTCCTTATATAACGTACTGCACCCTTGTTTGGGGAAACTCCGCTAACAACGCATTAAATGGTATCTTTGTCATCCAAAATCGAGCAATAAGGTTATTATCTGATGCTGATTTCCTTGAGCACTCTAGTGCATTATTTAAAGAGCTAAACCTACTAAAGCTCAACGATATAACCAAAATGGCACATTTTATTTTTATTTAAAAGTGTAAGAACAAAATCATTAATTTACAATGGGTAAATAGGTATTTTATAAATCATCAAGAAATCCACTCGTATCAGACCAGAAATAGATCAAAGCTTGTTATACCTCAATTTAGATTGTCTTCATCTCAAAAACTACCCATTTGTTTAAAACCAAGTTGAAATCCCGATTAATAATGGCATACTAAGAAAAATCTAGGATTAATGTTCATTACTATTGTTTACTAATTATTAATTTCTCGTGTGTAATTTAGTATTAAAAATACATTTCTTGGGATTGTTCAGTTCTTATCTCTCATGTATAATATTGGTTTCTTTGTATGGTATTGGTATAATGCCTTCAATGGTGACCTTGCATTTGTCATTTCAGTAGTGATAATTTAAGATTAATACGTGCTTTAATTATTAATAATACTTATTTACTTATTTATTTATTTATTATTAATTAATAACAACTAGCTGTTTATTTTTAATAAGAGCCCAGTAAAGCCTAAAGCTTAAGGGCCAAATTAAATAAAATAATTAGTCGAGCTTCACAATTATTCATGTCATTGTAAATTGTAAAGGAATGTATTCCAAACGAGATTTATACTTTTATATGCAGTTTCTGCTACTGCTAGAATAGTTAAAAAAAATGAACCAATTTAATAATAGGAACCACCCCGAGTGGACCGAACGGTCTCGAGGCTTCCTCTCGTCCTTGTAAATCCTTGTAACTCTCTCTCTCTCTCTCTCTCTCTCTCTCTCTCTCTCTCTCTCTCTCTCTCTCTCTCTTAAAGACAAATAACAGGACATCTGATTTTGCAAACTAACATTTCCACACACAGTTATGAAAGTTTAATTTATCAAAAAGGTCTGGATGAGGTAAACCCATTTCATCAAAGGAACTCGCCAAAGAAAATTCAATTTGTCTGAGGTGTTTCATTATGAAAATTCATCTTGCCTTCATTCATTAAAGGCAAAAACAAGCCCAAAAGCCGCTTTTGCCTTTTCAATGTATTATCATAAGGGTTTTCAGCCTGAACGAAAATTCCGTGCGTACACGAACCCAAAAAAATATATATAACGCACACGAGGAAACGACTGACTGACTGGCTGATGAACGTAGGTTTCCTTACGTACATACTTATACACAACGTACGTACACGTTTTCTTTGATATGGAAAATACGTTCATGAACTTTGTTCCACTTTTGGGTTTGGAGAAATCTTAAAGAAAAAAGTTTTTAAAACTTTTTACTTCTCTTTTGAATCTTTAGAATTTCCGATGATAAAGAGAAATCAGGTGAATTTAACATTACTTTATTGACAGTATTTTATTTATATATATATATATATATATAGTGGTGTAGTGGTTAGCGTCGTTGACTACGAATCCATCGGCCTCGGGTTCGAGACCCGACGGCAGCCGGCGCGCAGCATAACCCAGCTGTTCATCCTTCCACACAATAAAGAAAGTGGTTGGTAGATAAATGGGTACCCTAGGTGGCTTAGTGGTTAAGACGCTGGGCTGCTGATGGGGCGTGGTTCGGATTCCACGTTAAACTGTAGGTCCAAGGTGGAGTGAAAAGCTTGACCTTCGTCAGAATGAACAATTCGGGCGGAAGCTAACCAAACCAAAGGTTATATATATATATACACCTAGTAAACCTTCACACGAAGGTCAAGATGGTGGAAGTTGCCTTCTTGCGATCTCCATCTCCAGGCACACTCGACTCATCTGGTACCGTCCTGAACCAGGCATCTAGTCTTCTTTTGAAGATTTCAACTTTGACCTTGGTGACGTTCCTGAGGTTCTTTGGAGGCTGGTTAAAATGTTTTGCCCCCACCTCCACTGACAACCAAGCTATTTTCCGTCAGTGTTGAGGGTGTTCCATGTCGGGTCTTTAGTTTGGGAACACTGCACATTCTACCGTTCCTATTTTCAGATGTTTTTTGATGTTAATTGGTTTAGTTTGAGGTTGCGTACCAGTTTTTCGATCATTTTCCCTTTGTAAATTATGGTGTATTTCTCTCTTCTTTCCAGTGAATACATATTTAGTTTAATTTACGGTCTTTCCCAGTAGTTGAATTCGTCGCAGCCATCAATCTTGGCTGTGAAATTCCTCTGGACAGATTCTATTTTATTAATTTATTCTTTTTTTATATGGGGACGTCAAGACTGAGCAGTATTCATGTTTTGGTATGGTCAATGTTTTTAGCAGGGAACTCATTACTCTCTTGTCCCTTCTTTTGAAGGTTATCAGTAGCTGTCCCGTAACTTTTTTTTTTTGTGTTTATCGCTACCTTATTTTGTGTTTCAAATTTCACATCATTTCGCATCATTATTACTCCAAAATATTTTGCTTTCGTGCTACTCTTAATTTCCTGTCTTTCCTTGGTCTTTAGCACAAAATACGACTTTTAATGCATACATCTTTAGTAATTCATTAATTAAATTCTCTTTTTAACACATAATTTTATGACATCTATAAAATATGTCACGTTTTCAAACGAAATATTGACACCTTCCATAAAAACAATTAACTAGTCTAGGCCTTGCGACTTGGAACTAGAGGTGGAAAGAGTACCAAAATTACGTAGTTGGACGAGCACGATTACGAGTACAGTATACCTTTTTAGTGCTTGAGTACGAGCGCGAGTACGGTTTTTTTAGTGTTCGAGTACGAGTACGCGTGTAAGAGTGTGGTTTCAAACTTTAATTGGTGTTTGGCCGCTCGCATGAGCGAAGCTTATCAGACCCAGTGGTGGGCACCGTTAACCAAAAAGTTAATTTCGATAACGATAATCCGTTAACCCCAATTTTTAACTCCGATAACGATAATCCGATAATTTTACTACAAAGTTAACGGAAGTTAACGATAATCCGTTAACGATAACTATTTCTTTACTAACATTTAAAAAAATCAAGGAAAAAAGCTTTAAAACCCATAGAAAATGTTTATTTATGCAAAATCCAACAATTTATAGGTATTTAACTGTATTTTCATCAAGTTTTGCAACTTTTTTGCTTAATAACTTTTTTTTTTATTTTTAATAAAAAATGTACTGATTACATGTTTTGAAACCCTTGTAACCACTAACCATTAACTAAATTTTAATTTACCAGAGAATTATTATGGCGGGAACTGAAAGGTAAAATTAAATTTTAGGCACATTTATTAAAGACTATGACACAATGTGCTGGTTGCCCTTCGGAAAGACCAACTTCTCAAAGTTAGGCCCAACTGCCGTGCCGTTTCTCATTGAATCTTTCCTGTCTTCAAAAATTCATATATTTTCTCCCTGACTGTTCTTTCAAATATTTTGGTGGAATGTGATGTCAGTGAGACCGGTCTATAGTTCTTTGCTTGAGAACTATTCCCCCCTTTATATATAGGAACAATGTTCGCTCTCTTTAGTATGCTCGGTATTTCTTTCCCGCTGTGTCCAGGGATCTTCCCTATATCCAATAAAGGAGTGTACCTAGTCCGGGCTTGGAGCTAAATGTGATTTCATTTGTCCTATAGCTTTCGCTATATCTTCTCGGGTAAATTCAAAATCAGTTATACATTCTCCATTTAATTCCTCTTCAAAAAAGGTATTTTTTAATCAGGTAATGCTTTGTCTCTATTTGGGGTACTGAAACTTGATTCATACTGAACTCACAATATTTTAGAGATTTCTTTAAGATCATCGGTTAGTTCATTAATTATTTTCTTTCCTTAAGGGTGCGATATATAGGTGCTACTATAGCGAGCGGTCTATAAAGATATCTTTACTCTACAAAAGAATTTGCGCTGAAGTGACCTGACCTGAATTGAATTTGTGCTGACCTGACTTGAAATGACTTGATTTACCTTTGGGGACTAATGTGAGGTCAAGGCGGACTATAAAAGGGAGAATCCTGAAGACAAATATTAGTTCAATTACATTAAAACAAAAAATTTAAAGGACATATAAAACAAACAATTCATTCTATGGTATATAGTGCCCGGTTAGGTTAGTTGAATGCCCGGTTAGGTCAACTGTATGCCCTTGACAATTGGTTAGGTTAAGCTGTGATATTTCCCTTAGTTTTAACGAAAATATCACAACTTAACCTAATCAATCGTCAAGGGCATACAGTTGACCTAACTTGCGTTATATCCCATAGAATGAATTGTTTGTTTTATTTGTCCTTTAAATTTTTTGTTTTAATGTAATTGAATTTGTAAATATGTTGTAGACCGTACGCTATAGTGTAAATATCTTTGTAGACCGCACGCTATAATAGCACCGATATATATATATATATGAAAATGAAAAGGATTATTGGCAGACTATAGTCCATATGACAAATATTATTAATACAATGACAGTTCATATACTAAAGGATAGAAATATATACAATTGATTAGAAATAATACTGCACTGTCGAAGTTAAGTGGAGCTACAGACAGACGTTTTCATACCAAGAAGTCCATAGCTTAGAGGATAAATGGCAGGACTCATGGATAGCTTGGATGATCGGGTTGGTTGATTTTTTAATTCTTTGCATTAGACTGTATTGAGCACGTCTTGTTACCTCCGGGAACTCGGGACATTGCGGGTAGCAAGCATTTGCGAAGCTGAGCATCTCGGGGGTAGTTTATGTAAGAGTCTAAACTCTAAAAGAACTGTTGTACAGCAAATTTAGGGTTCTGCCAGAACCTTTTTAATAGTTCACCCAGAGTTGCTGACCGTATATATTGCTGCAGAAAGTACGAAAGAGTGTGTCTTTAGCGTCACTTGTACAGAAACGAAAGTTCCTTATGGTCATATTCGCTTTAGCACCACAGGCTTCGAGATTGTTTTGTTATATCCGAGTCATCACTGAAGGAGCTGGTAATAGTTTGACCCAAATACTTAAACTCTTGTACTTCCTCAATTACTTCACCATTCATTTTAAACCTTATATCAGCTGGCTGATTACAGCTTTTAGGATGAAATTGCATAACCTTAGTTTTTGTAACATTAAAAGAATATCATGTTTCTGCGAATACACTTCGCAGACATTTAGTAGCCGATCCAGACCTTTAACAGAGGGACTTATTAACACCATATCATCGGCATAAACTAAGTTATTTATCCTTGTGTTATCTATACAACATCCCACTGTTGCCTCATTAAGTGAAGTAATTAATCCGTCAATATACACATTAAACAGCATAGGGGAGAGCAAGGAGCCTTGTGTCACCCCGCAAGAGGAGCCAAAACACTCGGATAGTACATTGCCCCACCTAACAGTGAAAGATTGGCGGGAATACCAAAATTTCAATAAATTTAATATGTACATGGGAACCTTCCTGTCTTCTAGTTTTGCAAATAAAATATTGTGGTTCACCCTATCATATGCCTTACTTACATCAAGGAAACAGCTATAAATGGTTGAATTACTGTCAATGTATTTAATATTGTTTCTTTAAGTACATAGATACACAGGTCGGTTGAGTGGGACCTTTTAAAGCCAAACTGATTAGATGTCCATAGGAAATCATTTAATCGGAGTAACAAGAGTTTTTCTAGTAGTTTCGAGAAGCAGGAAGCGACAGCAATAGGCCTGTAATTATTGCTGGACAGAATGTCTCCGTACTTATTTTTGACCAGGGGCAAGATATATACCCTCATGAACTCTGCAGGGATATAGCTATGAGCAAGCATGGCTGATAGGAGCAATGATATATGCACACATACTACGTCATTTGCATATTTTAAGTGCTCATTCGATAAGTCATCTACCCCTGACGCAGAACCAGTCTTTAACTCTTTAATTAACCCCTTTACTTCAGAAAATGATATCAAAATATTTTCCCTTGTCCCTCCCACAATCGTTTCGCTGCAATCTATCTTAAGATTATCCCTACTCACACTGTTAAGAATGTTAGAGTAGTGGTTTTTCCACAGCTTTGCAATTTCATCCTCCCCCGACACCCCATCGATTGTCGGAGGGAGGACATTTTTGACACCCGTTTGATTCTTAACAAATTTCCAAAAAATTTTATTATCGTTATTTATGCGACCTTCACAGGCTTTTGATGCTCGAATAGACTCTTCTTCCTGTTTACATCGCCTTATGGCCGCCTTATACTGACCCCGACTTCTACACATATTCATGTATACTGGTCCTAATCTGGGTCTACCATGAAAGCACCACAAATCATAGGCGTCTTTCGATTCCCTCTTCAGGGGGGCAATAAAATCATTCCATCCAGGAATAACCTTAGTATGATAGTTGTAAGATTTAATCAGGGGGCTTCCTGCTTCTCTTAACAGGGAAATTATCTTACTATAATACCTATCTATGAGTTTACAGTGAGAATCATTTGAGCAAGGATTATTACAGGCAAGGTGCAAAATTTCTAAATTATTAAGAGGTGACTTGTTCTGTCTTTGTATTCTATTTTCTCCTGCATATTAACCAGTGGCGGCTCGTCGGTAGGCACTGCGGAACTGCAGTACCCCTAAATTTTTTATTTACAATTGAAATAATCAAGAACAATATAAGGATGAGCTCACTGAATAACTTTTTCAATAACTTTTGAAACTTTTATTCATTGCTCAATGCTCATCCTTTTATTTCAGTAATTACTTCAACCCATTCTTAGAGACAGCACCCCTAGAATTTTTAGTCACGAGCCGCCACTGATATTAACATTGGACCAATCGACGCGATTATTCTTACCTATTGAGTTCTTGTTAAGTCGTGTTGCGCATAAATTGGTAACATTAATTAATATTTCTAATGGTCTATGATCAGAAAGAAGGAAATCATGCAAAATATGAACTCTAACAATTCGATCCTTTAGATTATTACTAGTGAGACAATGATCAATCCACCTGGTGGTACCACTCATATCGCTAACGTATGTAAAATTACCACTGGCTACCCCTAATACATCTACAGTACATCACTTACACTTAAATTGGCCGACTCGCACATGTTACCCAATTCTACAAAGAATTCCGAGTTCACATGTGCGTTAAAGTCCCCCATTATTATACAGCGAGAATATTTGGGGTTATCTGACAATGACTTAATTTTGTACAGCAAATCAATGTATTGATCTAGATTACTGCCGTTGTTGTATGGTAAATAGCAGTTTACAATTAATATGCAATCATTGTTCACTTGTAATTCAATGCCTAACAACCTTACATTATCGCTTGTTAAAAATCTTATATTTGACAAATTTTTCCTTAAAAAAAGCAACAACACCAAAAGGCCTACCGTACATTAATTCATCTGACAAGTCTACTGCTGATGACGCATGGTACATAAAGTCATCATTGATGGTAGAGAGGAATTTTAGCTCTTGCTTAGGTAGCCAGTGCTCCTGCAGGAGTATCAAATCTGCACTGTCGCAGATTTTATGAACATCTACAGTTGAATTCCTCACTGACCTTACATTATATGAGACTATTTTCAACAAGTTATCCGCCATGACTGATAAAGAATTTATTATTAGTAAGATTATTATTATTATACACAGTACAACTTTCAGGCATTACCGTTAGGGCGCCTATTATTATTATATATATATATATATATATATATATATATATATACAGTATATATATAGTGGGGTTGTTTAACCTCCTTCGCAACATCTAAGGTTATATGACGGAGGGGACCTACAGCTTTACGTGGGATCCGAACCACGGGTCGCTACATAATTCGCTATTATTCGTAAGATTCACTGTATCCATTGAAACTGTAAATATAAAAACTATGAAATTAATGGCATCGTTGACGAGAAAGACCTAAAACACCCCTCAGTTACTGCCTATATGGGTAAAGGTTAGTGGGTACCCGCTCCTTCTATTGTAAGTACGACTCCACCGAGCGTCAACAGATCGCGCGGCGCGATCAAACCCACAGTAGGCGGCGTCCATTGCTTGACATTCATCTTTGTCTTTCCGTGTTGGACGAGAGATGCCTCTTAATCAAAGAGAGAAGAAGGCGAGGAGCGAACCGGAACACTTCCCTAATTCTCTTTTCAAGACGGAACCACTCGAACACTGGGAAGGCGGGGGGGGGGGACACTCTATAATTGAAGACAAGAATTTTATTAATACATATTCCATACTTTTCACTATAAATGTTTAGAGAAAAGCTGACCTCTTTTTATTCAGAATATTTAAAAGGATTGTGATTGTGACCGAGTTTGAGCATTTCACGGTCAGAAAATTAAAATTCGACATTTATTTTAAAACCTGAAATTTAATGTGGAAACAAACAATTTTATAGGCAAATGTATAATAGAAATTAAGCTCCGCCCACTTTTGTGATTCCATTTTGAAATTTGTTTCTGGGAAAAAGGCAAAGAAATTTTATAAACATTAAACTTGTGAAATGTAATGGTGTGTGAAATAATATAAAGGACAGGTACAGTACCACGTAATTTTTTCGTTATATTCAGTATACTTCGAAATCTTTTGGACAAAAAAAAACATTTTTGCCAAATTTAATGTAAAGTGAGCGGAACTTCATTCCCAGTAAACGTTGGCAACTGCTTCGGTAACCACGTAGTTTCCATACATGTAAAGTCATATTCACGCTTGGCAGAAGACTTAACCAATAACCATAAGCATAACCTATCCAATCAAAATTATATTGCTTAATTAGTTACACTAACGTGCTTTGAAGTGAGTGGGAAACATTTCGAATAATTATGATGATTTCATAAGTAAATGTATTTCCCATCGGGTTACCAGTTTTAGTGTATTTCCCATTGGAAATATAAATGGAAATTGAAAATTTCCCATTCCCTTTTGCACACCTTGTACTTCACTCTATGATAAACAAAGTTAATGTAACCCAGACTTTTCTGCTGCATTCAGCTAATTTATCATAGGTTAGGACTTTATATGTACTTGTGTGTGTGTGTGTGTTTTTTATTTTTTTTTATTTTTGTACCTTGATTTTGGCTCTTCTTTTTTTCCTGTTGGCGGGAGGCGCTTTTACGGGCATTTGCCCCTGGCCCCTCCTTTCTGCATAAAATATACAGGGTGTTCATAAAAGATCTGAACGATTTCAATCTTTATTAATGTGATTACCCAATAACATAAGAAGAAACAAGTTTGTCCATGTGACTCCGCACAGCTAAAAGTTTTACATACATGTTTATTATTGTTTAATAAACTTAAGTTGTATGAGCGGAAAATGGGAGAGTGCAATTGCAGTGTTGCCAATGGGGGATGGGGAAGTGTTGCAAGGGTGGACTGCAACAAGGGGAGGGGGTGTTGAAAAGGGGGAGGGGGTACGCAGCAAGGGGGGTATCCCCCAAGTTGCAATGAAGGGGGGGGCTTTGGGAGGAGAAGGGAGGATGACCTCCCCCCAAAGGGGTAACATTAACCTAAGAGGGAGAGAGAAAGGAGAAGGAGGAGAATCTCTGGGGGAGAAGGTGGGATGTCCTCACCTCCCAAAGGGAAACCTAACCTAAGCATAAGAAAGATAGAGATGTTCGCCTGGTCCCATCCAGACGCATAGTGAGAGTTCATCCGAGCGCCCGCTGTCTTATAAGGTGTAAATCAGCCAGTTGGCTTAAGAAGCCAGTCGGGTTAGAAGGCTTAATCTGGCTTAGAAGGCATAAATAGCTTGTTCAGGTGTACATTATTAGGATTGAGTTGCCAGATTGCGCTATTTATTTAATTAATGCATATATTCTTGGCGGTTGGCTTAGAAATCAGTCAATCGGCTTGATCCGTCAGTTGGCTTAGAAGGCGTAAATGGCTTGTTCCGGTGTACATTATTAGGGTTGATTTGCCAGATGATTGCGATAATTATTTAATTAAAGCATATATTCTTGACAGTTGACATAGAAGTCTTAAGCAGCCAGTCGGTTTAGAAGACGTAACCACCCATTTGGTATACATATACAATATATATTATATATATATATATATATATATATATAATTTAATAATATCGTTCATATATACAACCAAAAAATTAAATAAAACACCATTACATCATTCTGTTTATTTAGACGAATTATTGGAATCACTTTCACGAAATATATAGAAAATAAATATACAATCGTTCATTCTATACAAACGATGGAATATATATGATAAAAAAAAAATATAAGAAATACACATTTTTAAACGATGGAATATATATGACAAAAAATAAAAAATAATATTATAAGAAATACAAAACGATGGAGTATAACCATCAATATAATAATACAGGAGAAATCTATATATACACAATTATATTAAATAATTAAATATATTGAAAATAAATATACATCAAAATACATACACTTTATGTTCTACTGCGCTTAACTAAAACACTAAACTCGCAGGTAATCGATTCTACATTCACATCATTGTTGCTTTGCACTACGCAATAAATACGATTTAAGATTATTTCACCGCTCAAGTTATAGGGATACCATTACGCGATGTAAATGGCCTTCATATCGTTCAGTACTATTTTTGTGCCCACTTTACATTCTGTTGGCAAGTTATCTTTAAACACGGCTAGAATACATTCAAAAGCACGTACAAAGAGGTCATCGTTAGCCACAACATCATTATTAAGTACAAGTTTATAAACACTCCTTTCCAATCGAGGGTTTATTCTTACCGATACGCGCTTTTCAATCGTGAACTCTTCTTCACAATTCATAGCGGCAGTTGAAATAAACTTCTAAGTCGTAACGAAAGTTGCTCATTATATAAAGAAATAGTTCTTCAGGGTGAACGGTGTAGGTGAACTCAGCCCTGTACCGCTCAAGTGCTTTGTACCAAAGTTCATGATATTTCAAAGAGTCTAAACTTTTTAAATAAGCATCCAGCTCTAGACCGTTCTCGCCTTGTCCAGTCCTACACTCGGTAAACCCGTCAAGCAGAGCGGTGTATGCGTATTCAAGAACTGTATCAAACATTATATCGAGGATGAAACGGTTTCGCGTAGGGACAAGAACGTTATTATCAGAAGCATTCTTCCACATTAGTCGTATATCAATGCATGGCTGATCGTTATTTATACACAACGTACAAACAATGGCATATGAAGGGGTATCACTAATCTGCTCTCTTCTTGTACCTACATCTGCAGGTATTTCATAACGATCCTCACTCCACTTCTCAACTACCACGAAGACTCTATTCATCTCCTCAACACTTAAATAAACAACATTCCGTTTACCAGAGTTTGTTTGTCTACAAGTCGTTTCCAGTACATAGTTAATGGCACCGGTTTTACGCCTGAAAACGCGCAATGACTTCGTCACGGACACATCGTACACGGCATTGAGAATGCTGCTCAAAGGAAGTTCCATCGTATTCGAGGAGTGCACGTCCAGTCGGTTCAAGCTCTGAGATGACTATGAGTCTCAGGTGGGCGGATCGGCTCGACGGGAGGAGTGAGTCACACCATAAGCTGTTGAAACGTGTACGGCGTTCTCCCAACGTGAATACTTGTATCCCATTATATGGGTAGGTGTTTTGAGAAATTTTCCGATACATGAAGCAATACCGGTTTTAATGTTTTATCACTCCCACTTCTCAGAATAAGCGCCAGACATTTTCGTTCATTTCCACGAACTAAACACATTTTATTCACATTCCGGCGCACTATTTGAGAGAAATATATGACCATTTTTTCCTTTTTGCTTAGCAGACGATACTCGTCTCTAAATTCTGTTAAAAACTCACGCAGGCCTTTAGCCACAACCTCACTACAAACCTCGCCATGATATATATTAATGTAGTGGTAGAAATACTTCCTATTCTCCATTATGACAAGATTTACATTCTCAGCCGCAGGGTACGAGTACTCGGTATGATGCAACATGACATAATATCGCTTGTCATACCATTCATCAACAAGACTCACTAACCACAACCGTTGCTTCTCTTCTGAACGTGTTGTTTCTTCCACTTCACGGATATGTAAGCTTTTATAAAGTTTAGAACTCTTCAATACATCTACCACAACTACTTCAATACCATTCTCCTGTAATGCTCTCGCCAGAATAGCCGTAGAGTATTTGTACCTCTTGTTCTCTTCGCACGATTCAATGTAGCCTTAAAAGTATCAAAGGAGGGTGGAATAGGGAGCCATTCAGTAACCTATCTTCACACTTTGCCGAATACCACTTCATAAACGTCGAACACGCAATATTAAAGGTAGCCATTACTATTTTTCGTCTACGTGGGAAATGCACGTCTGAGACCCAGGGCTTGCAGCGGTCAACTGAGCACGCAGGGAAGAGATATGCCCAGGTAGTAGCAGGAGTCACGTGACCGATCATCATACAGGGGCGGAGCTTAGAACTTTCTCCTGTACACACCACACACACAACACACACACCACACACAAAGGAGAAAGTGAAACGCTAATTGAAACACGATTTATTTAATAAACGAATTTCAAGGTATATATTTACAAATACGTGTAATAAATAAACATATTGTTAACAATAGACATATATAACAATCAAAGATTATGGTATTCAAAGGGTACGGTACCATAGGTACCAGGCATCTGGTAACGTTTCCTATAGGTGTTACGGCACACCTTTGTATCTCAAGCTCCTTCACGCCCCACAGCTTCTGCGCCCAAAAATTGTGGGTACCTACAGTTCGTTGGGGTGACTGGACGCCCTCATCTTCCAAGCACACTAGATCCTTCAACGAATCAAAGTTAACGACCGCCGATTCGCCTGGTTGAGCGAAATACCCTTAGCCTTCATATATTTCCTATCCTCCCCCACCCTCACCCGTATCCCATAAGTTTTTGGCCCTGTTAAGACAAAAGAGTCGGCATGCGATGTCTCTGATCTCATCAGTCAACTCCCCAAGGAATTCACTAATAGGAGGCATGTATTCATCCTCCATCGCTGTGAATATCACACTAACTGTATCGGCGTACAAAACCCTCCGCCCAAGAGATTGCAATAGACCCGAAAGTTTGATGCGTGCGTAGGCCGTTGTTAAGCTGGCTACAGGTATGTTTGTAACCCCTAAGGTATCTGTGGCCAATTCGGTATTGTTGTACTTTATTATGTAAGTATTACCTACATTGACTATCTCCATGACCTCTTTATTGGGAGCGTTGGCATAATCCCAGACTTCACTCTAACTTTGTGCCAAATGAACGTTCCCCTTGCCAGTATTCTGTACAAATTTTCCCCAAAGACTATTTAGACAACTTTGCACTAAAGCGTTTGCCTGGGTTCTTTACAATTTGGGAACGGTCAAGTTGTATCCCTTCACGGTCACGGTAACGTTGAATATAAGCCGATTTTTCATCTTCGGTATCAACTCCTCGCGGATACCCTGCTCTACCTTATCCTTCAAAAAAGTTTATATATGGCGTGAAAAGGTTGGGTAGCTTCTGAAACCGCCACACCTCATATATCTTCAATATTCTGTAGCCATGGCGAACGGCTAGGCCTAGCTAGCTCAGGAATTGTATATACACACCTCTGATCTTACTCTGGTTGGTTGTGTGATTACAATTCCCATTGTTCTCATCTGCGCACTTCACGCACAGTGGAAACATAAGCTTGTGATCTGTAACGACGGGTAGGATCGGCATCCATAAATCGCGAGGGGGTAGCACATCTACGAAAGAAAGACCGAAATAGTACCCGTTCAAATTTGTTGAGAACACCTCGATGGTGGGCAGGTCAGGTACTACCAGTTTTTCAGGTGCACCTACGGGGTACGGATTGTTCTTCATCACGTAGGGATATAAAGAACAGAAGTCGTAGTAATGGAGTTTCACGCCCACCGTAGGCGGAACGTATAGCTTGAAGGGATTTGTAGGCCCTCCGAACAAGCTATCACCGCATTTGAGAGGATCCAGCAACATTGAACGCTTGATCGTGTTTATTTCTTTACGGTACTGTCCATCTGTTTCCATCCATGCATCATACTCATGCTCCCACAAGACTTTGTGAGTGAACTGGGCGCCTATAATCTGATCGCGGGTGCCGTTCCACGCAAGATTGTCGGCAGGAGATCTACCGTGGATATCTTCTACGATTCCACAATTAGGACGTGGGCATCCATGCCACCAGCAACCGTTAAAGGAGTACACAGCCTTCTCACCAGTGGCACGGTTTTCACTTAGACATGAACCCAAGAAACACGACCATTAACCTTAATGGGTACTTCACCCGTGTTGCGGGCATGCTTAATGTATATACACCTGTCTGCTGCTGTATGTGTATGAGCCAGTAAATAGCCTTGTGCCCATAATTGCGGGGATTGTTTCTGTGAATGAAGGCTAAGGTATCTTTAGGCATGAAATTGTTCTTTAACACCGTAAAGCACAATGAGGCAATCATAGTTGCGACTTGCAACGGATCGCATTTGAAACGGTCTATATACATCCTTCTGAAGGTTTGGAAACATACTCTAAGCACGCGCATATCATTCATGCAATAATGCTCACATTCATCAGCTATATTGTAAGGATTAGATTCATTAAAACTGCTGTAGTATCGGTCAAAATCTTCACGTTCACCTGTGCTCATACATTCATAGTTAAAGTAATGTTTGGGTGGAGGTAGTCCTACGTAATTTAAAGTTTCGCTAGTGAGGAATGTGTAAGGGAAAAATCCTTTTGAAACTTCGGTGGCTACACCCATTACCTTGAGTAGCTTTGCTAATTTACAAGGTGTGAATAATAAAGTGTCTTTAAACTGCACATTACCTCTTATTTGCATCTGTATAAGCTTGTTTCCTCTTTTCAAGGGATCGCCTGTAAATATCTCAGATGATTCGTGCTCAAGCAACTCCTTATAAAGGAACTGTGTGTCAAACTTTGCACCATTATGGGCAAGAATATACACAGTATTTTTTTAATTTGTCAGCTAACTTGACAATGTAGGACACAAACAGTTTCACGGGGCTGTCGTGTTCAATCGTTTTAAAAACGTTTGTCCGTTTACCACATTTGTGACACTCATCACACTCGATCTCCGTGCACTCATCACAGATAGTCTGGCTTACAAATAGATGTGGGATGACCTCTTTGGTTTCAGCATTCGTATATGTTTCTATATCGTAGTACACAGTTATACAAGGTCTATTTTTAGGCTTAGCGTCTTTCATATAACATACATGCTTTACTGAAATTCCCCCAATTATCCATCATATGAAACATACCACATTCACAGATTCTCATTTTCCTGCACGTGCCAATTGATTTATGGAGCTCAAAACAGTTATTATTGAAAAAAATGCGTCTACACACATCACAGTCCCTCTTCTCAGCTTCAACTACACGGCTTTCACATTTGGAGCTTTTACACTGCCCACATCACATACCATGTGGCAGTCTTTACAATGTTTCACTATATCATCCGCAAACTCGATACAGCCCTTACACAAATCATGATGCCGCCCATATTTTCGACTCTTATCATAACTAGCGTAAAGGTCCCTTATATTACGGATGGGGAGATACGTTGTCCCTGACAGTTCTAAAATAAGTAGGGGCCTTGTACGATCTCTCACACTGCTTTTAAAAACATACACAGTCCTACGACGTTCATCCATTCCAAATACAATATACGAGCATTCATTTCCTGTTCTACCATTCTCAGCTCTTCAGGACCCATATTACTCTCAAGACTAGTGCTATAAAGCCGCAACCACGATCGGCGTTTATATACCCGCAACACGGAATACACTGTCAATATTTACCGTGAAGTTGTCCATATTGAAGGCTGTACTACTTTGAGAAGCCTGCATTGTACGGCTTAATATATACTCTATATCTACACCTGTCAAGCGTCTGAATGGTATTACTACCCAAAAATCATCTACATCCCCGTCATCTGACCCAAACCCGAAGGCCAGCCTCGTCCTGACTTCACGTTCGTTGCGGTTCCGAAGGGCAAACGCCACAATATGTTCAACTACACGCCGTAGTCGTGTTCAACACCATTGCTATACATGGTTCTCGGATCAATCCTGACTATATACCGATTTCTAGTCAGGGCTGGGGTAGGGATGGCGGTGCGCACCAACTCGAATGTTATACCATCCTCTACAGCACGAGAAGCTGCTACTGCTGTGAAGGACGTACCCGGAATTGAACAGGAATAAGGGGGTATATTTTTATGAGGAAGGTACTATTGTGGGGGTTGTGTCGTAGGATGTAGAGGGCTGGGGCCCTATTACTGGTGGTCTAACAACCGGCGCAATCCTGGCACGCTTTATATCTGACGTGGAGGGCTCTTCATCATGCCTCCGCTTGGAATGTCGCGTGCTACAGGTATCGCTGGTGTGGGTTCGTTAGCGGGGGTGGAGTGTGTGACAACAACTACACTGTCATCGGGGTCATCTGTAATATCGATGATCGGGGCATGATGCTGTACCTCATCGTCATTCGCAGTTCTGCGGAAGAAGAGGAAAACAAGACTGTAGAATATAAGGAACACCACTTAAATTTTTATTATATTTTGTAAATGACTCAGGAGTGTGACGTGTTAGAGATGGAATCTGTAGAAAAATTCAGGTTCACGAGCCCATCCACATGTATTATATCTGGCCCTACAGGATGTGGTAAAACGGTGTTTATGTTTAAAATCATTAAAGAAAAGAGAGAGATGTTCTCAAAACTTGTGCATAAAGTTATATGGTGCTATTCGACGTATTAATCAGTGTTCAACGAGTACCAAGATGATATTTTGTTCCACAAAGGTGTATATGATGTTAATTCGTAAAAAGGAAATGAGCATACATTCATTGTAATTGACGATCTCATGTTGGAGATGGATAAAACGTTTGCCGAGACATTTACAGTATTCTCACACATGCGTAATGTGTCGTTAAATACACAATATCTAGTCTCATTCGTGCAACATAGAGATGTATCACAAATTGGGGTATTAGCCAATCAAATGTTCCCCGATCAGCGTAAGGAGTTTTTGGAAGTTTATAAAGAAGCTACAAGTCAGCGTTACAGATATTTGCTTTGTGACCTTCATCCGCGAAACACGTTTAGGGTGCTTCTAAGAACGAATATATTTCCAAACGAGCCTGAAACGGTGTATATTCCAGAATGATAAAGAGGCTAAAGGAATACCATGAATTAATAAAAATCTATCATCGATTGACCCGGGCAATGCAACAGATGTTTGCTAAAAATATCGACTCCGACTTTTTAAAATGCATCTGTGAAATCCGTCTTAACGTTATAAATTGCAATGTATCAATGAACCCCCTCAGAAGGGTCGCCTACGCCGTTACAAGAAAATAATACGTACACTCGTTCGTAAAATCAACTGTGGGAAGAAAAAAAACGAATTATTGTACAAAGAGGTGGGTCATTCATTCCTCCCCATCTTATTTTCAGTTTTGGGTCCTCTACTGACTAGATTAATATAATGAAGAAAGTGGTAGTGATTCCACACGAGGTGTATGCTTCACTGCAAAGTTCAAAGAGTCCAGACACGGTTCTAGAACCCCGTAAAAGCAGGCTTAAAAGAATGGAAAGCGAATTGTTAGCCCTATTAAACAGTGAAAAAACACTTGATAAGAAAAGAATCTTTTACCAAGAAGCTCTGCAGAAATTTCTTCACGAGTACGAAAATTATAAGAATCCGACAGAGATCCCTGTGGTTATTAGGCACAGCACGGACAACGATGGGCATGGTGACATAGGACCTGTGTTCGACGATAGAACTGACCAACCAAAGAATAACGGGTCGGCCACACAACATATCGAGCATGTACTAAAAAGCACCCTCCCACATACATTGAGGAATAAAGGTTTAAGTCTTTATAAGCTATTGAATGAGGATCCCAACATAGAGTGGACCGATACAGGTGAGATCATTGTGGAAGGAGCAAAGGTACAGGGATCGAATATCGTAGACATCGTTCTGGCGAGAAAGTGGGATAGGCCCTCACCATGAGGATGGAAGCATATTAAAGCAAGACTACAACAAATAAATGTCCGCAAAACAATGATAGGAAATCTGAACAGGTTAAGAGACTTGGAACATACATCGCATGTGCCACAATTGAGAACGCCATCACTCCCAGCGGTAGCAACTCTGAAGAGGAGAAAGAAGGGGCTAAACAACGGTCATCCTGAGAAGACGTTATTATGACATTTCTAGCCCAGCCTCCTACGGAGGCGTAGATAGACTGTACAGAAGTGTTTACAATGATGGAGTAGGGAAAAAAGATGTTGAGAAGTTTGTGCGGGAGCAGGACGCTTATATACTTCATAAGCCTGTGAGAAAAAGGTTTAAAACAGCCAAGGCAACAGCGGCATCGATTGACTCTATTTGGCAGACTCTATTTAACAGACATGCAAAGATATTCACTGTATAAAGATGGTTACCGCTACATCCTATTCACAATAGATGCATTCTCTAGATATCTGTGGCAAATTCCTCTGGAAAATAAATCGCCTGAAACAGTTGCTAAAGCCACTAAAACAATGATGTTGAAATAAAAGAGGGTTCCTGGCTATTTTTGTATGGATATGGGGAAAAAATTTATTGGCCGAGCTTTTCAGGACATGTTGATAGAGTTTAATATCAGCTACTACACTACTAATTCTATACATAAGGCCTCTTTAGCTGAAAGAGTTCAACGTACCATAAAGGAACGCATGCACCGCTATTTTACATATAAAAACACATACAGATTTCTAGACATTCTGGAATCATTGACCTCATCCTACAACCGCTCACACCATCGCACAAATGTGACATCACCTAACGAGATTTTAGAAAGAGGTACGCACACAGAGCCTGATGTGAGAAGCGACGGAACACCACCACACTCTGCACGTTTCAAAATCAATGATTATGTAAGGCTGTCGCGTTCGGGGAATAAATTCGCGAAGGGATTTGAGCAAAGCTGGACACGTGAGATTTTTAAAGTTAGGGCTATGAGACCTAAAGGCGAGATAATGCTGTATTAAGTTGAAGATTTGAATGGGGAAGAAATCGCAGGAGGCTTTTACCGAGAGGAGTTGCAGAAAGTGACATTTAATTTAAGAAAATATGTGTTTAAAATTGAAAACATTTTAGGAAGCAAAGGTTCAGGAAAGAGAAAAATGTACCTGGTGAAATGGCTAGGGTACCCAGAAAGCTTCAACACCTATATAAAAGCTGATACAATAATGAAGCTTAAATAGTATGCAACATGGCGCCTAATCATATCTACGTCACACTACCGTCCTCCTCGTCCGTCTGTACAGCCTAACGATACCCTAGCCAACTTTGTAACAGAACCCCATGGATCCATTAAATTGGGTCGTGATTCGTATGAGGTGGGGATATGCGAGATTCAGCTGGACACCCTCTTTTTAAATATTAATTATAAAGAACCCGTGTTTACGATTCTTAGAGACTGTAATGATGAAAAATCCGGGATAACTCCTGATGAAACTATACGTATCGCCCGGATTGGGGATGCACGGTATTACAGTACAGTAGTAACACTAGGTCCGGGCTGCTATGGTGCGGCTGAGGATGTTGTGAGAGACTTAAACACAAGTTTAAAAATTTCAAATCTTACGGATGATTTAGTATACGAAATCGTAAACAAAGAAAACCCTGCACATACTGTGACCCTAAAATCAAATCAATATAAAGCCGGTAAACTGTAAAGTTCTTATGAATGACTCATGACGGAGGGAATGTGTTTGTTTATTCACTGGTGAAAATAACTGCTGTGAGTTCCAGCTGAAAATACTCACTTTTATAGGCATGATCCCCAAGCACTATCCCAAAAGACTAATAAGGGATTTGTAAGTTTGCTGATTGGTTGTCAATGTAACTGGGCGGGACTATGTTAAATTTGTGTACCAATCGTAACACCGATATAACAGACCCACGCTTTGAACGTCCTGATTGGCCGACTAATGGTGTCATTATCGATTCATTCTCTCCGCAGATTTAATTTCAATGATCACATCTCAAGGTGTATGAGTGAAATGCTCACTTGCACTCTCTGTCACGACAATATTTTGCATTAATATTTGCAAGCATACTACTCGATCCTCAACTTTCCCCATTTTGGATAGGGAAATGGACATAATTTGAGCGGCGGCAAGTCGTTACAGGAATATCTTCATCAGAGCCCCTCAGTTTAGTACCACAGGAAGCAGTATTAGCGCCATTACTCTTCATAATCCTGACATAGATGAGGACACACATCTCAAGGTGTATGAGTGAATTGTTCACTTGCACGCTCTGTCACGACAATATTTTGCATTAATATTTGCAAGCATACTACTCGATCCTCAACTTTCTCCATTTTGGATGGGGAAATGGACATATAATTTGAGCGGCAGCAAGTCGTTACAGGAATATCTTCATCAGAGCCCCTCAGCTCAGTACCACAGGAAACAGTATTAGCGCAGCTACTCTTCACAATCCTGACATAGATCATTACCAGAGACAGCGCAGTAACATCCAATGACACAAAGATCAGTAGAAAAATAAGAAATCTAGAAGTTCTCTACAAGCAGAATGTTTTTGTAGAGATACAACAGGATTGTCATTTTTGTATAAAATGAAGCATAATAAAAAGAATAGTTTCTCAGTTCATCCAGGCTCGAGACCCGATGACGGCAGCCGGCGCGCGGTAAGCGATCATCCTTCCGCACAATTGGTTGGTAGATAAATAGGTACCCTGGGTGACCTACTGGTTAAGACGTTGTGTTGCTGGTACTTCGAATTAAATGTTAAACTCTAGGTCTAAGGCGGAGTAAAAAAAAGCTTGACCTTCGTCAGAATGAACAATTCGGGGGGGGGAATGCTAATCGAAGGTTACCAATAAAGTAGAACTTTTTTAATTTAATACATGAAGGATGGGACAGGGATAATAATGTGGTAAGTTTTAGGAGAAATCGCTTGGTTTTTATATGAAGTTTAACACTGAGAAATTTCAACTGTTACGGTACAGAAAAAAAGTAGGAACTAAAATCCATAGAGTGCAAAAGAAGATTAGACGCCTGGTACATACAATCCCCGATAAGCCGGGTGTACCTGTGAGATGGAGAGTACAAGAAGCCAACTCACTAGTTCACCAGGCCAACTCGAGAGGAGGCGCAGTAAGCTTGACCTTAGTGAAATCACAGCACCTAATAATAATGATTTGGCAATCGCTGGGTTGACTGCTCAGTAAAACTTCTACCTCCGAATTCAGGTCCACGACATACGTTTCTTCAGAACGAAAATATTGGATAACATGAGTCAAATCCTTAAGTTGATTTCTGATCGAAATAAAATCAATAATGTGTGTGTTTGTGTGTGTGTGTGTGTGTGCCGTCTTCAGTTTATCGTCTCTCTCCTCTCTCTCTCTCTCTCTCTCTGTATATAATAGAATTTAAATTCAGTTTTTACTTCATTAGTAATGATTAAAGACCGGAACTTCAGGCACTAAAAAATAGGAAAATAGGCAGGCAAAAAAGCACAATAAAACATCAAAATAGGCAAAAAAAGGCATTTATTTTTACATTGAAATATATTGAAAAACAGCCAAAAAACATAGATAACACAAATCAATACCTTACATTTTCAAATATATTTATGCATTTCTTTGGTTACACATTATAACAAGCATTTTTTCCAAATTCTCAAATGTTAGGTTATGTCTACGATCAGTTAGCATGTGTTTAAGAACTGAAAATGTTCTTTCAACATCTACTGATGTGACTGGAGCATATTTGTAACTTGCTATGTTCTCCGGGTTTAGATTTGAAGTGTCTTCAGCACCATCTCCTTCAAGGACGTTTGCTATCTTCATTATTTCAGCTAAGTCAGTATTACCTGAAATTACTTTCTCAGACTTCTGCTGGATTAGTTTACCTTTTGCACCCGGCACCTGATTTATTTCCTCAACTACAGTGTTAAAAATCTTCAACGCATTTAACAAGGGTTTATTTCGTTCTTCCAAAGAAGTAATTGCAATTGGCAAATTTGATAAATGGGCTTCAATGAATGCAAGATCATTTTTCAATGAATTTTTCATGAGATTTCAAAATCTTAATAGAAGCTGCATCTTCTTCATCAAAACTTTCGACAATGCTCTGTATTGTGTTGTAATTTTTAGCGTAGTAAACTGCTGCATTTATCCATGTTCCCCATCTTGTCAGTACTGGCTTAGGTGGCAGTGCTAATTCTGGTGCCTGTTCTTTGAAAACCTGGATACGCGAAGGGGCTTTGAGAAATATCTTCTTTCCATTTGAAATCATCAGGTCAACATCAGGGAATAAACTTCGTACCTCTTCACAAACTCTGTGCAGCGCATGAGCTAAGCACGTGACATGTAGCATTCTGGGGAAAATAATTTTTAAACCCCCTGCTGCTTTTTTCATGTATGGAGCGGCATCAGTTATGAACAGAAGAACATTGCTGTGCTTTATTCCTTCAGGCCATAGTAAAGCAAGTGATTTTGTAAAAGTTTGAGCAATAGTTGAGTGGTTTGTTTTAGCAAGTTGCTCTACTGCTAGCAAATAAATTTTGGAAGGTTGGTCACTCTCCATAGTCCCAATAATTACATTAGCGACATACCTACCAACAGAATCGGTCGTCTCATCTATTGATATCCAAATATTTTTTGTTGTTAACTTCAGTTCTAATATTTTGTATAACAGTTTGATATATTTCTTCTACATATGTCTTTCTTAATGATGACTCGCTAGGAATATGTTCATTTGTGTATTTCTCTAAGAATTTTCTCAGACATGGACTTTCTAGTTTCCCCAAGGGAATACCGGCTTCAATGAATGTTTTGCACAAATCCATTGAGAATTGTGACTTACGACTGGAGGCAGTAACAAAATTAGTAAGTAAACAAGAATGCTCTCCTCTGAGCTTCTGTCTGGAAACGGCACTCTTATGTTTACCTGTGTCTATATGTTGCATCACAAAGTATCTCTTCTCTGAATTTACAACCTTTTCACACGCTTTGCAAAATAATATAGAGCCGTCAGTGCTGAACATACTACCTCCAAATTCCTGAACATAATCACTTAGTTTCTTAGAAGAAAATGCTTTAACTTTAGGCATGATCTTTCACATCAAATACACAGTGACTAAAAACAAATATACAGTGTTATCAGAGGTAACCTACTGCATGTGGAAAAGTAGAGTTGCCAGTTAGTGAAATGAGTCATTTCACTAACTGGCAACTCTACATTTCAAATGACTCATTTAACTTTTTTAAATGTGATAGTTTGTAAAACAAAACTTATTTATTAGTGAGATAGGCAAATAAGGCTCTATAAATCGAAAAAGGCATTTTCCACAATAAATTAGTGAAATAGGCAAAATAAGGCATTTATGGCATTTTGCCTGAAGTTCCGGTCTTTAGTAATGATAATAATGACTGGAACAATATTTGGTGTGAGCGATGGTAGAAACAGGTTTTTGAGACGAATTTGGGTCAAACCACATTCCGATGTTACCACTTTGGTCGACAATCAGGTGCCGCGTGTTATACTCTTTCTCCCCGATAAAAGTAAATAGACACTTTCGGGGGAGTTTGTTATAATGTTTTACTTTGGTTATATATATATATATATATATATATATATATATATATATATATATATATATATATATATATATGAAAATTATTTCACGAAAGTAACACGTGAAAAATATTTATGATGAAAAGAACCACGAGGGAAAGGAAACACAGAATGGTGCTCAAGCGCTTTCGTCTAATGACATCCTCAGGAACACTGGAGTAAATAAAGAGTTCGAGACTATATATAGGTCACAAAAAAAAAAATATATATATATATATATAAAACCCTCGAAATACCCTCGACCATCGAAAGGAAAGAAACAGAAATAAAAATAAATAAATAAAGAATTTGTGTGGGTATTTCTTTTTACGCTAATTAAGGAATAGCATGGATATGGGTCCAAATTCTCACTTAATCTGTAATTTGTGCAATTTAGTAACAACGGAAAACCGATTAGACGTGATTTCTGCCAACGACTAAACGACTTTATCTGCATGAATTGGAATGATAGGGAAATAACTCTTGTCTCGAACGCGAAAAACGTCGTGGGGATCAAATTTCTATGTGGCGCATGTACACAGACCGTAAACTCTTTCGCGGTCTTTAAAGAAATGGAGATAGCAGACTCGAAAGTTACAAAAAAAGAATGAAATAATGGGAACACATGGGTCCGGAATGGTCCCAACGAAAAACTGGGTGGATGAGAGAGAAGACGAAATAACGAATAACAGCATAACAACGAACACCAATTTAATAACAAATAACGATATAAACAATATAATCCGGAAGGAAGACATAGATGAAAGAAAAGAAATAAGTAAAAGCTGCGAAGTAGACAAACGGTCCAACGAGCGAAATGATAAAACGATGATAACTAAAAACGTAGAAAATAAACAGCCAAAGAAAAATAATGATAATGCCAAAATTAAGAACTTTGAAAATAATAAGGAAAGAAGCAGAAGCAGGCAAACTGTGAAAATTGTGAGTCCTGTATTGACAAAAAAGAAATACAAATTGACAACTATAACATCCTCCGAGCCGACAGAACAGCGAGACGTAAAGGAGGATGTGCTATCTACACACGCGAAAGGCACATAGCAGAAATGGTTATAAGTACCTCAAACAACTACATAGAATGTGTAGCAGTAAAAATTGAAAAATTAAATATGGTATTAATTGTAATGTACAGACCCCCAAACACGCCAACCTCAAAATTTTCAGATTTCATTACAGAGGTAAGAAACTTGGTAAAAGATCTACATTCTCCAACCCCAAATATTTTTCTCTGTGGTGATTTTAATTTCCCATTCATGAAATATAAAAGGATAAGAAAAAATATATGTATACACCAGGAAAGGGGAGGGCACACGAGAAGACCAGGATCAGGTAAAAATGCTACTAGCTTTAGCTGATGAATTTATTATAACGCAAGAAATAACAGAAAACACAAGAAAACACAACTGCCTAGATTTGGTATTCACAAACAACAGTAATCTAATTGATAATGTAGAAATATCCCCAACTATGATATCGGATCACAACATCATTGAAATAACAACTAATATAAAGGCAACAGGAAAGGAAAGAACACGCACAACAGAAAGAAGCAAATTCGAAATTTTTAATTTTCACTCCAAAGCTATAAACTGGGAAGATCTGACATTCAGCATGGAAGTAATAGACTGGAAAACTATTTTCGAGGCCAAGACAACGGAGGAGATGCTAATGACGTTAGAGGAGAAGACGTTAGAAATTGTGGAAAAACATGTCCCAGAGATACAACAAAGAGGAAAGAGAGGCAGGTTCGAAAGACAAAAGAGAGAGAAAGAGAAAAAATAGTGACTGCAAAATTAAGTAATTGTAAAGATAACAACATCAGAAAAATATTAAATGATAAACTACAAAGTATCGATGTCGTCATACAGGAACTAATCGAGAAGCATACAGAAAAAGATGATGACGCAATAGAAGCGATAAAGGCTAACTGAAAGTACTTCTATAATTTCGCAAAAAGAAAGTCGAAAAACCATGCGACTATCGGACCTTTAAATAATGAGAACAGTGATTTATCTGATGATCTAAAAGAAGTACGGTATCTGAAATATTAAGAGCTCAGTACGAATCATCTTTCAGTATCCCAAAAACTGACAAATTGATATGCGATAGAAACGCATTCTTTGAAGAAGAACCACAGGGGGAAAGTATAACGGATTTCGACTTTACGACGGATGATATTACACAAGCCATAGGGAAACTAAAAACACACTCAGCGGAAGGACCGGATAAAGGAAATGCCACACTGATCAAAAACTGCAAGAATGCAATCGCTGAGCCCCTATACTGGATATGGAGACGATCGCTAGACACGGGAGAAATAACGGGCATCCTGAAGAGCGGGAACATAGTCACAATATATAAAGGAGGAGATCGATCTGAGGCCAAAAACTATAGGCCAGTATCGCTTACATACCATCTCACTAAAATATTTGAAAGAATAGTTAGACAGAAAATCTATGACGTTTTGGAAACTCAGAAAAAATTCAATGATAACCAACACGGGTTTCGCTCAGGCAGATCATCCCTATCACAACTAATGGAACACTACAACATTATTGATTCACTTGAAAGTAATGAAAACTATGATGTACTATACACAGACTTTGCCAAGGCGTTCGACAAGTGTGACCACGGAATCATAATACATTAACTGAAATATATGGGAATAACATGAGAAGTAGGGAAATGGATATATAATTTCCTTAGTGAGCGGAGGCAAGTCGTTACAGTACAAGGAGTATCTTCATCGGAATCAGAGGTCCTCAGCTCGGTACCACAAGGAACAGGATTAGCTCCACTACTCTTCATAATCATGCTAACTCACATAGTTGAGGATGTTACCAGAGACAGCACAGTAAGATCCTTTGCAGATGACACAAAGATCTGTAGAAAAATAAGAAACCCAAAAGACATAGGATCTCTACAAACCGACATAAACAGAATCTACAAGTGGACGGAAGACAACAATATGAAGTTTAACACCGAGAAATTTCAGCTATTATGGTACGGAAAAAGAGAAGACCTAAAATCCATAGAATATTATACCCCAAATGGACAGGAAATTCAGAGAAATTCTAAAGCAAAAGATTTAGGGGTTGTAATAACAGATGATGCGAAATTTGAAACACAAAATAAGATAGCAGTAAACAGAGCAAAGAGAATAACGGGTCAGATATTGATGACCTTTAAACGAAGGGATCGGAATGCAATGATTCCTCTACTGAAAACCCTGATAATACCCAAATTGGAATACTGTGTAGTGAATACTCTTATTTTAGTTTCAAGTTAAATGTTAATTTTACCGTCTTGAATTTCGGAATAGTATAAATTCATTTTAAATTAGTTACCCCATTATAATTCAATTGTGAACCACATTAATACTAATTTTATGTATACTATATTATTTTATTGTATGTAAACATAATTAATTATATATCACAATTGTCAGTTAATTATTTATATTCAAATATTTATTTTAATCTAATGCCATGTCCATTTTACAAATAAATAATAGAAAACCAAAGGTTATATTTTCCACCTTTGGTACTGTCGTAGTTTCGCCTAACGGACTCAATACGGCTAGTGAGATAATCACTGGTTGGCACTTAACTAGCGGCAGTGCTTATGGCTACATCATCCAGGTTAACCTATACCGGATAGATGCGCTACGGTCCCAAGCCGTAGCTTGCCTAGGCCAACGACGACGACGACGTAAACCAACAATTGGTGACCCCGGAACTGGATTACCCCTTTTACCCGAACGACTAGGATTAGACTGTAACGTCGTTCGTGCCCATCACCCCCTTCACCCGAACGACTAGGACTAGACTGTAATGTCGTTCGTGCCCATCACCCCCTTCACCCGAGCGACTAGGACCAGACTGTAACGTCGCTCGTGCCCTCTGCCCATCACCCCCTTCACCCGAGCGACTAGGACCAGACTGTAATGTCGCTCGTGCCCTCTGCCCCTCACCCCTGCCCGTGCGCTCTGTGCCTGCGCTCGTCTCAACCTCCACTCCTTCGTTGGGAACTTGTCGTCTTGCTTGTACGTCAGCAAGCATAGGAGAAGATGCCTGACGACGCTGGTGCCATCTCCCACTTGAGCGTAAAGCTCCCCGTCTTCTGGCCGGGTGATCCATTTATTTGGTTCCACCAAGTGGAATCACAATTCAACTTGGGAAGGATCACCACTAGCAGGACGAAATACGATCATGTTTTGTCCTCTCTACCAGCGAGCATCATCTCTGAAGTCCGTGACGTCATCGTATCTCCTTCCACGAGTGAGGACCCGTACAACGATCTGAAGTCTGCCATCCTGTGCCGCACCACTGTCTCCGAGCGTGAGAAACTACATCAGTTAATCTCAAAAGAAGAACTTGGAGACCGTAAGCCCACTCAAATGCTGAGGGCTATGCAGTGCGCTCTAGGCGAACGCGCACAAACCTTCGATAAGGACATCTTTAGACAGTTGTTCTTGCAGAAACTTCCTCCATCAGCTCAGCGTGTCTTGGCCACTATGGATCCTGCTACTCCAGTTGATAAACTAGCAGAAACTGCCGACAAAGTAGTGGAGATTGACACAGCTCCGGTCAACAACGTGAACACACAATCGGAACTGGAGTTGAAAGTGGAAGAGTTAAGTCAACAACTCAACCACGTTTGTTCTCTGCTACAAAATCAACGGCAAAGAAGCCATTCTCGGTCAAGATTTACGAAGAGGCATCGTTCGAGTTCCGGGAAGATCTGCTTCTACCACTCGAAATTTGGAAAGAAGGCTAGGAAGTGCATCTCCCTTGCAATTTTTCGTCGGAAAACCCCAGCAGCGAGTCCTAATGGCGTCTAGTACTCGCACTGCCAACCTGTTATTCATAAAGGACAGGAACTCTGGTGTCAATTTCTTGGTCGATACCGGAGCGTCAGTCAGTGTATTCCCTCAAAATCTGGTCATAAGCACTCGGAATCTCCGCCTCTATACGCTGCTAACGGTTCACGCATACCCACGTACGGTACTCAGTCGCGTGAACTAAACTTGGGCCTTCACCGATCCTTCAAGTGGATTTTCATCTGTGCTCAAGTGCAGCATCCCATAATCGGCGCTGACTTCCTCCAGCATTTCAAACTCCTGGTGGATCTTGACAAGCGACGCTTATGCGACCAGGCCACACTACTTTCTGTTCTTGCCAAACAGGTTGCCCTTCCGGACGCCTCGAACTCTGCACTTTCCCTCGTTCCCCCTAATTCCATGTACCAGTGCCTTTTCCAGCGATATCCAGGAATTCTTCAACCGATGCAGATGGGTGATACCATTAAGCACACCATTACCCATCACATTACAACAAAAGGTCCCCCTGTGTTTGCAAAACCCAGACGTCTTGCCCCGGACAAACTGAAAGCTGCCAAATCGGAATTCCAGCTTATGATGGATCTTGGGATAATAAGACCTTCCAAAAGCAGTTGGTCCTCTCCCCTACACCTGGTCCAGAAGAAGTCAGGAGACTGGAGACCATGTGGGGATTACCGGTTTTTGAATTCGACAACCATCCCGGACCGATATCCGGTACCAAATGTCCAAGACTTTACTTCTCTTCTCCACGGCAAATCTATCTTCAGTAAAATAGATCTCGTTAAGGCTTTCCACCACATTCCCGTAGAGCCTTCGGATATTCCCAAGACTGCAGTTTGTACACCATTTGGGTTATTCGAATTTTTGAAGATGCCGTTCGGGCTACGGAATGCTGCGCAAACCTTTCAGAGGTTTATAGATGAGGTCACCAGAGGCTTAGACTTTGTTTATGCCTACATCGATGATTTGCTTGTGGCCAGCTCAACGGAAGAGGAACATAAGGAACATCTTTCACTCCTCTTTCAACGCTTAGAACAATACGGTGTTACTATTAATGCATCTAAGTGTGTGTTTGCACAGCCAACCTTGGAATTTCTTGGTCACACGATTTCGCAGCACGGAATTACCCCCCTTCAGGACAAGTGTGAAGTGATAAAAAATTACCCAATGCCAAATAATCAGCGTGAGTTACGTCGGTTTCTAGGTTTGGTAAATTATTACCACAAGTTCATTAAAAACTGTGCCAGTGTTCTTGCTATTTACTTAAACGTGAAGCATTTTCAACATTTCCTTGAAGGCCGAGAGTTTTGTGTTTTTACCGACCACAAACCTTTGGTCACTGTCTTCAATAAAAACAGCTGTAACCACTCTCCCAGAGTCATCAGGCAACTCGATTATATCTCGCAATTTACCACAGATATCCGCCACATCAAAGGTGTCTTGAACACTCCAGCGGATGCACTTTCAAGAATAGAGATTACTTCTGTTACCCTCAGCTCTACACTGTGGAATGCTATTGCACAGGATCAAGATAAGGATACGGAACTACAAGAACTGCTCAGAGAAGACTCCACTCACTCACTTTCCCTCAAGAAAATGAGTATGCCAGGATTGTCTGTGCCCCTCTATTGCGACGTATCAACAGCTGCTATTCGCCCTTATGTCCCTCCATGTCACAGAAAAGCAGTCTTCACGGATCTTCATAACCCCTCCCATCCTGGTATCCGTGCTTCGCAACACCTGGTTACCTCTCGCTTTGTTTGGCCCTCGATGCGGAAGGATGTCAAACATTGGACCAAAACGTGCCTTGCCTGCCAGCGTGCCAAAGTCCAAAGGCACACCAGGTCCCCCTTTGACGCATTTCCGCCCCCATCCCAGCGATTTGAGGTAATTCATGTAGACATTGTTGGCCCTCTTCCAGTGATTCAAGGCCAACGTTATCTGCTCACCTGTCTCGACCGCTTTTCCAGATGGCCTGAAGCCATCCCACTTCCTGATATCCAAGCGGACACTGTTGCAAGAGCCTTTCTTCATGGATGGGTATCAAGATTTGGATTGCCGACAAAAGTCATCACTGACCAAGGTCGCCAATTTGAGTCTTCGCTTTGGAAGAAGTTTACCAGCTTGTTGGGTACAGTACATGCGCATACCTGTGCGTATCATCCGCAAGCTAACGGCCTCGTCGAACGCTTCCATCGCCAGCTGAAGTCATCCCTTATGTGTCACGAAGACTCCCATTGGATGGATAAGCTTCCACTCGTGTTGCTTGGTATTCGCTCTGCATTTAAGAGTGATCTGAAGACTACAGCGGCTGAACTAGTCTATGGAACAACACTGCGGCTACCAGGTGGCTACTTCACTGCAGGGGATAAGTCATGTGATCCTACGGAATTCGCTCAAACACTTTCCTCTCACATGCAGTCCCTTCAGCCTGTTCCCCCTCGATTGACTAGCCAACAGAACATCTTTGTTTCCCCAGCCCTCCAGTCTTGCACCTACGTTTTCGTTCGTGTACCTGTCCCAAAACGGCCTCTCCAATGTCCATATGACGGACCCTATGAAGTTCTCCGACGTACGCGCAAATCATTTCTCATCCAGCGCGGTTCCAAGGTCGACAAGGTTTCTATCGATCGTCTTAAGCCTGCGTTTTTGGAATCAACCTTAAGTGAGGTACAAGTAGCTACCAAAAAGGTTCAGCGGAAATCTGTGTCGTTCGGAACTCTTTGAACTTCCTCTCTGGTGGGGGAGTGTGTAGTGAATACTCTTATTTTAGTTTCAAGTTAAATGTTAATTTTACCGTCTTGAATTTCGGAATAGTATAAATTCATTTTAAATTAGTTACCCCATTATAATTCAATTGTGAACCACATTAATACTAATTTTATGTATACTATATTATTTTATTGTATGTAAACATAATTAATTATATATCACAATTGTCAGTTAATTATTTATATTCAAATATTTATTTTAATCTAATGCCATGTCCATTTTACAAATAAATAATAGAAAACCAAAGGTTATATTTTCCACCTTTGGTACTGTCGTAGTTTCGCCTAACGGACTCAATACGGCTAGTGAGATAATCACTGGTTGGCACTTAACTAGCGGCAGTGCTTATGGCTACATCATCCAGGTTAACCTATACCGGATAGATGCGCTACGGTCCCAAGCCGTAGCTTGCCTAGGCCAACGACGACGACGACGTAAACCAACAACTGCTCGGTCCTAACATCCCCATATAAAAAAGAAAACATTAGACAGCTGGAAGGGATCCAAAGAAGCTTCACAGCCAAAATAATGGGTGCAAAGAACTAAATTACTGGGGAAGGTTACGAGAACGAGACCTATATTCACTGGAAAGAAGAAGAGAGAGATACACCATTATTTACACTTGGAAAAAAATGGAGAAACTAGTCCCTAATCTTACTTTGAATCCTATAACTTCCCAGACAACAGTGGAAAGTAGAAGCGGTAGATTGTGTCGTATTCCCAACTTCAAGGCGAGACAGGGAACATCCTTGACCCTGAAAGAAAATAGTTTTGTAGTGAAAGGACCAAAACTATTTAATCAGTTGCCCAAAGACCTAAGAAACACGAAGGGAGTTGTAGTGGAAATCTTCAAAAGAAGACTAGACGCCTGGCTCAGAACAATCCCCGATGAGCCGGGCGTACCTGGCTATGTGAGGTGGAGAGCGCAAGAATCCAACTCACTACTTCACCAGGCCAACTCGAGAGGAGGGGCGACAAGCTTAACCTTCGCGAAATGAGAAATCATCGCGCGAAACCTTTGTAAGGTTGTAAGGTAACGTTATATATATATATATATATATATATATATATATATATATATATATATATATGATACACACCGTGCATGGAACAAGGAACTCTTCTGGGATAATTAAATCCACTATAGTCCGAATAAGTAATGGTAAATGACAAATACCATAGTTCTCTAAACCCGTTCTGAACGAATTCAAAACAGGATCAAGTGGATTGTTTACAACCAATTTTATAGATAATGCCTGAATTATATATAGGTCACAGAAAATACAAAAATAAAAATAAATTGAAAAATAAAAATTGTGGGAGGAGCATACAAATTTGTAAGGAAAAACTACCAATTTTAGCACTTTGCCCTTCTTGTCTAAATCCGTTCTGAACAAATTCAAAACAACATGATCAAGTGGAAAAAGACCCTTGCTCATGTTAAAATTATTTGTAAGTTGAATAATAGTAGACTCAAGAATATTTCTATTAACAATGTTGCTAGAGTGAAACAAAACTGAAGCATTATTCCAATCAATACAGTGGGATAACTCTGACCTATATCAATAATAACCTAAAGTCTCTTTGCCAACTGGAAGGAGTGCATTTTTTGAATTTTTGGAACAGTTTCTAAGGCAGGAGAGATTTATTCCTCGGAGATGGACTTCATCTTAATGACGTTGGAGCTGCGCGTTTAGGAAGAATATTTCATAATACTCTCTCTTCTTTTCAGGCTGCCGTAATTCGAATGGTCCCGGCGTAATTTCCTTAAATTCCCCTTGCGCTCGCGAAAGTATCGCAATTACAAACAATGCTCGTAGCCTACGAAATAAAATAAACGATTTTTTTCTTTAATTGCTTGTAAAGATTATGATTTAATTGCGATAAATGAATCGTGGCTTAGCACTGAAACACGTGACTTTGTAAGGGAGCATCAAATTAGAGGTTATAGACTTTTTGTTAAAAACAGAATAGGTAGGCGAGGAGGAGGTGTTATGTTACATATCAAAGATAATATTGCGAACGTTATAGAATTAAAGCACACAATTCCAGAACCGATAGATTCGACTATAGCAGAACTTAAATTGAACGATTTCAAACTTCTTGTTGCGGTTATGTATAGGCCCCCTAATCAAACAGCTGATACGGACTAAGCGTTATATCGTGAACTAAAGAGAATAATAGGTAGTGAACAGGCCTTAGTTATGGGTGACTTTAATTGCGCCAACGTGAATTACGATACAATGCAGGGAGACGCGGAAGATAATCGTTTAGTTAATTTTCTCGAGGATAGCTTTCTTATTCAAAAGGTTAGGGAACCTACGAGGTTGGACCGTATTTTAGATTTAGTAATAACTACGGATGATAGGGTAATCACGGATCTTCAAGTAATAGAACCGTTAAGTAATAGCGATCACAATATGGTAGAGTTTGTCCTCTCAGTAAGTCACTCGAAACCAGCTAACTCGACTAAAATTCCCAACTTCCAGCACGCATACTTTTGTAAATTTCGAAATGAATTGTCACACGTCAATTGGGAAAACTTAATGGGGATCTCCAACGTAAAACTAATGTGGGAATCGTTTGAAACAGTATTTAGAACTATAAATGAGGAATGTGTGCCGTACAAAATTAAGCGTGCGAAAGTAAACAACAAGCCCTTGTGATTTACTTCTAGAGTAGGAGATATTATAAAGAGTAGAGATAGGGCTTATAGGCTATACAATTGCGATAAAGACAATTTGTGGTTACGAAATAACTACATATTTCTAAGGCGTGAAGCGAAAAGTGTAATAAAAACGTTCAAGCGCGATTTTGAAATCTCCATAGCTCGTGACGGCAAAGAAAACGCCAAGCGATTCTTTCATTACCTCAACAATAGAAATCCAGTAAAGAGTGCCTTAGGGCCGTTGACAAATTTTAACGGAAAGCTAGTTTCTTAAAACAAGCAAATGGCTACCTTGCTAAACGAATTTTTTACGTCAGTTTTTACTATAGATGTAACGAATATCCGTACGGTCATAGACATAATACCTTTTGATAATCGTAATACTTTGGATAATATTGTGGTTAGTGAAAGGGAGGTAATGCGCTATATTGATAAAATGAAAATGCGTAAAACACCGGGCCCGGATTCCATTTATCCCTTACAACTAAAAGAATTAAGAGAAAGCACTGTTGTGCCGCTAACAAAGATTTTTAATGCGTCAATTTCAGAGCGGTGCGTACCAGATAATTTCAAGTTAGCAAATGTAACGCCTATCTTTAAGAAAGGCGATAAAGGTGCGGCGGGAAATTATAGGCCAATCAGTTTAATGTCTATTGTAGGTAAGCTGCTGGAATCAATAATTAGGGATCGTATAGTCGAACACTTAGAATTGCATAACTTAGAAATGCGCAGCACGGTTTTAGGAGGAACAAATCTTGCTTAACTAATCTTTTAGAATTTTTTCAAAGCGTGGTTGAAGTTTACGAGAGTGATCGGGCGGTTGATGTAGTGTATTTAGATTTTCAAAAAGCGTTTGACACCGTACCGCACAAAAGACTCATTGATAAAATTAAGGCTCATGGAATCAGGGGTGTAGTAATAAATTGGATAGAAGAGTGGTTGCTAGGTAGGAAACAGAGGGTTCTGTATTGGGTCCCTTGCTTTTTCTTATATATATTAACGATTTAGATGTCGACCTAGTCCGTACGGTTTTAAAGTTTGCGGATGACACGAAGTTGGGTGGTAGGGCGATTAATGACGAAGATAGAGGTAAAATCTAGGAAGATCTGAATAAAATCGTTGATTGGTCAGTCACATGGCAAATGAAATTTAACGTTGATAAGTGCAAAATTTTACATATAGGTTCGCGTAACGATAATTTTCCGTATAGTATGTCAGAGAAGGAGTTAGCAAGCGTAGTGCAGGAAAAATATTTAGGAGTTATAGTCACTGGTGATTTAAAAGTGGCGAAACAAAGTACAGCAGCGGTTAATAAAGCGAACAAAGTGCTAGGTTTTATAGCTTGGGATTTTGAGAACAAAACGCGGGATATTATTGTTCCTCTTTATAAATCATTAGTTAGACCCCATTTAGAGTACGCGATCCAATTTTGGAATCCGCATATGTGAAAAGATATAGACAAAATCGAAAGAGTTCAAAGACGAGCAACTAAGATGATTCCGTCGCTTAGATCAAAGTCGTACGAGGATAGGCTTAAGGAGCTAAAATTGACTACATTCGAGACTAGGAGGCTAAGGGGTGATCTAATCCAGGTTTTCAAAATTATGAATGGGTTCGATAACGTAGATAGAGATAGCTTTTTCGAAATATCTCAATATAATAGGACTAGAAATAACGGTGTAAGTTGACAAGTTGAAGGTTCGAGACAGCAGTTGGCAAAAGCTTTTTTACGCATAGAATAGTAAATAGCTGGAATAGTTTGCCAGTAGAAGTAATTAGTAGCACATCTATAAACATGTTTAAAAATCGATTAGACGCATATGTTGATAGATTGGGTATACTTAAGGTAGTAAAATTAAGGCCTTGTGGTTCGGAACCCACGTAAAATTGTAGATCCTCTCTGCCACCACGGATGACATGCACAATGCACAATTACGAACACAGTTAGGTAGACCAGCCATGAGTGGATCCTAGGGTATTTGTTGGTTTGAAGCATTACATTATAACATTATATAAAGTGTGTACTGTTATTTTTGCTTGCATTTTTCTTTTATTGTTAATTAAATATACTAGCATGAAAGTACGAATTAATTTTAATTGAAATTAGTTTGAAAATAAAAAACAAATGAATAAAGAACTGCGATTCCTCTTCTTTGCAAATACTTCGATTTCGCGGAATTTTCTTTATAAAAAATATAGACTAAAAATATAAAAGTATTTATAGTTTCCGGGAACTCGATTATTTAAGAATAAATATATATAAAATGTGTAATTATTATTTTGCTTGCATTTTCTGTTGTCAATTTTAATATTGGTGTTTTATTTATTTTTATGCTTAGCAATGGATTAATATAAAGAGTCAAGTGTATTTCTTTTATTGTTAATATTGGTGATCGTTTTGCGTTTAAATGTATTGAATTAATTCTTTGGCTGAGCAAATTAAGGAGAACGTCTCACTCGCTCTTGCCTTTAATAAATAACACTGGTCAACAACAATTTTGTCACAAGGGTTTTGATGGGTATTCTAAGTGTACGTTTTCATGCTGAATCTAAATATGAAATAAGATTTTTTTCTATCAGGCTTAGTTTACTTGTGACGCTATGTTCATTTTTTCCTCATTTAGCATGATCACCGGATAAAAAAATAATAACATATTATATATAATTAAGTATATAACAATATTATAATATAAAACATTATAAAAATAATAAATATAATAATATAGTATATTAATTAATATAACTATAATAAAATATATTAATATTAATATATATGTTGTATTAATTTTTCTGTAAAATTAGTACAATTTATTCCTTTGGGGAGAAAGTTCTGATAATGCTGGCAGGATAAATTTGGTCGGAGCAGCAGACTGTGCAGGTTGAAGCATGTTTGTACCTGTTCAGACATGAGCCTAGTTTCTGTGTGTAGAGCAGCTCCAAGTCAGTCTGCTTGTAAATGTCACAGTGTTAACAGCTAGTGTCTGTTGCTTCTTGTTAATTTTACACCAGTGTTGTATTCATATAGATGTTTTGTAATGCCGCGGAACTGTCTGAATCATCCTAATTCCTTTTGTTATGTATGTGGTGATCTAACTTTAAAATCCCAGAAACGTAACTTTACACCATTAGTAAAAAAATGCTATGAACTTTATTTCGGATGTAAAGTAGGCGATCAGGACAAGAGTTGGGCCCCTCACATTTGTTGTGTGACATGTGTAAGACTACTTACAGGATGGCTAAACGGTTCACGTCACATGCCATTTGCTATTCCAATGATTTGGAGGGAACCCAAAGATCACACAACAGACTGCTATTTCTGCCTGGTAAATACAAAGGGGATCACTTCAAAAACAAAGAGCCTTATGAAATACCCTAATCTACCGTCTGCAATGAGACCAGTTCCCCACAGTGCTCAACTTCCAGGACCAAATCCTCCTGAACATGTAAGTTTAAGTGATGAGGAATCAAACGTAGCTGTAGCATATCACGAGGAAAAAGATGAAGACATTTCTGATCCAACATTCCAGGCTACCTGTTCCTCCAATGAACCACATTTACTGTCACAAGATCTAAATGACCTAGTTCGTGATTTGAAATTATTTAAGAAGCAGGCTGAACTTTTAGGTTCAAGATTAAAGGGTTGGAATCTACTGCAACGTGACACTAAAGTTTGTTTTTTCCGCAGTCGCCATGATGAATTCAAAGAATGGTTCTCCCATGAAGATGGACTTGTGTTTTGTAAAGATGTTAATTCAGTCATGGGGGCTCTTGGTCATGAACATAACGTGGATGAGTGGCGATTGTTCATTGACTCCTCAAAAGTCAGCTTGAAAGCAGTCCTTCTTCACAACGGAAATAAATTTCCTTCTGTACCTATTGCACATGCTGCAAACATGAAAGAGTCATACGACAACATGAAGTTGCTTTTAGAAAAGTTTCAGTATCAGAAATATAAGTGGAATATCTGTGGAGATCTGAAGGTCATTGCACTTTTGCTAGGGTTGCAGCTAGGTTACACCAAGTACTGTTGTTTTTTATGTAAGTGGGACAGTAGGGACAAGCAAAACCACTACGTTAAGAAGGATTGGCCAAAACGCACCTCACTTGTTCCAGGCAAGAAAAATGTGAATAGTTCACTTGTTAACCCTGAGAAAGTGTACCTTCCTCCTTTGCATATCAAGCTTGGACTTATGAAAAACTTTGTTAAAGCGATGGATAAAGCGCAAACAGGATTCACATACTTGAGAAATAAGTTTCCCCGGATCAGTGATGCCAAGATTAAAGAAGGCATTTTTGTAGGCCCTCAGATCAGAGAATTGTTAAGAGATGAGACACTTGAAGGAGAGTTGAATGAAGTTGAGAAAGTTGCGTGGCAAAGTTTCAAAAGTGTCTGCACAAATTTTTTGGGAAATCACAAGGCCGAAAACTATCCTGAAATAGTAGGAGATCTTCTTAAGTCTTACCAAGCAATGGGGTGCAATATGTCATTAAAGGTTCATTTCTTGGACTCTCACTTGGACTTTTTTCCGGAAAACCTGGGTGCGGTAAGCGACGAACATGGTGAGCGTTTTCATCAGGATATTTCTGCCATGGAAAACCGTTACCAAGGCAAATGGAGCCCCAGTATGCTGGCTGACTATTGCTGGACTCTTAAGAGAGACATGCCTGAGGCAAAGCACAGCAGAAAATCAAAACAAGCTACTTTTTAAACTACAGGTATGTCTTTTCGATCATATTTTAATAAGTATGTAACTATATGGGTTTTTTAAAATTAAATTGCATGTCACACAAAAACCAGACCTGATAGAGAAATTTCACAAACTTATTTGGATTCAGCACAGAAAATACTATAAGAATAAGGTATTTTCATTCTTGGGACACGAAAAAAATATTTTTTTGTTGCCCAGTGTAAGTGGTGGTGCCTGGTAACCCTGCATAAAAAAATAGTGCTTTCTGGCAACTCATCTATAACTAAATATTTAAAATAAAAAACAATAACCGGCAACTCATCTATATATAAATAAATAAATAGTACTCTCTGGCAACTCATCTATATATAAATAAATAAATAAATAGTGCTCTCTGGCAACTTTCCTTATATAAATAAATGAATAAGTGGTATCTGGCAACTCCAGACCCTCTATATAACAGATGCTAGGCCTCTGGACCAGAGTTGCCAGATTGGGCTACAAGTAGCCAATTGGGCTACTTCTGAAAGGTATTGGCGACTTTTTTGTAATTTGGGCTACTTCAAAAACTTTTTGGGCTACCTATTATGATTATCTGCTACTTTTCTGTTTCAGGCGGAAGTTTTTGATTTGTGAGAATATATTTTCAGACAAATCTCACTTAGGGAAATGCTTTCTATACCTGTTTCTTATATTACTTCTCAAGATTAACAAATTGCAAGATTATTTTAGTAATTTTATTACACTTGTATTATACAGATCGCTTCGAGCTAGTAAGTAATATAGCCAGCAGTGTCACCTAAATGGCCTTGGAGCAAGGCAGCAACAATAAAAAATGCAGCAGGTGAACTGGTACTACCGGAATTATCAAAGTTTGCATTAACTGCCTATAGCTTACCGATAAGTAATGCCACAGTTGAAAGGGTGTTCTCAAGAGTAACATCAACCAAAACTAAACTGCGAAATCGGATGGGGCTGAATCTCCTTTCTTCAATTCTAAGACTCAAAATAACACTAGAGGAACAAAATATTTGCTGCTTCAATTTTATTCCTACTGAAGCCATGCTGCACTATACTTCAAGCATATATGAAAAAGAACATAGTGAAGAGAACGAAGAAATACTCAGCACTTTGGAATTTTAATTTAAAAAAGTAAAGAAACCCTATAAATATCAAAGTAAGTAAATTAAATCCATAATAATCGCATTATCTGTATTTGTTGACATTTTATAAATAAATTTCTAGATTGGGCTACTTTCTGACAAAATTGGCTACTTTTTCGAAATTTTATGCTACTTTTTATGAAATTTATCTGGCAATCCTGCTCTGGACCCTCATGCGACGGGCTCCGGTGGAATAAAGAACTCTCTCTCCTTCTTAGGTTAAAGTTTAGGTTAGGGTTTCCCTTTGGGGGTGAGGACATCCCACCTTCTCCTCCAAAGACTCTCTCTCTCTCTCTCTCTCTCTCTCTCTCTCTCTCTCTCTCTCTCTCTCTCTCTCTCTCTCTCTTACGTTAAGGTTACCCCTTTGGGGGAGGTCATCCTCCCTTCTCCCCCAAAGCTCCCCCTTCATTGCAACTTGGGGGATAACCCCTCCCCCTTGTTGCAAGACCCGCCCCATTTTCATCATCCCATTGTTGCAAGACCCCATTTTCAACATCCCCTCCCCCCTTTCCACACAACCCTTTTGTTGCATACACATTTGCAACATTCCCCACCCCCTTAGCAACATTAATCAACATTTGCAACATTGCCATTGCATGCTCCAATTATGCGCCTATACTACTAACTTCAACATATGCGCCATTGCCAGCGTCGACCATCGCTATTGCATCCCTGATCCTGATTCGTAGTCTTGTACAAAAAAAAAAAAACCTTTATTAGTTGCTCTATCGCTGACACATGCTTCCTGCTTTATATCTTATTTAGTATGAAAAATATTAACGAATCAAATCGTTCAGATCTTTTATGAACGCCCTGTATATCAGTACAGTATATACATAATTACATACTGTATATCATAGGTGGGCAGGATCCGTGGATCCGAATACACGAAATTTTTTCGAATCCGAATCCAATTTCATTCGGATTTGAATCTGACTCATTATACCGTATATATATATATATATATATATTATATATATATATATATGATACACACAGACCGTGCATGGAACAAGGAACTCTTCTGGGATAATTAAATCCACTATAGTCCGAATAAGTAATGGTAAATGACAAATACCATAGTTTTTCTTTTTCATGATGCTAGCCCGACGTGGGCAATGGGTCACTCGCAAAGAGGTCCCATAAATATAGCTTCCCTCACCAGCTATCTGCAAAGCAGACAGGATCCAGCTTTGGGACATGGATCTAGGGTTTAAAGCAGCCTAGCCCTGCTACATTTAGAACCTCAATATAAGCAAAAGACTCGCTGCCTTCACGTCAGATTGAATACATCAAAGAAAAAGGGGTAACTACTATATTTTTAGCCAAAAACGGACATGTTATGTGCCTTAAAAAGTGGATGCTCAATTCTGCCAGTTGAATTATATGAATCCAGAAATAAAATCTACGAATCCGAATCCGCAACAAAAATTGAAATCCCAATCCGAATCCAGCAGAAACCCTTTGAATCCGGAATCCACCTATGATATTCAGTGTATATATATTATATATATATATATATATATATATATATATATATATGGGAATGTTCCATGCACTGTCTGTGTGTATCATATATATATATATATTTAAATATATATATATATATATGCTTTATGTACTAAAATGTATTTGCAAAAGAATAACTGCATATACTGTATATATATATGAATAATATTTAAATAATACTCATAAAAATGCTTGTGTGAAATGTGACTGATTTGTGACAAGAGGAAGGTAACCCCGAACAGTGAAATGGACGATATTAAATATATATATATATATATATATATATATATATATATATATATACAGAGAGAGAGAGAGAGAGAGAGAGAGAGAGAGAGAGAATTATAAAATTTACTTTAAAATGTAGACAAACTTTGACATTTGAAAATAATCAAGAGGTCCAACTTATTAAGCCTATGGTGTATCCTGAAGGTATAAGTTTAATTCTTTTTATTTTGATGGGGTTATTTAATCCTTTTGCAACATCTTAGGATCATATGACTGAGGGAACCTACAGCTTTATGTGATAACCGAAACCACAGGTCGCTACATAATCTACTCTAGAGGTATGGGACGCCTGGGACGGTCTCCCATCCCGCTACTGTCCAGACACAATGTCGCTTAACTTCGTTGATCGACGAGAAGCGGTGTTACGACACTGACCACGACGTAGCCTGTTTAATTAAAAGAATTATTTTGTATATTTAAACTAAACATACCGAATATTCTTTATTCTTTTGTTTTTACCACATATGACAAACGAGTTATGGCAACTATATACAGGGTGTTCTAAAATTACCTAATAAACTTTTATATATCTGTCGATCAGTAGTGGGACGTTGTGAACAATGTGTTGAAGTTGAAGGAAGACACTTTGAACATCTAAAGTAAACAATTAGTGTTGCTTTTCTTATTGTTGCTGTATTTGAAATGAAAATGTTAAATATCGCATAATTTTTTAAGAAATTGTGTTCATATAAAAATTTACTAGGAAATTTTAGAACACCCTGTACTTATTTTCTATGTAAAGTTTTCCTGTTAATCTAAAAAAAATCGCAAAAATGTTTTTTTTGGCCACGCTATAGTCTATATATATATATATATATATATATATATATATATATTATATATATATATATATATATATATATAGTAGTAGCCTACGGTTAACCAATTTGATGTTACCGGTTTATAGCGTAAAGTTGGCACTATAATAATGATAATGGTTAATTGATTGATAATGATTGATTGTTAATGATAAGGCTGGAGTCACCAATTTATAGTCACTCCAGGGTCACCAATTTATAGTGGCCTACGGATCACCGATTTGGTGTGGATAAGAAAGTAGGGTTACTATAATTATATACTGAATAAAAATAATATTGAAATAAATAACTAGGGGTCACCAGCTTGGCCTACAGCCAAACAAACAATATTTAATAAGGAGAGAGAAATTACTTTGTTGTTTTGTGTTTAATTAGGAAAATAAATCAGTTATTTGTTCAAAACGATTAACAGTTTACTAAAGGTATTTATAATGATTAACAATTATATAACGGCATTTATATTATGCTAAAGATGACTGAGTATTAGCAAATAAGGAATGGTTATGCAGACTAATTGTTAAGTAATACACTAATTTAGATAGGCTAATGAGATATACAAAATGGAACACAGAATAATAATGAAAGCCTATTGACAACTGAATGAATGCATGTACGGTAGGTACAGTAAATGGATTAGGCCGTCAAGAATGAAATGCATAAAAGAGCACATAAACAATTGGATGCACGATAAGTAAATTATACGAGTAATCACAATAACAGGGTGATACAAAAACTACGATATTAGTACGACACTTGAAATAGGCCTACTGCGGTTTTAACAGGAGAGTTAGTTTGAACGGTATTGAAGACACTTTTTAGGGCCTACGCGATTAGGCAGAGCTTGTGGAAGCACGACGTAACAAAACACTGTAGGCCGAGTGAGGGCTGACAAGAGGCTTACCGCGACGCTGGATAAACTCTGAAGACGTGTTGAGGGCCTTCGTGAAGGAGGATGTGCTGTGGGCCTGTTGAGATACTTGTTGAACGGGTGCCGATCGAATTATGGTGGAGGATGAGTGAAGCCAGGGCCAGAAGGATGACGCCGGTAGAGTGATGTTTGCTTCCAGCGGGATGAAATTGTAGGTCGCCTCAAGTGTTGATTCGCTTTGTGTATTGTTATGGTGTTGCTTGAGGGACTGAGGCCGGCTGAGGTCGAACGGCGCTACGTGAAAGAAGAGATTCACAAGGAGGAATAAAGAGCGGAGTGAGAGCCTTACTTGATAGACTTCGTGTAGGCTCGCCTGGAGCCTTGGAGGAGCAGCAGGCCGCTCTCCGGGGAAGGCTGGAGAGCGGGTGGCTTGACGAGTGGTGCTAGTGACGAAGGTGCTGAGAGTGAGACGTGACGACCAACATGAGAAAATGGCAAGTGAGGAGTGAGGATGATTTGAGGAAGAATCTGCATTTTATTGGTCTTGGTGACGTCCTCTGGTGGTCGCTTCAGGAAATACCACAGAATCTTTGTTTCCTGTGTGGGCCAGTTTCATGCCCACGTGTGTAGCCTTTGGTTTGATTCCATGATGTTTGAGAATGGCGGGGAAAGGAATTCCTTTGTCTGCCCGCTACAAACACACACACACACACATATATATAAATATATATAGATAGATAGATAGATAGGTAGATAGATAGATAGTGGCCTCTATAATAAATGTAATTAGATTAAATTACAGATAATTCACAGGCCTGCGATGGTTTTGTTGTCTGAAATATTTTATCACTTATATAGTAATTTTTGCACGCTGATTCCGAAAATAATAATAATTTTTCGTCATCACGTACAGATTTTTCACAAAATGTCATATTTCATATTACGTATGTAAGTAATTTTCATTAAAATTGACTCAATTAAATTTTGATTAAAAACTACTGCCTATAAATGCTTCCAGATCAGAAGTGACGTCATAGCGTCTTCTAGAACATTTGAGAAACGCACCGCTAGTATATAAGTGATTGACAAGCCACGAGATGAGTCAGTCTGTCCAGTGCGTGCGAGGTTATAGTTCTTTATTATTCAAAGGTGCGTGGTGACTATATTTCTCTTTTGAAATTTGTTTATTTGTCACTATGGCAACCAGAGGGTGTGTAAATAGCCCAAACATTTTCTGTTATATTTGTGGAAATTTTACTGTGATAAAACAAAGGCGAGATATTACAGACTTCGTCAAGAAAGCATACTATGCGTACTTCAGAATGAAACTTGGGGATCAAGACAAATCATGGGCTCCACATAAAGTTTGCAGTGTTTGTGTTGAACAACTTAGACTGTGGAGTAAAGTAAAAAGGATTCTTTACCTTTTGGGATTCCAATGGTTTGGCGCGAGCCTAGAAATCACAGCAATGACTGCTATTTTTGTTCATGTAATGTGCAAGGCTACAATACTAAAAATAAAAAGGAAATTTCTTATCCAAACTTTCAATCTGCTATAAGACCTGTTGCTCATGGACCTGGTATACTTGTATCTACTAAACCAAATACTCCTGATATAACTTCATTTGATTCGGTGTCTGATGACGATGGAAACGATGATATTGATTGTTTTCAAACCGAAACATCTGGTGAACCCCAATTGTTTACACAAAGTGAACTTAATGATTTGGTAAGAGATTTCCGTCTCCCGAAGGATTCTTCAGAGATTTTGGGATCCAGACTTCGTGCAAAGAACTTGCTTTCTCCCGGGACGTCACTTTACTGGTACAGAAATCGAGAAAAAGAATTCATCCAATATTTTTCTCAAGAAAATTCACTGGTATATTTCAACAATGTTTCGGAACTAATACTTAAGCTAGGCGCTGCAGTCTATGACCCAAATGAGTGGAGACTTTTCATTGATTCCTCCAAAAGAAGTCTAAAAGGCGTCCTCCTTCACAACGGTAACTTGTATGCATCCGTTCCTGTGGTTCATTCGGTTCACTTAAAGGAAACGTACGAAAATCTTGAGCTTCTTCTAGCTAAAGTTAAATACAAAGAACACGGTTGGCTACTTTGTGGAGACTTAAAAGTGATTTGTATGTTGTTAGGTCAACAACCAGGTTATACGAAGTTTCCATGTTTTTTGTGTGAATAGGATAGCCGAGCAAGAACTCAGCACTGGATAAAAAGGAATGGCCACACAAAGTCAACCTGACACCTGGTTCTAAAAGCATTCAACGTGAAAGTTTGGTTGACACGAAGAAAATCCTTTTACCTCCGCTTCACATAAAATTGGGCTTGATGAAGCAATCTGTTAATGCCTTGGACGAAGATGGAGATTGTTTTAAATATCTGTGTGGTAAATTCCCAACTCTTTCGGAAACAAAAGTGAAAGAAGGATTTTCGTTGGTCTCCAGATTAGAAAACTGACTTTGGATGAACACTCTGAAAGAACAATAAACAATCTTGAAAACGAAGCGTGGAATGCTTGTAAGGATGTTATCAGCAAATTTTTGGGGAATAATAAGGACCTAAATTACCAAAACATTGTGAACAACATGCTAAATAAGTTCAAAGAGTTGGGTTGTAATATGAGTTTAAAATTACATTTCTTACATTCACACTTGGATTACTTCCCTGAGAATCTCGGAGCACTCAGCGAAGAACAAGGAGAACGGTTTCACCAAGACATCAAAGAAATGGAGAAGAGATATCAGGGAAGCTGGATGTTGAAATGGGATACTCCAGAATTATTACATAAAAGAAAAGGAACAGCGCGTACATTCGAGACTAAAAGGCATAGATCTTACAAGAAAACTCTGGACAAATAAAGATGAATATGTAATTGACATTAATAGTCTTCTTTCTTTTTAAAAAGTTGTTTGCATTTGTAATTAGTATAACAAAGCGAAATAGGTACCTAATGTAAATTGAAATAAATAATATTTATTTATGTTGTTGTTTTTCCCTTCCAGTTTGCAGAAAATCCTTACGTGATAGAAAAATTGAACACCTTATTCGGAATCAGCGTAGTTGAATTATATAAAATCATTTATTAGTAAGAAAACAACTCTTACAAAGTTCTCATTCGCAGGCCGTTGTAATTTATGGATTACCATTTGACCTTTTGTTCAAAATAAATTGATATCATTAGCAAAAGAGATTAATAGTCTTGTGAGTTTTTTGTTTAATTAGAAAAAATAGAAGAATAATTACTTACAGTGATTAACAATAAGATAGTTTGCATTGAAATGTGTAAATATGGCAATTATTAAATGCTGAAAATTAAATGGTAATTATATGGCGACAAAAGTGCAGTGAGTCAGTGGTATTAAGATGCGATTATTAAGATGATAAAATCTGATACTTAATAAACAATAATAAGCCTGCATGTGGTATTATGTTAAGTGTGATACGCGGTATTGTAAACACTTAAAGAGAGCCTATTCGTTTAGACTAAAAGTTTCTACGAATTCATAGGTTGTATAACAGTGTAACTTAACACGACACTAAAACACTGTAGGAGAGGTGAGTTAGGCCTATGCAAAAGGGTTAAATCATAGGTTAGTTTAGGAGAGCAGAACTGTAGGGCACAAAGGCCCATAAGAGATATTTCAATGAGTTTGTAATAGGCGGTGAACAACAGGCCAAAAGCAGAAGTATTTTCCGAACGGTGCCTGATAACAGACTGCCTTCGAAACTTCACCCAATAACCGTTCGAAGAATGAAAGACCATTAAAAATGTTGTTAAGGCTTTTCAGAGTCGGTAACTGACGCGGATGTAAGAGAGTACCTCTGTCAGCATTTTCGAGCGGTTGTTATCTCGTACGAGTAAACATAGGAAGTCCAACTCTGGATAGCGAGAACAAAGATGTTTCCATGATGTTTGAACGTAGGTGCGAGGAAACCTCGGTCAGGAAAGTATCTTCCTGCTGACGATGCGGAATTCTGACGTAGGTAAGTGCTTTAAGATAAATTCCAAACGTTCCATG